>BCKO01000001.1:1513848-1970343 GCA_001600675.1 Millerozyma acaciae | reverse complement strand
AGTTATTCACCAACTTCACCAAGCTATTCACCAACGTCGCCAAGCTACTCGCCTACGTCACCAAGCTATTCACCAACTTCACCAAGCTATTCACCAACCTCACCTAGCTACTCACCAACTTCACCCAGCTACTCACCAACTTCACCCAGCTACTCACCAACCTCACCAAGCTATTCACCTACATCCCCAAGCTATTCACCAACTTCACCCAGCTATTCACCTACATCACCACAGTACTCACCAACATCACCTCTGTACTCACCAAGTTCTCCCTCCTATTCCCCTGGATCTGCGAATAAAAAGGAGAATAAAGCGGATGAGAAGAACGATAAATAACTTTAAAAATTTGTGTAACTATTATATTGCTATAGTTTTATATTTGTATACATTGTTGAGAATATAATTTTATTTGAAAGATGGTTCGCAATTTTCATACAAGAATAAGTCATCGATAACGACTATTTGCCATTTTTTGAAATCTAAGAGTATAGATGTCAACGAAGAAGGGTGTGATTACGCCAAAAGTTATATCAGGATCCTTGAAAGATAAGGAGACCAAAAGAAGGCAAGTTTTCAAGCCCATTTTAGATAATCCATATACTCAGTCAAACAAATGGCCTTTTGTAGCTCCAGAAGTTGCTAATAATATTTTGGATTTGCTTGAACAATCGCTATCATGCATTGGGAACTATCACAGGCTTACAAAAGAGGCTAATAGAAGCCAGGATAGTAAAGTAAAGAAGCCAGACGCTCCATCATTCTACCTGAAAGTCAAAGTTGGATTCAATTCTACAGTTTCGGCCTTGGAAAATCAGGCTTCAGTCTACAGGAAAAGTAGCACACTCGCTGCTGGTACAGAAAGTAGCAAGACAACAAGCAATGCCGCAAGTATACCGTATGTCAAGTACGTTTTTGTTGCAAAATCAGATATCTCCCCGTCATTATTGACCAATTTCTTTCCCGTGCTAGCATATACCTCATCAAGATCGCCACAAGACAAAGTGAAGCTAGTGCAGCTTCCTCGTGGTAGCTCAGATAGACTTTCATCCATAATAGGCATCGAAAATACGGTTATACTTGGACTCTCATCAGATATACCTGAAGCAAAGCCGCTTTTTAATTTGATAGACGCAGAAATAGAAGGAATTGAAATAAGCTGGCTTAAACATATCTTCGAGGGCACTAGTGAATCATCGCAAACACCTTATATCAGGCCCCCAGTTGATTTCATCAAAACTAGTGCACCTATTCTTTCCAAAAATCGAAATCAAAACGGCCAAAAGAGGAAGCAGGATAAAGTAGAAACTGCCGATGACCTAGCGGTCAAAAAGAAACCGAAGAAGTAGGATTTATAGATTATAAACGTGAGAAAAAAAGAAGATCATAGTGAACTTTGTAAGTAGTTCTTGAAATACGCGTAAATCAAATTTTCAAAATGAAAAATCTATGAAGTAAAG
Organism: Millerozyma acaciae; assembly: GCA_001600675.1. Taxonomy (NCBI): domain Eukaryota; kingdom Fungi; phylum Ascomycota; class Pichiomycetes; order Serinales; family Debaryomycetaceae; genus Millerozyma; species Millerozyma acaciae. Next base: position 1,968,886 of record BCKO01000001.1, on the reverse strand, counting down.
ACTGTGCTACAACTCAAATGTCTAAAGACTACGCTTTATCTTTGGAACTACCATGGGTAGAAAAGTATCGTCCTCGTAAGCTAGATGACGTTGTCGGAAATGAAGAAACAGTGGAAAGATTAAAGCTCATAGCTCAAGATGGAAATATGCCTCATATGATCATATCTGGTTTGCCTGGTATAGGAAAAACCACTTCGATACACTGTTTGGCGTATGAATTGCTAGGGCCAACCCTTTACAATCAAGCTACTTTGGAGCTTAATGCATCTGATGATAGAGGTATTGACGTGGTTAGAAATAAGATAAAACAATTTGCACAAACTAAAATCCAGTTACCTCCAGGGAGACATAAGATTATTATTTTGGATGAAGCTGACTCGATGACTCCTGGTGCTCAGCAGGCGTTGAGAAGGACAATGGAGATTTACTCTAATACCACTAGATTTGCATTTGCGTGTAACCAGTCCCTGAAAATCATTGAACCATTACAATCCCGTTGTGCCATATTAAGATACAATAAATTAGCTGACGAGCAAGTGTTAGAACGTCTTTTGGAGATTGTGAAACTAGAAGATGTAAAGTATAACTCCGAAGGGCTTCAAGCGTTAATCTTTACTGCTGAAGGTGACATGAGACAAGCTATCAATAATCTACAAAGTACAGTAGCTGGATTCAATTTTGTGGATGACGTTAACGTTTTCAAAATAGTCGATCAACCTCATCCTTTGGTGATAAAGAAAATGCTTATTCATTGTAACTCTAATGAGGAAGATAGAATAAACAAAGTGCTCGCTTTGTTAGACGGGCTCTGGGCAAAAGGTTACTCTGCAATTGATATCGTTACTCTGACTTTTAAAGTTGCAAAGACTTTAAGCGGCTTAAGTGAACAGAAAAGGTTGGACTTTATTAAAGAAATTGGCTTCGTACACATGAGGGTTCTTGAAGGAGTTTCCACATACTTGCAATTATGCGGCCTATTTGCTAAGCTTTGCGACTTATAGGGAAATCTATTTAGAAGTTATACTTTCTTGTAAGCATCACATAATGTTTCGAAATGATTAATTTGATCTATAATGAAATTATTGGAAATGCCATCCGTCGAGGTTTCGTTTCGTAGAATACTCACTACTAAGAAGTAGTTGTTGTATAAAAACACCTCTTTTTCTGTTGACTTGTTTTTACCAATTCCAAACACATGATTACTAACTTTCGTCAATGTATTTTCAAAATCATTAGTGAGCCGGGTGATGGAAGTAAACAAAGGTTCGCCTCTTATAGAATTGTCACTTTCAGTTTTGTTTTTCGATTTATTTTCATAGAATGAAAGTCTGAGTAAGCCCAGAAGAAACTGAGCAAATTGCTGGGTAAGTGGAATGGGTGCCAATTTCGACTCATGTATTTTAGAGGAATTCGCTTTCATGGTCACTCTTTTCAAAGATTCACAGTTAAGATCTATTATCTTGGTGAAATGTGGCCACAATAATAAAAGGGCAGAGTTCAAGTGATCATCGACGATTGGAATCTTGAACTCAGTGTGAAGTCTATGCTGAGCGTTTTGGATCAACCTGATCATTAACAATACGGCGTAGGCATCGCAAGTGCCCAGGAACGTAACCGAAGAACCAGAAACGATTCTTCCGGACGATGAACCCGCCAATGTATTACCTCTACCCACCAATGAGTAAGTAGGTTGATATGATATCAACCAGCTGATGAAATCATAGCCTGTTTTGAAAACTTCCTTGAACATGACATGAGACCAGTCGTTCTTGTGTAAATCTTTTTTTGTGTTGGTGCTGTCATGCAGCCCACCATCTAGCTGGCTTATATCGACAAACTTTTCACTTCCTTCGTAGAAAAAATCCACCATGAACAAATACTCTACTACTATATTATCAATTAGTGCAATCAACCATTGATGGAATAGAAATTCAAGCCAGTAGTAAAAAGGTGTTGTTTCTGCGATTTGTGTAGGAATCGCCAGCTGTGGACCAGATGACTCGTCAGGATTTTGAAGTATCAGCAATCTTTTTTCAATAGATAAGAGATACTCTGATATTGTTAAACGCGCTGAGGTGTGCTGTGCATTAGTAGAATGGTTTGACAGAGTAGTACCGGTGCTTCCACTAGATGAGTATAACCAGTTTTTGATTCCGCCACCGAAAACACCTCTTTCGTCGTCTGTGTTGAAGCTATTACCTAGAACCATATTCTGATCGATATGTTTTATGTGCAATTTTTGCAATGCGTATAGATATTTTGCAAAACGAGTATTGTAGTACCATCTCATGGTATATATGTATGCCAATTGTAATTGCCCTGCCAACTCTGAATGGTGTGTTTGGAGGAAAACGAAAATCTCTTTGATTTGGATGAGCTTATACTGAATTGACTGCGATGACAGTATGGGCGCAGACCTGAGCTTTTTAATTTGCTGTATCAAGTGGTCCCTGATCCTCTCGACACATTTGAGGGTCAAATCCTCGACTTCAGACTTGAGCTCCGAGTATGCATTAGACTTCTTATAGAGTCCAAACATCTCATTGCTTTCCCACATCGACTCAACGTGGGAAATTAACATCTGTTTCTCATTTATAAACTTAAGGTTTTCTACCCACTTGACATCCACAGGTAAACTTACTATTGATTTAGCAACGTCTGTAGGCACCAGAAGATCTAAAATAATAGGATTGAGTTTCTCCGTGAAAATCCTCTGAGCATCCAAATCACTAGCCACTTTGGTCGACTCATTCTGAAGGTTAGACAACGTTAAGCATAGCTCATCAAGTTCCTTGTTGTAATGCTCGATTGTCGATTGAACAGGTTTCAATCTCTTTATGTACGTTCTTATCTTGTTTTTGTAATTCTTGAACTCGTTGAAAAGGTTTAGTAAATCCGTTTCCGATATATCTTCACCTACACTTTCCTGCTGTATCACCTTTTTAGAAGCATCTACCCTAATTGACTCCATTAGTTGATGTAGTTGTTCATTGTTCTTCCTTTGATGTACATATTGCTCGAGGTTCTTTAGTTGAGTATTCAAAGATGTTTCGGTTCTTTGGTCAGCTTTATCTTCGGCTAGTGGAATCAAGATGCTTTTCAAAGCTTTCAAAGATGACATGGCCAATATTTGGCTGACTTTTGACTTCTAACAAGGTATAAAGAGTATTTAAACGGTAATCTGTATATTCTCACTATTTAAAAATGTTATTACATTCTGAACATAGTTTGGACCATTTTGTTTTGCATCCTCTGAAAAACGGTTCTTCAATGACCAAATCTATTACCGTAGACGAAGAATATGAACCAGAGCTAACAGCAGACAAAGAGTATGAACAACAAGGCAGTTTGAGTCGAAGAAATGCCTCTATACGCCTTGGGGCTACGCAAACTCAATTTCTGGTGATAGAGTCATCCGATGCTATGAACTCGATTCTAGTGGTGAAAGCAGGCCCTGGAAGCGGTAAGACTACTACAATTGCTAAACGCATAGCTTACAAGCTAGGCTCTTTGAGACCAGAGGAAATTTTGGTTTTGTCAATGTCGAATAGGTCAGTAAGCGCCTTGAGACTGAAGCTAAAAGACGTCTTAGGGGACGAGCTAGCGTCAAGAATTAACATCAGCACTTTCCACTCATTTTGTGGCTCACTTATCGACTCTTACGGAGAACAGTATTACCCTGGCTACCAAAAAAGAAGGATAATGGATGACTTGAGCTGGAGAAGCTTCTCACATTTTTTTCTGAGCAAGTCGATAGAAATGAACGGGGAAACAGCCAATGGTAAGCTATCAGCAGCATCATTGGAGAAGTTGCTAATGGCTGTAAAGAGCAGGACCATCTCTACAGAAGAGGCATCAATTGAGTATAAAATCAGTGAAGGTTATATAAAAGAGTTGATTCAATATTTGAATGATAATGGGATGATGCGATACCAGGACCTCATCAACGATGCGGTGGAGATGATATCATTATCAGTTTACCAGAGCCAGAATCAGGGCAGAGAGTTGATGCCTCAGTTGCATAATTATAAAGCTTTGTTTGTGGACGAGTTTCAAGATATCCATCCCCAACTAATGGAAGTAATCAAAGCTGTTATCACATATCCAACAGTCTCGCATGACTCGGGCAAAACGAAACACTTGACTATCGCAGGCGATCCGAATCAAAGTATATATGAGTTTTTGGGTGCAAGCCCTGCTCTTATGGATGAAATTCCACGTTTGTTTCCCAACTCAGAAGTGAAGACGCTCAGCTTGAACGAATCTTTCAGGATGACTCCAAATATTCTCTCGACCATTAGCAAAATCTGTTTAGAGTATAATGGAGGTGCGAGTTATAATCAAGTCCAATTAGTTTCCAAGCGTGATCAAGGTAGTCCACCAATACTTAATTTTCAATTCTCTGCTTCCGAAGAGTATGATTTCATGGCCAAGGAGATAATTCGGCTCATATTAGAACTGGGTGGATTGCTTAAACCTTCTGATTTCACCATATTAGCAAGGACTAATAAAGAAGTTGATCAAATTAGTAAATATCTCGAGCAGATGTTTGATTTGAAAACGAACAAGTTCTCTCTGGCTGCAAACTGGACCAAATCACGACTTAATATCTTCTTGTATATATTGAATGTGATGGATAAGGGACCAGGCTCAGACTTTGGACTCATGTGCATTATATCACACCTAGATGAGAACTTGGGGAGAAATCTTCGACTCTCGAAATTATTCAATGATTACAACAAATGGAAAGCTAAAAATGCATTATTTGAAGGCAACGCTCTTGAAATTTTTATTTTGAAAGAATTACAAGCATTGGATTTGGACAACAAGTCTGGCAGTTCTCCAACTCTTCAAAAACTGAAAACGAAAACCTACATTACTGATATTTATAAGCTTCCAAAACACAAAAGGTTTTTGAAAAAGTTGAAGCGTTTTTTTGAGATAACTGAAGACCTGAGAGCAGTTCTACAGCTGGTCGAGAGCTCCAAAATACTACAGTGTATCATGGATATACTTCTACGCATTACAGTTGAGTGTGAGCTTTCTTGGTATATCAACTATCAAGATACAGTAGCAAATACAAAGACCAATAGCGCTTTAGCAAAGAAGCTTTCAGAGCAAAGAGAAAATTTTCTTCCTTACATCAGATCTTTTTACAGTTCCTTAAAGTATTCATTCGAAGATTTTGAAAGCCAATATAGTATGACAAAGAGTGAAAGATCTTTTGTTGACTACTTTTTGAGGAATCACAACGATGAATATCCTACTTTAGAGATGGACAGGGTTAATATCTCTACGATTCACTCCGCTAAGGGACTCGAGTTTCCTGTTGTGTTTTTAGCTGGTATATCAGACTCTTCGCAACCTTTTTCTTTCTGGGATTCTTTATTCAAAAGACAACATGAAAAGCAGGAGCCTGGGAAGTCCAGACTATTGTATGTGGGTGGAACAAGAGCAAAAGACTTACTTTATATTGGATTATCTGGTACTTTGAGAGGTGGATTAAAAGATTTCAGTGGCCTTTGTACCGAAAAATTGCCTTCATTGAGTAAGATGCTGCCTAGTGGTCATTCTTTACTTTCGAATTTGTCTTATGAATTGCAAAGAAACCTCCCATCTGAACAACGTCTCAATAAGGGATTACATGTTTATAAAAATATTGAAGCGAAGTTACTTCCAAAAGTACCGAAGGACAAAATTTTGACACGCAATTATCATACGTTCAGCACGTCGAAACTCTTGCAAAGAAAAGCTTTGATAAAAAGTATTCAGGTATTCAAGGGATTAAGCATATGAAGGAATCGGAGAATTTGTTACAGAATCAGCACCAAATGACTGCAAAAATTATACTATACATCTACAAATATCTATATAATCGAGACCTAACACGAAAAAGACGCAACTAAGTAAGCTTGGATAATAGGGATAATACATTTGAGCCGGCCTCATCACTCTCACCATTCGCGACTTTATGCTGTTGGTTTTGGTCGTGACTAAAGGACCTTCCTTCGTGTTCGTGCTTCAATTCTAAATCATCTCTGTGATGTTTCTCAAACTCTTCGGGTACAAAATCATCCACATCGTCCTCCTCATTGCCATTCAGGTCTGGCAAGTATGGGTCAGCACCTCTAATGATTTTTATGCTTTCGGTCTGGTCTTCTTTGTCATACTCATTTATTTCAACATCTTCCGAAAATGCCACTGTCTTACGTGAACTTGTGGAAGAAGGTTCTGGAGAGGATGAGGGTTTTAATTTTTTTGGTGGAGGAGGGCTCGTATCATCGTCACTATCATCACTGTCGTTGTTCTCGTAAGTAGGTAAATCTTCATCGGTATTATTGTCATCATAGGTTGGCGAAGGCTCCTCTTCGTTCTCTTCTTCTCTTGCATTGACTTGAGGGGCCGAGTTTTCTGAAACCAATTCTTGTAGTTCGCTTCTAGTCGTGTTGAGCTTGTCAAGTCGTTTGTCAATGATGTCAATTTTACTGTCGTCAGCCTGTAAACCTTCAGTCAAGGATACTTTCAAAAGTTCAAGCTGCTTTAGAGTTTCTCTTCTATCTTTCTTCATTTCCTCGATACTCTTCTTGGATATCAAACACAACCTTTCCAACACGTTCAATTTGGAGATATATATTTCAGGGGACGGTAAGTTGTCAGAAGCTAATGGATCTGAGGGCAAATAGGTCTTTGATTGAACGCCAATCTGATTGAGATTTGATTGGGTTGTGTCACCCAATTGATTGAGGTGGAGTAGAGTGTTATTTATGTGTTTAAGCTCAGGAACAATGGACTCTTTTGGCGTACTAAAGATATTTGGCTGCTGTGTTTCAGCGCCATCATAGATTTTGTTGGACTTGGACAATTCGATAGCCTTTTTCATATTATTGATGTCTTTTGGAATGAACACTTGCCTTTCTGACCATACGTTAATGAGCCTGTCCACTTTTGGCTTGATGTTGGGCTCGAGAGAGCCATATATACTATTCAAGACCTTTGGCAAAACTTTGGAGAACTCCAGAATAAACTCCATTTTGCGTTTGTGTCGGGCCTGTTGAACCACATCGTTGCAAAGATACAATAATGCAAGCTTCTTTGCTGAACTGCTAGCTTGAGGACTGAGAACAAAATTGGACCACAATTCTGACGTTTCTTTACTGTGTCTATGATGAAATAGAACCCACTGGGATATAGTGACTATAGAATCTTGTGTTTCTTGTAAAGCCTGCAACTTCTTGTTGAATATGTCTGCGGAAAAGGACATTTTTTACTTGTTTTCCATTAATTGACGATAACAAAGGATGTATCTTCATATATTTCTGATGACTTTCATTTTCGCCTTTTAATTATTTCTAACAAGAACACACGATATAGCAGCAATGAGCACTAAACGTATTGAAAGTGTTATGAGAAGGGTGACCTATAGCAGCTGGGGTGTAGCAAGTCTCGAATGCTAAGTATACAGCTTTTGACTACCCTTTTTTCAGCGTTCACGGAGATGCTTTGGAACAGTTGATGAGACCATTTGTGTTTTGGTTGACTAGATCTCTATTTCAATAGATACAGTTTAATATTTGGACGAATGTAAAATGCTACGCGTCTGTGCCGTGCTAACTATAGCTTATAGAGAGCCTGCTGAACGACGTGAAAGACTGAGGTGGTGAATTCTGTTCTTGTGTTCAGTGAATTACTAGATACTTGTAGCTCCGCATGTTAGCTCAATTGGTAGCAATTTTGCAAGATGTTGCTCCAATTGTGGGTGAAAGAGTTCAACACCAATGCGTGCTTCACCTCTGCTGTTTAGAACATGGTTATACGCTGAGTTGCAAGAAAGCCTATCGTCAAGCCAATGGTTGAAAAAAATTGTAGAATTACACCTTTGACGTATGCTTTTCTCATCGGTCAAAACGGCATCCAACGAGCAAGTAGGCAAATTTACAGTAGACAAGACATTGTATGAAGAGAAGCCTATTAGACAGGGTAGAGAGTAGTAGCTGTAACGTCAAAAACGGTGCAACTGAGAGTAGGTCGAATTATTGTTTGTTATCATCGCGAAGCATATTTCAAGTTTAAACACCAATAAACCCAGCAACTGGACCATAGATGAAAAGATGGTGAAAACAAGAAAGCAGAGCAGAAACAAGAGCAAAGATGATGCTACGACAAGTCTGTCACAAAATGTCGAAGAACCAGACGAAAAACCGAAGTTTCAGACCCCAAAAGTCAAGAAGAGCATCACTTTGGTGACTGAATCAGATATATTGAAAGCACAAACTAACGAAGAGCTAGTTGATCTTATCAACACTTTGACCTCCACGAGCCAGGATGAAATATTTCAGAAGTACAAGACTCAGACAGATGAGTACCTTGCTCGGAGTAAACAAGCCATAAAAGACTTGGAAGAAGAGTTACGCAACAAAGAGAAGATCATAAATCATTTGATGAACGAAAAGAGTAGTAAAGCGTCATTGCAGACCCCACTGAAGGCTCCAAAATCGGCAGGCATGTACGTGTCACCCATCAGAAAAAGAAAGACGGCAAAGCAAGAGCCTGAACTTATTGGACAAGATCAACTATCGAAGGAACTCGAGACGATTGGCATTACTCTAGACATGTTGGAGCTTTTAACGGGCTTGAGGATAGTCAACTACGAAGAAGATGAATCAAAGATATATTTCGATGTAAAACAGGCTTCTACAAACGGAGATATTACTGCTGTTTCTATAAGTTACAGACTAGTTATATCGAAGAACTTCACCTCCACGGCCGAAATCAACTATGTGCCAACTTTTATCAATAATTTGGACAGTGAGGACACAGACGAAAGTATGGACGCAGACGACGATGCCAGAGCCAATGCTAGGCTTCTAACCAAGATTCTTCCAGACTATTTTTGCGATAATCTTACGTTCCCTTACAACACACTCTCTCAATTCTACACCAAGATGAATAGAGCATTGAACAAAGGCACAAGAGGATAGCAGTACATCATAAACAAGCATGAATTGGAACTATATATATGTGTCTAATGTACATTAGTTTGCAAAATTGATGGTCACTGAGCCGTCTTTATTGCTTGTAACCAGTAAACCTTTCAAAACGTCTTTTTGGTCCTTCTTCTGCTTTTTGGCTAAGATCTTAACCACTTTGTACAAGTTATCGGCTTTAGCAGACTCCACGGTCTCAAGCAACGACTTTGAGGACTTTTTTGGGTCTGACTTTTCCTTCTTTGACTTTGCATCCTTGGACTTTGCATCCTTAGACTTTTTCTCCTTCTTTTCACTTGAGGTCTTCTCTGGTTCTTTACTTTCAGCTGGCGATGCGGGTTTGGCCTCAGCCTGTGGTTTTTGCTGTTGCTGCTTCTTCTGTTTTGGTCCCTTGTACAACCCTTTCTCGTACTTCTGAGCTTCGGTCACACAGCTTGTGTGCTGGCGGTAATCTGTACCTTGAAATGTAACTGAACAGTCGATACAGGTGAAGAATGCTCCATTACATCTTTGCTTGTGCTGGTCCAACTTCTTTTTCAATACAGTGTCATTGCACACTTCACAACTAAAGGACACCATTTCTATTCTTATTGTTGCCACTTGAGATTCACCTTTTGTAAGCCTAGAGATGAAGATCGAAGTAGAAACGAATAGTAAGGAAAAAAAAAAAGAGTTTATTCTCCAAGGTCGCGATGCCTCTGTCCAGACTGCCTTATTTGGTTTGTGCCAAACAGGCCCTTAGTTCTTCCACCAAACCGGCTCATCCTCCTTCTTTCGAGCCACTCGCACGATCTCATAATCGTCGTTACCGGCCACCTGTTCTTCGTGGTCTTTCAAAAGACCTTGCAATCTATAGTAGTCGTCTCTTTTGTTAACAGTACGCTTATTCTCAATCACAGAAAGCATTTCGTCCTCTGCTAATTGTCTGTATTTTTCGTCATATCTTTCCCACTTGACACTGGTGAACTTTTGAAGGTAAATAGATCCAGCCACTATTGAAAGCATGAAGGGCAATCCAAAGTAGAGAAAGTGGTTTTTGCGCAAGAGCTTCTGATACCTTCCTGCGAAGGATCTGTCGTACGCCTCCTGCTCTTTCTTGCCCCGAAATGGTCTGCTGCCTAAATACACCATGTCTCGTATCAGATTACTTTGCGATATTGACAACGCTACGGATTGTGGGAGTCGCTGCTACTGCTGTTATCTTGTTGCGATTAGAAAAAGCTTTGGATCTACTTCGATTTGGAGAGAGTGAGAGAGAGTGAGAGAGAGACAGAGAGAAAACCCAGGAGGTTGATAACGACAATGTCGTAGAAAATTATAGACGACATAAGTCTAACGACATTATTATCGACTTTGTCGTTTGTCGTTTGTCGTGGCCAATGTCTCTCACGATTTTCATCAAATCTAGCCGCCGCAGCCCCGCCAGTCGTGTACGCCAGCTAAGGTCGTACCCCGTAGTTTGCGTGTGTCTTGTGGTATCTCGTTGTATCATTGAGGTTGTAATCACGTGGTATGTACTATGTCGCTAGGTCGGCATGTCGCGGTGCGTTGCGACGTGTGTCGTTATGTCGTTAGAAGTTGCGTGTCTCGAGTCGTTGTGTCGTCGCATCCATCTGTGCGTCACGTTGTCATGTCTCGTTGTGTCGCTGTATTCCTTGTATCGATTTGTGTCGCCCATGTCTGTGTGGTCTATGTATTCACTCCCGTATATCCTTCGGCTCTAGTCGGGTAAATAAGGCGGGGGTAACACTCTTTATTGAACACGTCTCCGTAATACGTTGCGCGTGCGGGTAATATAGAGATTTGAACCCCATGTATTTCCTATTGCGTTTTCTTCCTATTGCGGCGTATACACCCCATTAATTTGATTTACTGGTCGTTCCGAAAACATGTTTTTGCAATAAGAGGGAAAAGGTAAAAAAAAAAAATTAGTTTGTCATTTTTCATCGACAAAACTTTAAGTAAGTACACATCTCTCTGTACAAGCCAAATATTGAGTCGAAAATAGTTAAGGTTTTTATAATTTGTTATTATAACACCTGGCGGCAGTTTTTTGAAAAAACAATTTTTTTCCCTTTAAACTAAGTTCTAGTTTCATTGTAGAGGTATTTCGAAAGGATAATATACCTCGTTAAGCGTTTGTTTCTAATTAATTCGGATAAATTAAAGCATCCTATAGTATATTGCTTACGCAAAGAAAAAAGCGGATACAGAAGATCGAGGTATAGTATAACTTATACTTCGGAGGTCAAATAGGTTCTGGTCAATAGAAACAAAAAGAGTTACCACACATCCGAAGGGGAAACCTAGTGCATTGACATTAGCCGCCATAGCAGGATTTGCGACGGCGCACAACAACAACAACAACAACAGACTGGCGACTAGTTCAGCGAGAATTGGAGGATAGCGGTATCACTGTAGTCCGGTACAAAAAACAAACAAGAGTGATACGAGACAACAGAGAGCAGAAAATAGGTACAAGATGTCGGTATACGCATCGAATTCAGCGGTGGCGGCGCAACAGCAGCAACAGCACCAGCAGATTCAACAACACCAGCAACGACTCAACGAGCTTTTGGACGCGGTGAAGCAGGAGTTTGACATTGCTTTGAACGAGGCGTCGAGCTTCAAGCAGGTCAAGGAGGACTACGATTTGAAATACAGCCAGCAGACGGCCGAGATGCAGCAAATCAGACAAACCGTGTACGACTTGGAGATGGCGCATCGCAAGATCAAGGAGGCATACGAGGAGGAGATAATGAGGTTGAAGGCTGAATTAGAAAACAGAGATAGACAAGCGCAACACGCTCAGCAACACAAACTTAATGGGTTGGAGAACAGACAGCCCATCTCTTACGGCTCATATCCCCCTCCTCACCAACAACCAGTCCCTGCTCCTCCCCAGCCCCAACATGCTTCTCATCCGGTGTCAGTCAAGCGCTCGCCACCTAGACAGGTAGCAAAGCCTGTGTCTCCAAAAGCAACCAAGGTTGAAACCGTGGCCAAGCCGGCCCCAGCGCCCGTGCCTGTTGAGCCCAGTGCGCCAGAGACGTCCTCCGCGTTGACGATTGTGGACAAGAGTCAGTACATAGTTGAATCTTCCTCGAAAGCAGCACACGATAAGGAAATCCCACCTTATTTGGAAGAATTGGACGCTAAAAAAGTAAATCCTGACATCATGAAGAAGAATCCCGATTACCACGTTTTGTACAATCCAGCTTTCAAGCGTGATTTGGATGTTGAATTGATTCACTCGTTGAACCATTCTTCTGTAGTTTGCTGTGTTCGTTTCTCTAAAAATGGGGAGTTTATTGCAACAGGTTGCAACAAGACCACGCAAGTGTTTAACGTTGAAACCGGTGAGTTGGTTGCTAAATTGATCGATGACAACACCACCAACGAAGTTGATGGTGCAGACGGGAACAAAAACGGATCGGGTGAGTCTGGTGTGTCTTCTGCTAACTCTAGTGGTGACTTGTACATCAGATCGGTGTGTTTCTCGCCCGATGGCAAGATATTGGCCACCGGCGCTGAGGACAAGCTGATCAGAATCTGGGACTTGACCACCAAGAAGATTATCAAGGTTTTGCGTGGCCACGAGCAAGACATTTACTCGTTGGATTTCTTCCCTGATGGCAACAGATTAGTTTCTGGATCCGGAGACAGAACAGTTAGAATCTGGGATTTGAGAACGTCACAATGCTCGTTAACATTGTCAATTGAAGACGGTGTTACCACAGTTGCTGTGTCTCCAGACGGGCAGTTGATAGCTGCCGGTTCTTTGGACAGAACTGTGAGAGTTTGGGACTCCACTACTGGGTTCTTGGTTGAAAGATTGGACTCCGGCAACGAAAATGGCAATGGTCACAAGGAGTCAGTTTACTCTGTCACTTTCTCTACTAACGGGAAACAGATTGCATCGGGTTGTTTGGACAGAACGGTCAAGTTGTGGAATTTGGAAGGCAAAAACGACGCTCAATCCAGTTCTGCATCTGCCTCTGGAAGTGGTGTTAAAAAATCCTCTTGCGAAGTGACGTATGTTGGTCACAAGGACTTTGTTTTGTCTGTGTGTTCTACACCTAACAACGAGTACATATTATCCGGATCAAAGGACAGAGGAGTTATCTTCTGGGACCAATTGTCCGGAAACTCTATATTGATGTTACAAGGACATACCAACTCTGTTATTTCCGTGGCAGTCTCATCCAAATCTGGTGCTACCGAAGGAATCTTCGCAACAGGTAGTGGAGATTGTAAAGCAAGAATATGGAAGTGGACCAGAAAGTCTAATTAAGCTTTTTCTTTTTGTTGAATGCGGAGGGAATAAGATAGAAATTAAACCAAAGTCTCTTTGACTTGCGGTTTCTTGGGATTGGTGAGACAGAGAAAGTTCCTTTAGTCTCCTTTTTTTCTTTATTGTTTATCTTCCTTGAGAAAAGTCTTTTCCTCTTCAAACCAAAGAGGAAGGGAACTAATCAAACGTTTGCCTAAACCAAAAACGCTAGACCGTTGTGGTCCTTATGAGGGTGAAAATCTACTAGGGTTTTTACTAGTGTATCAATTTTTTCTCTCCAAAATTGCTACGTGTATTTCCTGTGCTTTGTTTACAAGATGCAAGACATGTCGGACATTTTGGTTGATTCGAAGTTTTTTTGTCATTATTAAATCAGTTGTATCATTACGATCATGTTGACTAGGTATAGCTTTAAAATCAAGTCAATGTAATTTAACAAATTAGTGTAGGAAGTTTTTGTGTAAGAAATTCTGTAGACAACCTCTACCATCCAAGAAACAAAAATTTGGCAGTCAAAATACATCGCTTTATGAACAACACCAAAAATGAAACTATACACTGCTTCTAGCACCGCTCCGGTGAACATAGCTGTAAGTACATAATGCTCAGCGTTACAAGTATAGCAGCTTAAGCCTTTGATTTAAAAGTTTTTTTGTACTGACAATAATTAGACGCTCAAGTATTGGGGGAAAAGAGATAAAACATTGAATCTTCCTACCAATTCTTCAATATCCGTAACTTTATCGCAGGATGATTTGAGAGCATTTACCTCTGTTGCTGCATCTGATGAATTCAAGGAAGACAAGCTCTGGTTGAATGGGAAATTGGAATCCTTGTCTTCGGAAAGAACACAGGCGTGTTTGTCTGACTTGAGAAAGTTGAGAAAAGAATTGGAGCAGAAGGATGATGCTTTACCCAAATTAAGTACATTTGGCTTGCATATCGTCTCTGAAAACAACTTCCCAACTGCTGCTGGTTTAGCATCCTCTGCTGCTGGTTTCGCAGCTTTGGTAGCCGCCATCGCTAATTTATACGAGTTACCACAAGATATGTCTGAGCTTTCTAAAATTGCAAGAAAAGGCTCTGGTTCAGCATGCCGCTCGCTTTATGGTGGGTTTGTGGCGTGGGAAATGGGTGACGAAGCCAATGGCGAGGACTCGAAAGCTGTCGAAGTCGCTCCATTAGAACATTGGCCAGACATGAAGGCTGCGATTTTGGTCGTCAGTGATGACAAAAAGGATACTCCTTCCACCACTGGTATGCAAACCACCGTTAAAACCTCAGACTTGTTCCGGTGGAGAATCAAAGAAGTGGTTCCACAGAGATTTGTAGAAATGAAAAAGGCCATTGTAGAGAAAGACTTCCCAAAGTTTGGTGACCTCACAATGAAAGACTCAAACTCGTTCCACGCTGTGTGTCTCGACTCTGTGCCTCCTATCTTCTACATGAATGATACTTCTAAGAAAATCATTAAACTCATTCACAAGTTGAACGAACTAGAGGGCAAGATAATTGCTTCCTATACCTTTGACGCTGGTCCAAACGCTGTTGTATATTATGAAGCTGCTAATGAGAGTAAAGTTTTAGGTTTACTTCACAACCATTTCTCACAAGTAGAAGGTTGGAAATCCATCGATGAAGCAAAACTTGACAAGACCATCAGCATCGAAGCCGACCCCGAGTTGCATAAGGGTGTTTCCAGAGTTATACTCACAAGAGTAGGCCCTGGTCCACAAAAAACAGAAGAAAGTTTGATCAATGAGTCTGGTTTGCCCAAGTCATTGTCCACCTAGATAGAATAGTATAACTTAATGTGTATTTTTCGAAATAAAGTATATACTCACAAGATTTTTTTTTTTTTTTTTTTTTTTTTTTTGAGTTGTTGAAGCTCCAATTTTTGTACTTGGTAGGAAGTATAGGGTACACCAGGATATATGGATTTAAACTGGAAGAAGGGTCATGAGTTTGCGATTGCTTAGCCACCATAGTATCTTGAAGTCTGCTTTGAAAGCACCACTTCTTCCAAGTACAAAACGTATAAGTATTTTCAAAAGTTATTCATGTCTGATCATACGACCTTTTCAATTGAATCAACGCTTGAGCTTTTGCAATCTGTCCAGAATCTTAAGTACGCTCCCTCAGAATCCAGATGATGAGATCAAGAAAGCGCCTCTCAGTGAAAATATCTATACCATACCCAATCTCCTCACAGCAAGCCGTTTAATAACGACTCCATTTATTGGATATTTCATAATCAACAACCAGACCGAGTATGCAATAGCTCTATTTGTTTACTCGTGTCTCACGGATTTCATTGATGGGTTTATAGCCCGAAGGCATAACATGAAGACAGTTATCGGGTCAATAATAGATCCTATGGCAGACAAATTCTTGATGACTGTTTGCACGGTGTCACTTTCCTACTCGTCTGTGATGCCTGTATATTTAGCAGGATTGATACTTGGCAGAGATGTGATGTTGAGTTTCATGGCATTCTATTACAGGTATATCTCTCTATCACCACCCAAGACGTTGAAGAGATATTTTGATTTCTCGATTCCATCAGTTAGTGTCCACCCTAACATGATATCCAAAGTGAATACTGCCTTGCAGATGGCTTACATAGGAAGCTTGGTATTGGTACCAGGCTTAGAAGGCATAGTGAGTGACGAAAACATTAATTTGATACACATGGCATTGAAAGGACTTGAATACATAGTTGCAACAACAACTTTTATAAGTGGCTGTACATACATCTTCACCAAGGATGCAATCAAATTCATCAAGTGATCCAGCTAATAGTATGATAGAATCGAAGTAATTCTATATCATCGAAAATGAGCAAAAACCCTAGTAAAAACTTTCTGTTTGGATTTTTCACAGGCAATTCTTTCAAAATCATGAGGTAGGCTAAGATCAAGTATCTGAATAAACTAGGGTCAATACTTTCAATTATGCTGCTGAACTTCTTGTACTCTGTACTATATTTACTCCACTTCAAGTACTTAACATTGAAGGTATCTGTCACTATTTTGTTTATCGTCGAGGTATAAGTTGCTTCAACTTGACCAAAGTCGTATTTTGTTTTCGAGTAAATCACCAACTTCCCGATGTTTAGGACAATCTCGTCGTACAATTTTTGGAACGAAACTTTGGTCCGGTCAACTTGAGTAAGGACTTGCTGATACACATTGAGTATCCGTTTTAGCTTATAGCCCAACTTCAGATTCCAGCTCCTTTCGTGGTATGGGATCAGCAATAGACACTCATCCAATGACTGGAAGATAAAACACCAACTTAGGGGACGATCTTGAGAAATACACACTTCAACTTCTTTGTATAAGTAGTCTTTCAGGTCGATCAAAAGTTGGCTGATAAAGTCTATCAAATGCATGTTTTTAAACAGACTGTCCCACTTCAAAAGGTATTTGAGCATCAATAGCAATCTGCGTCCTTCCTTCGGACTCAATGGTCTGTTTTGAATCAGGTTTCCTTTTACAGACCTCAAGAATGATTCATGGTCTCTTAGATTGTAGTCTATATTCACTTCTCTCAAATACAGTACTATATTAATACCTACCGGTCTTGGTTTTCGAGCTTTGAAGACTGGAAAACCTTTTATCAATTCTGGCCGTCAGTATGAATCCGAGTTCATTCGAAATCTTAATACATAGTACTTACTGCGAAATGAAGACTCAGCGTTTGTCCTCCTTCTTATTCTAATCAAAGAAAGAGCTAAAGAAAGATCTAAAGCATCCATATCTTCCAAGTCTCTCATCTTTTAGCCTCGTTGGACAGATCAAAAAAAAAAAAACAAGTTATCAAGAAATGGCATATTCAACTTTTTTACAGCCATTCCGAAAACAAGTTATGAAGAACGAAACTCAATATTTTTAAAATTCCTACAAGATTCATAATGAGCTCAATGAAGCATTCATATCTATAAAATTGACTCACGAGCAATGCAGAAGAAGCTAATTGCTAATTTATATTTTTTAACTAGCGTTAATAACGGGTTCAAAACTGGGTAGCAACGATGAGAGTTCACCGAGTAAAAACCAGTCAACATGCAAATACTAGGGCTGTGCCCTTCTTTGGAATTAGAAAAGCCATCGTCTGCCACATCAGATGCTGGTAGGATACACTAAGACGTTTAGTTCAGTTAAGTGTGTTGTCTTCGTTGGTTGTTTTATATCTCATTCGTATCCAGATCCGCCGGCGAACGAAATTTCCGAAATTGTACTTTCCCTTCCAATTATTGCTGCTAAATAGCCAGCTGGCATAAATCCACCCTTGATCGTCCACATCATTGACCATCAAGACGTACCAAGTGTCCCACGCCCACTTCCAATTCAAATCTGGTAGCGGGAAGTTGTTCAAGCTGTTATAGTTCAAAAGCAATTTTTTGCCATTCAAGAGCTGGTAGTTCGACGGATCTATGAGAGGTATTAATGACTTGTCTGAGAATAGCGGAATCCCAAAGAACTTCATGCCTCTTTGATTCTCGATTATCACATCGAAATCAAGGTCTTCATTTAGAGGTCTGTAGCTCTTCAAAGCCGGCGGCAACTCGGCAGAGTGGATACTTATATTCTCTAGAAGCTTTACAATACCTTCAAATTGGGGAAAGTGTCTAAACTTCTCCTTCACTTCCTTCATTCAATTGGTGCTACCAAAAGAAACATGCACAAATCTCTTATCAACCTTAACTATTGCGACAATTTGTGAGACATTGTCTTGATGTCGTTTTTAAAAAAATTGGAACTTATATTGAATTATTAATCTTACCGGACCAAGCATAAGACAAAGTGGACACTACTGGTGAGCGTGTAAAAATGAACTTCTTAGCAGCTAACATGCTTGGAAATAATAATTTCGAAAAAAATGTGGGCCCTCCCGACCATAAGATAGATTCTAGTCAGGCCACAAGCAATATCAAGTTGGAAGAAGCTCAGTTGCATTTTGGGGATCCGCCTAAAGAATACGATCCGTTGCAGAAAGTAGAGTTAGAGTCACAGAAGTTTGACAATCAACCCATAAGGGGCAAAGGTCCTATGGCATCAGGACGCAGTTCGCTGAGTAGCAGAATCAATCAGCTTGTCAACCACCAGCCGTTCGATTTCAACTCGTATCCATTGACAAATCCGCCGATATTTGACCCTTCTATGTTGTCCGGGTTCGACGAAAACACGGGGAGCGGTAGAAGAAGACGCATATCCATTTCTAACGGGCAGATAGGTCAAATAGTGAACAACGAAGCGTTTTTCGTCAACGAAGACAGCGAGTCGTTTGAAAACTACCAGGATTCGGAGCAGCAAGACTACATCGACTTCTCTCAGCAAGTAGGGCTAGCCAACCATGGCCCCAACATGCATGTACCCATGCAAGGCCAGGTACAAGAGCAAACCCAAAATCAGGTCCCACATCCGGTGCAGAGCTCAGTACAACAACAGATACAAACTACAATGCAGCCTCAGGTCCAGGATCCACCGCCGAATGCGCCTGTGAACATGAACATTCCCAACGCCGTTTATGACCAACAACTGGCTCTAGTGCCCAAGCCTCAGCCGCAAAGCGCAGTGTCTCAAGACTCGAATAACGTTCCTGTCGGCGTACCGCCTCCTGACCACATCCTCCTCTACAACAACGAAGTCATCTACAACCCAAATGAAGGCCCCATACCGGGCACCACCGCCTGGAAAAAGGAAAGACTACTCGAGAGAAACAGAATAGCTGCGTCAAAGTGTAGGCAGCGGAAGAAGCAAGCCCAGCAGCAGTTGCGGGACACGATAATGAAACACGAATCCTATATAAAACAATTGGAAGCCAAAGTCACGAAGTACGAGAAAGTCCTCCAAAGTTACAACAAGGTCATATCAAGCCACCGGGAACACTGCCAGACTGCCGGTGTTTTCGATATGGTGCAAGATGTAAAACTTTTGGATTCCCTCGATGACGAGTCAATGGAGAATCTTTCGACAAAAGTGAAAAACACTTGCAGGTCCTAGTTCAGGAAACATGGACACCGGTTTGAAGGATTCTAAAAAACATTTTATACTGTATTTTGAAATCAACGTAGAGGTCTGCCTCTCATCACTGTAGCATGTTCTTCAGTAATCTTCCACTGTTTTTTATTATCCTGTACATAGATGCGGCCTTCCAGTCGATGTAAATTTAAAAAATCGATCAAAGCAGAATTCTAAAGCCATCAACAGTAAAGAACGACAGCTAAGTCAATATGTCGTTGAAATTACCTCAAGCACCTAATGCAGGGCTCTTCAAACAAGGATACCAATCACACACCAGTGCTGATGGGGTCACCATCAGAAATATAGAGGCCGTTCGTGAGATCTCATCAATCTTATTAACGTCAATGGGGCCAAGTGGAAGAAGCAAAATCATAGTCAATCACATGGGGAAGATATTCGTGACGAGCGATGCTGCTACTATGTTGAACGAGCTTGAAGTTGTTCATCCTGCCGTAAAGATTTTAATCATGGCCTCCAAGCAACAGGAGTTCGAAATGGGTGATAGTACCAATCTTGTTATAGTGTTGGCGGGTGAGTTGTTGAACATAGCTGAAAAGTTGCTTAACTTGGGATTGAATGTGACAGAAATAATCCAGGGATACACGTTGGCCAACAAGTTTGCATTGGAGGCGTTGGACAAGTTGGTAGTGGACAAAGTCGAGTCAGTTACCGTCGCCAGCGAGCTTTTGAAGGTGATCAAGCCAGTTATCGCTGCTAAGCAATACGGCAATGAAGATGCCATTTCTAAGTTGGTTATTGAGGCTGTCAAGGTGGTGATCAACCCTAAAAATCCTCGTAGCTTCAACATTGACTCTGTGAGAGTCGTCAAGATTTTAGGCTCTTCATTGTCGGACTCTGAAGTTGTCAAAGGAATGGTTTTCCCTAGAGAGCCAGAAGGACACGTCAAGAATGTACACAATAAGTCAAAGGTGGTCGTTTTCACTTGTCCTATCGACATCTCCACCACAGAGACCAAAGGTACGGTGTTATTACATAACGCGCAAGAGATGTTGGATTTCACGAAAGGCGAAGAACATCAATTGGATCAATTGTGCAAGGAAATTTTTGATTCGGGTGTAAGAGTTGTCGTAGCTGGTGCTAACGTTGGTGAGCTTCCATTGCATTATTTCAACAAATACGGTATATTGGTCTTGAGAGTGCCTTCCAAGTTTGATGTAAGAAGAATATGCCAGGTCTGTGGTGCTACACCTCTCCCAAGATTAGGTGCACCAATGCCTGACGAGATGGGTATAGTTGATATCATCGAAACAAAAGAAATTGGTGGAGACAGAGTTACCATTTTCAGACAGGACGAATCTATTTCAAGGACATCCACAATCGTGCTTAGAGGCGCTACGCAAAATAGCTTGGATGACATTGAAAGATCAATAGATGATGGTGTTAACTGCATAAAAGGTTTGTTGAAAGACAACAGGTTATTAGCAGGTGCCGGTGCCGTTGAGATTGAATTGGTTAAGCGTATTACAAAATACGGTGAAACCACTCCTGGCTTGCTTCAGCTCGCCATAAAAAACTTTGCTAAGGCTTTCGAAGTACTTCCAAGAGTCTTAGCAGAGACCTCTGGATTGGACACTTCAGACATCTTGAGTAAGTTGTACGCCGCACATTCATCTGACGATGAAAAAGGTTTGACAAAAGGTATTGATATCGACAATGCAAACGATGATGGTCTTATTGATGTCAATGAAAGCAAAATATTCGATTTGTTGTCGACCAAAAGATCCGCAATTGACTTGGCTACTGATGCTGCAAATACTATTTTATCCATCGATCAAATCATTATGGCTAAGAGAGCGGGTGGACCACAGGTACCAAAACAACCAAGACCAGGTAATTGGGACCAGGCCGATTAATTGTAACATTATACATTGGTCGAACTGCTTCATTCTACTTTATTAAAGATAGTTGTTCGGAGCTGCTCTCGATTATATTACATTAAGTATATAACTACTTCCACTCTCAGTTAATGCAAATCTTTATTCAACGTATGCAAATATGTAATTTTCTGATTAAAAATTAAGTCTTTCTCGATGCTAAAATAAAGTCCTTTACTTTTTGCTTATCTTTATCTCCCTTCTCATCTTCTACTCCTCCGCTTACATCAACCCCTATAACGTTATAGAGTTCTGCAGTGTCCCCGACGTTTTCTGCATTCAATCCACCAGCTAAGATGTATCTACCTGTTTCCAAACTCTTGACAAGGCTCCAGTCTATGACTTTTCCCTCTCCCCCGGCCTCAGAATCAAGTAAAGGTAACGTGTAACCCTTTCCTTCATAGACACCATTTGGTAGAATCTTTGAAAAATCACCAAACATAACCTCTTTATCCTGATTATGCACATACCTGGGAATGATACCATAACGTGGAGATTCGGCGTTATTTATGTACTCGCAGAATTCTAGTTTATCTTCACTTCCATGTAATTGTATAAAGTCTAGTCCCAAAGCGTTTGCTGTATTGAGAACATCTTCTTTATGCTGGTTTCTGAAAACTCCTACTAAAAACGGTCCATTTTCTTTTATTAGCTGCTGGACTTCGTTGAAATACTCATTCACATTACCAAACTTTTTATCCTTCAAACTGAATAGTAACTCATTAGCTGAGCGCAACTTTCTGTCGTTGTCTTCACGCTTCTTTCTCACCATTTGGGAGATCTTGACTGCTACATCCTGCTCAACTGTACGCTTCCTATTGGGAACTAATATCATGCCAACCAAATCTGTATCCGCATCAAGAGCAGCTCCAGCGCCATCAACTGACTTAACACCGCATATCTTCACCAATCTCCCCATAATGCACTCTTCGAACCACTTGCACTACAGCTGAAAGTAAAATAGTGATTTGAATATATGTATATTCTAAGAAATCTATGAATCAGTTGAAAAATCTGTTGTGCAGGACTCAATCATTACCTTGACCATTTGACTCTTTTCTAAAGAACTTGCTGAAGTTTCTGATCTTATTTACCTGGTTCTCTCCTGATAGAGCCAATTCACGTAGGTTCCTCTCTATGTTATTTATGTTAAGGTTAGCTGGTAGTTGTGCGTTAGGAATTCTTGGTGATTTGACTTCTGGTTCAGGCAGTCTTGAGGGACTAAAAGATGATTCTGCTGAGTTTATGGCAGAATTAGGTTCCTGAATAACAGATAGAATTTGTGATTCATTCTGTAGCGTCCCTTGGTAAGGTATCTGGTGTTTGAAGCTCTCGATGTAAGCGGTTTCTTGGTTCTCGTTCACTCCTTTTAAAGTCAATACTTTTGCGAAGTTTCTCTCAGATCTATCGCCTATGATTTGGAAGTAGTTCAAAATGAAGTCTTCCATAGGTTTCAAAGGTACGAGGAGCAAGCTCAATAGTTTTTCTATCTTACTAAATTGTGCGTCGACTGTTTTCAAATAGTATTTGAAACCGGTATTTTTATTCTGATCTTCATTTGCACCCTCACCATGATTCGGATCAGAAAACGATGGAAGCTCATATGCAAACTTCTTCAAGTCATTTATGTCTGTACTTATTTGTTCCACGGTGTTTAAGGCAAGGGGGGCAATCAACACCAAGTTTTTTATAAATGAGTTTACTTGAATTTCGACAAGCTTATCACAAAAGTTCCTCACATACCCACTTCTTATAATCAATGGTAATATGACGGAAACATTATTCATGAGACTTTCTTTATAATCGACCATGTAGTTCGAGATTCCACCATGAGAGTCAGAGTTACTCCAGTTATAGTTCAAGAAGTGCCTCCAAGCAAATTGCAAGTCAGTAGTTGTTTTGACGAGCAAGTTACTTGTGGATTTGTTAATAGTGTCAATGAAGCTGTTCTTAGCTGCTTCGAAAGATATTTTGGGCCCAACTTCTTCGGTAGACACTTTTTTCAACTTATCCTCGAGATCATTTATGTTGTTTAGTATGTAATCACCTGTATTCAACATCATTGTGAGGTACTTTATAGGCTCTATGCCATTCAAGTCGTTCTGGTTTGCCGGTATCAATGGAAGCAAAATCTTAAAATTGAATTCCATCAAATACTTGGAAACTAATAACGAGTAATCGTAAATGATATTCCCCTTACTCAACTTCAAGGCGGCCTGCAATATTTTTTGAAATGTTTTGAAAAGTTCTATAGATGAAGGGGATATGTTTGGTATGTTATTAATCTTCAAAACTTGTAAAAAGTCTTGGTATGTTTTCACTTCCACGAACTCTTGTGGTATTTGAGTTGAGGAGTAGAAGGTAAGGAACTTAGAATTCAAGACATGGTCTTGATCTTTTACCCATATCGATAAGTACGGCTCAAAAACTTGCAGGATGATTCTGTCAAACTCGTTTGTTTGCAAAAGCTTATTCAAATTCTTCTCAAAGTCTAGTGTATTTGTCAACGACTCAAGCAACACTTGCGATGGGGTGGAATTACTCAACAATGAGATCAAGTCTTGTTTTGTGATGTTGCAAAAGATTTTACTAAGCTCTAATGAAATTACCCATTCCTTGGGGAAACAGTCAGAAAAGTTCTGGTTTATATTAGCCAAAATGTTATTGAAATAGATATACCTTCTGTTGAAATTTTCGAGTGACCCTGCCTCGTCTAAATTATTGAAAATTGCCTTGATATCTTTCAATTGGTAATTGTAAAACCAATTCAATAGTTTGTCTTTGAACTTCCTATCAATGACTTCAAGTATCTCACAGGCATAAACCAATTGGTCATTATGCATTTTGTTTGTGATTACATCCTCAAAGTCGATAAATATATCATCAACCAACTTGTTTTGAGACTGTAATATGCTCAAGCTTAACTCATTGATTTCAGGTATAGACTTGTAGGGCTTGAAAAATAAAGACAACTCCTTGACCACGGAGAAAAGATCTAATATCTCTTTGTAATTCTTTTTCGGCACTATTGCGTTCAATGTTTCGTTGGCGTCTATCAACATTTGGAGCCTTTTGAACACTGTCATCAGAGTGACCAAATTACGCTTACAATTGTCAAGCTCTTGCATGGGAGATGTGATGGTGGTGATGGAATCCTGGGTCTCCTTAGACTTGGTTTTGATATGTTTTATGTCCCCGAATAACTCTTCGATGTTTTGGCCCAATGGTACGGGCGATTTATAGTGTAGTATTGCTTCATGGATCTCTCTATTCAACTGAATTTTATAGTCACTTATGTATGCGAGAAGCTGAGGAAGCTCCTCGAGACTCTCCGGCGACGATAACACCTCGTTTAAATGCTCCGTGGGATCGTAATTGA
This sequence comes from Millerozyma acaciae, assembly GCA_001600675.1. Classification (NCBI taxonomy): domain Eukaryota; kingdom Fungi; phylum Ascomycota; class Pichiomycetes; order Serinales; family Debaryomycetaceae; genus Millerozyma; species Millerozyma acaciae. Next base: position 1,944,305 of record BCKO01000001.1, on the reverse strand, counting down.
AAGAGTCCATGATGACACCTGATACAAGAAGCAATCCCTATCAAAGTGTCAGAAGTAGTGATAAATCTCTATTAGTTTTTGTGCGATTTACATACAAACCAAAACACCACCTTGTAAAAAGATAGTGAAGATCAAGCACTGGTTAACGAAGTAGCCATCTCAAGAAGCTATCGTCTTCCAAAGGAGCTCGAGGTAAAGCTTATTGACCGTGGAAAGCTAGTGCTCTTTAATAGCGGTTGTAGAACCGTTCTTCTCACACGAAAGCAAGGCGAAATCGCATAACTAAGCTTACAAGATGGGAGTTCAATCTTTCAATTTTGTATTAGTTACAAAATAAAATATACATAGGACTAAAAATGGTGATATTAAGAATTACCCACTTCGATTTTATTATTCTGTCATCTAATAACCAAAAGCAGCCAACTTCTTAGCAGCATCAGATTCAGCAGTGGCTGCCTTGGCAGATTCAGCCTTCTTGGCCAAAGCCTTCTTCTTAGCGTAGTACTCAGCACTCTTCAACTTTCTCTTTTCTTCTAACTTGTCAACGACGGATTCGTACTTCCAGCCGACAGCGAAAGACAACTTGCCGACAGTGGTGTACTTTCTACCTTGTTTCAATCTTAAAACTCTTAAAGCTTGAGGAACGACAACTCTCTTCTTCTTGTCGTATGGTGGTGGAACACCTTCGAAGACTTGGAGTCTCTCCAAAGCAGCCTTACCTCTGGCGGTCTTGTGAGGAATCATACCTCTGATGGCTTTATATAAGATTCTGGATGGAGCTCTGAAGTGGAAAGGTCCCTTGGTCTTGTTGTATCTGGTGGCTTTTCTTAAGTAGTCATGGTATTTCAATTTGTTTCTGAAAAATTCCCCAGAGATGTTCAATGCTTCACATCTAACAACGGTGATCTTTTGACCGTTTAATAATTGCTTAGCAACGATGGAAGCTAAACGACCTAACAAATGGCCCTTACCATCGATAACAATAACTGGTTCGAAACTAGACATCTTTAATCAAGCTCTATGTTGTAAACTTAATTTTTTCACCAACAGTCTTGAAAAGCTTTTAAAATGGTTTTTTTTCACTATGGAGCCATTGAGGGTGTGAGGGCGCTAGCTTCGAACGAAAAAAAACTCGTCACGTGCAAAATTTTTGAGAAATTTCTGATCAGAAAAATCCACCGGATTAGTTCACGTGCTCTGTATATGACCTTAGGGCTTCAGCCCCGGTATGGAACAGTCTTTGGTGCCAGGATGCTAGTATCCCCAGCCAGCCAGTTCTGAGGCAGGAGAAAGGCAGGAGAGTGTTGGGAGGAGGACCAAGAAGGGTATAACGGCACGTTGGAAGCTGAAAAGCCGTTTCTTGTGTGAAAAGAAGAGCCTTTTGTTGGTTCATTAGCGTGTATTACTTTTACAAAGCTTCTAGTATGTAGCTAAATCAGATTTGAATCTCGCCAGACTCAACCAAGGAGTTGACGGTGGAAAGAATGGCTTGTATTGATGCCTCGGAGACATCTGAGTGGATACCACAGCCCCAAGCTGACGTCTTTTGGTTGTTCTTGTTTGCGTATGTAAGTTCGATGTAGGTAGCGGCTTTGACCAGGCTTCCTGAGCCGATGGAATGTTCTGAGTAGTTGTTGATTCCAAAGGAGATTCCGAGCTTTCTGGAGATGGCGTCGGTGAAGGCGGAAATAGGACCGTTACCCTCGCCAACGAGTTCTGCTGGTTGGCCGTTGATCTCGACAAAGGCGTTGATTTGACGGTTGGTCTCGTTGGCCTCGGTGCTCTTGTTCTTGCTGACGACGAAGTCAGTCAATTTGATTGGAGCAGACTCCTTAGACATGTACAAGTCTCTGAACAATTTGGTGATTTCCTCTGCTCTCAATTCTCTGCCGACCTTGTCTGCCTGTTCTTGGACGACAACGGAGAACGACACTTGCAATGATCTTGGTAACTCCAAGCCAAGAGATCTCAGAATGACCCAAGCTGCACCACCTTTTCCAGATTGCGAGTTGACTCTGATAACTGCCTCGTAAGTTCTTCCAATGTCTTTTGGATCCAAGGGCAAATATGGCAAAGCCCACATGTTGTCGCCCTTCTTGCTTCTTTCCTCGGCCTTGGTGAATCCTTTCTTGATAGCGTCTTGATGGGAACCAGAAAAAGCACAAACGACCAAGGAGCCACTGTATGGGGTTCTTGGGTGCACCTGGATTTTGTTACATCTTTCAGAGACTTCGATGATGGACGCCATGTCAGAGAAGTCTAATTCTGGAGAGACACCCTGGGTGTACATGTTCAAGGCAACTGTGATCAAGTCGACGTTTCCGGTCCTCTCACCGTTACCAAACAAGCAACCTTCAACTCTGTCAGCGCCGGCCATGATACCTAACTCAGTAGCAGCAACACCGCAGCCCCTGTCATTGTGAGGATGCACTGACACACAGATTTTTTCACGTTCAGTGACGTTTCTACAGAAATATTCGATTTGGTCAGCGTAGACATTTGGTGATGCGACCTCAACGGTAGCAGGCAAATTGAATATGATTGGATTCTCCTTGGTGGGCTCCCATTCTTTCTTCACCGCCTCGCAAATCTCGACTGCAAACTCGACTGGTGTGTCGGAAAAACACTCTGGAGAAAACTCGTAGGTCCACTCCGTGCCCTTGGTGGAAGGATCGTCCTTGGTCAAAGATCTGACAAGTCTCGTGGTTTCCACTGCCTTCTTTATGGCTTCTTCTTTTGACATGTTGAAGACCACGTCACGAAACAAGTCTGAAGTGGCAAGGTAGGTGTGAATAGTGGCCTTCTTAGCCCCTCTCACAGAGTCAACCGTTCTCCTAATGAGAGGCTCCCGAGATTGCGTCAAAACCTGGATCGACACATCGTCTGGAGCATTCTCCACCGCGTACCTGGTGAAATCAAAGTCTGTTTGCGATGCTGATGGGAACGAAACCTCGATTTCTTTGAATCCAATCTCAAGAAGCTTGTGGAAATACTCTTTTTTCTCGGGGACCGACATAGGGTCTGGAAGCGACTGATTACCATCTCTCAAATCTGTAGATAACCATCTTGGGACCTTAGTTATGCTCTTGTTGGGCCACTCTCTGTCTTTGAGGGGGATACCTTTGAATGCCTTATACTTTTGACTTGGGTCTCTAAGCATATTGGCATATGCCTTCACCGAAGGAGCAGCCTTCTGAAGTAACCTTGTAGTTTGCTTGAACATGCTTCAATGTTATAGCTAGCTATCAAACGAAACAACAAAACTTTCAAATTACTCTATAAATTTTTCATCCATTAGGTCCAGGTTTTGACCATTGGTGTTTTAACCGTTACTAAGGTGTGGAGTGCTAACCTAATGAGAATTTTTTCGCCGTAACCGGAGCGGTATAGGTCAAAAACATTCCTAGTCGACAGACTCTTGGCTCGAGTAGCTATTGAAAGCCCTATTGCGGTTTAAGGGCAACGGGCATGCCATGCCCTTGGCTTCACACGCTTTGACGTCGGACGTGCCTGTTGCGTTTCCGTAAAAGTAGATGCCTTGAACTAACTTTATGGGTGATACTCATTTGGTGAGAATGAGACGAGTTTTTCAGAATAGGACAAATATGGACATTGATCAAGGCAGCACCGAGTTTACAAGGGCAAGTGTCGAAGAGGATGAATGGTGACGAAGATGGTGGTTGATCTTTTTGGTGCTGGTGACGAGATTTACCGCTTGTAGCAGATTGGAGTCAAAGTATATGAATTGTAGTATTGCTGCAACTTTTTCACTTCTTTTTTCTTCACATTTTCGTACTCTAACCATGTAGCATATCTCTACTCGTGTGATTTGGGTGGTTCTGTAGGTCCAAAGGTGCAATTTAGAACTACAGAGTACGGCTTAGAGATTTTTAGCGTAGTGCTTGTAGGCCTTTTTTTTTCTCGTTTGACAGTTAAAGTACAACGGAAAGATATGTACGGGCCTTTCTTTGCATTCGAATGCTGATCGGTTTCTTCGATGCTTCTGTGAGTTTTGAGGAGAAGATCTGGAGTGCAAAATACAAGTGAAAGCTTCAGTGTGTCTTTCTGAAGCCTTTTCTTTCCTGCTCGTCAGATTAAGCACTACCGAGACATGTATAGTCTTTTTTCTTTGCAATTCAAATTTCTGTGGACTATGAACTCTCCTGTAGACCATCACAGACAAGTTTCCAGAGCTACGTACTACAAAACTGAAAGTTTCAGAGTGGTTCTTGTAAACCTTTTTTTTGCAAAAGAACAACCAAGACATGTATGGGCCTCTCTTTTGCACTACGAGGAAAATTTTGTAAGACATTGGAAGCAAAGTTGAAAATACAAGCTACACATTGGAAAGTCCTGGACTAGTCCTATAATCTACTCTTTTTCCCCTTCTCAAACACTTGGACCACAACCAAGACAAGTATAGGAACATTACACTAAAGTTGCGAAATTTGCTAGGAGTTGTAGATTAGACTGGGTTGCAGAGCAACTTACTACTAGATGATGGCGAAGGTGCCAATTTACTACAAACTACACAACACCTCTGGCCACCAAAAGTACTGGATTGACCAGAGAAGGCAGCTCCAGCATCCCTCTACTACATACCGGCCCTCCCAGCGGTATCATCTTTGCTTTGAGTAACTGCTCTTGTGTCTTGAGATGGGCATCTTCTTGGCACGTGACATATAGTAGCTAAATTTTTTTTTCAGTTGAGATGCCTTGAAGATGGGGTTATTTCATACTTTTTTCTCTACCGGTATCAGAAAGAAAAGGTTAGATAAGATGGCTAAACAATCAACTAAGGCTTCGAAGGTTACAAAGAAGCAAGTTCAAAAGAAGGAAGAATCTTCCGACTCTAGCTCCTCAGAGTCTTCTAGTTCGAGCTCAGAATCGAGCTCGAGTTCAGACTCAGACTCTTCTAGCTCCGACTCAGACTCCGACTCCAGCTCTGATGAGGAAATCAAGACAGAGGAGAAGAAGGGATCTAGCTCTAGCTCCAGTTCCAGCTCAGACTCCGAATCAGACTCAGACTCCGAATCAGACTCAGATTCCGACTCAAATGCTGATGTGAAGGGTAAGAAGGATTCTTCTGAATCCAAGACTGAAAGCCCAGTCAGCGGCTCTGATAGCTCTGATAGCTCTGATAGCTCCGACTCCGACTCTGACTCAGAGGCTGAAGAGAAGAAGGAGGTCGCTAAACCTGAATCTAAGAAGAGCAAGAGCAAAAGCTCTAGTTCTAGTTCTAGTTCCAGTTCTAGTTCTAGCTCCAGCTCCAGCTCAGACTCCGAATCCAGTTCCAGCTCTAGCTCAAGTTCAAGCTCAGACTCCGATTCTGACTCAAGCTCAGACTCAGACTCCGACTCTGAAGACGACAAAAATTCAAAGAAATCAAAGAAGTCAAAGAAGGACACTAAGGAAAGCTCAGACTCCGACTCTGACTCAAGCTCAGACTCAGACTCGTCGGACTCAGAATCCGATAATGAAGAGCCTGTGAAGAGTAAGAGCGCCGACAAGAAACGTAAGGCCGAGACTCCATCCGACAGCTCTGAAGAACCAGAAATCAAGAAAAACAAGGTCAATGAAGAGCCAGCAACACTTTTTGTTGGTAGATTGTCCTGGAACATCGACGACGAATGGCTCAAAAGAGAATTTGAGCCAATTGGAGGTGTGATCAGTGCGAGAGTCATCATGGAGAGAGCATCAGGAAAATCCAGAGGTTACGGTTACGTTGACTTCGAGTCCAAATCACAAGCAGAGAAGGCATTGAAGGAGTACCAAGGCAGAGAAATAGACGGAAGACCCATCAACCTTGACATGTCCACTGGAAAGCCTCATGCATCCAACCCAAGGGTCGACAGAGCTAAGCAATTCGGCGATGTGCCATCGGCTCCTTCCGACACCCTTTTCGTTGGTAACTTGTCCTTCAACGCACAAAGAGACAACTTGTACTCTACTTTCGGCGAATACGGTACTGTTATATCGTGCAGAATCCCAACTCACCCTGACACCCAACAACCTAAGGGTTTCGGTTACGTTCAATTCGCATCTGTTGACGAGGCTAAAGCTGCTTTGGAGGCCTTGAACGGAGAGTACATCGAAGGCCGTGCTTGCAGATTGGACTTCTCGACCCCAAGAGACTCCACCCCAAGGAACTCGACTCCAAGGTCTGGTGGTGCTCGTAACTTTGGTGGTCGTGAAAGATCAGCTACTCCATCCACCCCAAGAACCGAATTCAAGGGCACCAAAAAGACCTTCGATTAAGGCTCTTGCGGTCCGTATCAAAACTACACCCAGAGCTACCTTTTGATTTATAATTTTTGTTGCATAGTACTTTAGATATTTATCTCATTTTTCTTAATATACTAAGACCCAAATCTGTTTTTTCGAAGCTAATTCTTGCCCCTACTGTACTTTCTCCGGCGTCTCTACACATTGGCTACATAGGGCTTGGCTCTTTCTTTACGTCCATCAGATCAGGCTAGCGAAGAAAACTCCCCAGAGGCTTTACGAGACTCAAATTGGTCCGTAGCTCCACGAAAAACCTTTTTTCCAACTGAAAAAAAGTGTTTCCGATACCCCTCTGTACAAACTATCGATCTGTCTGTTCCTGACCCGCGAGAAACACACAGCAGCGTCGTCTACAGCTCATCTTGTCGGCGGTGGTTTTGAAAAGTTGAAAAAATTATTTACCGACCTGCACACAAAATCTGTCATTATATGTCATAGAAAGCGACTCCCTATTTCTGGAATCAAATTAATTATATGAAGAGTTAGCTGAGTTTTCAACAAACAAATACTTTAATTTACTTTGATAAGTAGTGTACTATAAGAAGCGAGATCAATTCAAGCAATAAAAGGTGAAAAGGAAAGCATCAAAATACCCAAATTTTTCAAGGTTTAACGATATAATTAACTTGCACTTTTTTTCATGAAGTGAATATTGAGGTGTAATGAGACGAGCGGTAACAAGAATTATAGCCAGTGGTCCCTCGAAACTTCTACTGAGTAATTCTGTAGCGATGGGGGAAGGCGGGTCCAAATACAAGTTGGACCTTAACTCTGTAGAAGAGTTCTATATGCAACTTGATAATCCACACAAGACGTGGCAACCTGGAGACGAGGTTTCCGGGCAAATAATTTTGATACTGAAAAAAAGCTTAGCAAACATAGTCATCACATTATCGCTTATTGGGTTCATAAAGATACATTCGTCATCGCATTCGAAGTTACGGCCCGTGAGACATAATCTATTCAATCACACGATTGTTATATACGGGCCTGATTTGGAGGCGCCGCAGGGGACAGAAAGTGAAGAGTTCCAAAACGGTTTGTACAAGGGAGAGCATCGGTTTCCGTTCATTGTCAAGCTACCAAATAAAAAGGTTTTCACCAGCATTGACTTTGGAAAGGGCGCCATAAAATACCTTCTCAAGGCCTCCATCGGGAATGCCTCATCCATTGCTAAAAATGGGCCTCCCTCACACCCTGAGCCAGATCCGGGCTTGAGTCAAAACAGAACCGGCGCAGCTGGTAGATTTAAGAACTTGAAGCTCAGTAATGCTGTCTTCTCATCAGAAAAATTGATTACGCTTGTGAACCCCATTGATGTTTCTACACTTGCTCCTCCAAAACCAAAAAAGTTAATCATAAGGGATCCTAGAGGAAGCAGAAAACTATCTAGAACCCAGTCGTCGCAATCGACCATAAATACCTTGTCTTCTGGAAATTCGGATGCGAACAACGGCGAGATACATTCACTAACCAATATCAATAACAACAGCAATATTTCAGGAAATAATGCGAGTTCTCCAAACTCGAACTTGAATTCAGCAGTATCCTCATCGCTTAGCGTGCCGAATGATGGGCCTAAACCGAACGTTATAAAAATCATACTTGAAATACCTGAAAGAGGTTATCTTAGAGGAGAACTCATACCAATCAAACTAAAAATTAATCACTTGAGGAAAATCCAGGATCTTAACGGAATGATAGTGACCCTAGTAAGGGTGTGCCGCCTCGACAATGGGCCTGATAGTCTCTTCGAATCTTTTCGAAAAGATCTTCAACAGCAAATTGTACCATTATACGTGGATCCCAGTACATTTAAATCAGAGATAAATACAGGCCTTCGTGTTCCCGCTGATGCATTTCCAACCATCTCGGGATGCCCTTTGGTTTCCTTTCAGTACTTTGTTGAAATACTCATCAACCTTTCAGGTAAATCCGTACCTTTAGAAAGCGAGGAAAATAGTCCGATGACAATACCAGATGAAACAAATCATTCGGTACTCGAGCTGCAAGCCCAAGATTACAAATTCAATTTCCATCCTAATAGTTCCGTCAATCAAAGTGCTAGGCTGGGCTTTATAAACACAGATAAATATAAAAGGATGAAAAAGTTTTTACAATTAACTACAGAAGTTGTCATAGGAACGAACCGTCTGAAATCAACTACAACGCAAGCATTACGCAGAGAAACCAATGAAGATTTACAAGAGTTAGCAAATAATTCACCAAATTCAAGGACTTACCTGATCTCTTCCTCTGGTGATTCACCCCTGGCTTTGAGTCAGGCAGGTTCCTCACCCTCACAAACCACCCACAGGCCTTCCATGAATCTCAATCCACTTCCCGAACAAGTCTCTTCACATGATACGCAAACACCTCCATATTTTGATTCACAAGATTCTCCCACAGATTTGGAGGGCCCACCTGTACCAAATTACGATGAAGTTACGAATTACGATATCTTGCCACTCAACACTTTCAATGCATTTAATTCCAGTCAGTTCACATCTGAGAAGGACAGAATAAGAGCCCATGAGGCTAGCTTACTTCCTTCTCAACCTCCATTGCAAGATGATACAGATGTACCAGAGTCTTTTGAAGAGAACTCGGAAGGAAATACACCCAATAGTTTAACTGTTCAAGACACTAACGGAACAGAACAAACTATTGGTGTAAGAAATAACTCAGTTTCTCTGGTAACCTCAGATTCTCAAACATTTGATTTTTTTACTTATAACGAAGTGAATGTTCCAACGAACAGAGACATCTCTTTACTCGCGGGAGAAGAAGAGGAATTTTATCGAACCAGTGATCAATTCAGAAAAATCGTGAATATACCAACGCTACAAAGCATTGATGCGTCTCCTAGTGAGGATAATGTTCTTTCTAGAGAAGACACTTCTCCGCCTCGTCTAGAGAGGTGAATTATATAGAACTTGGGACATCATGTATCTTAGATACCACTCTTGGACCAGAAGATGTTCTTAGTATACTACTATGAGCATCATGTATAAGTATATTGCATGCATTCAACTCTATCATAGACACAATATACATATTTATCACCCCGCTCAGTGGTTTCATAGGTTACCGACGAGCTCGTAAAACACTTAATCTTACTGTGAGCCAGGTATTCGAAGTCATAAGTAATGAAAATAGAAATATACATGATATCGTCAATTAAACAAATATAAAGTTACACCGTAGAGAATATAAATAATGCGTCCTTTGTCGCAACTTTTTTTTTGCTTTGTTATTCGTTCTGAATAAAGGGTTTAAATTGTTCAGGCGCTTTAATCCTTGTCCACTTTTGCAAGGTACAATTCTTTCTGTAATGAGGTAACGTTCTCCTTTAACTGGTCTCTTTCTTGTTTCAAAATATACAAATCTGCTTCAAGGTCTTTGATTTTCATATTGTAATGAGCGTTGGATATCATAGCATCATCTTCGTCATTTTCTGTCTCTTGCGCAGCATGAACCGAGCCCAAAGTAGGGCTTGCTGGATCACTTTCACTAATAAGAGGAGATCTGGAACTAGACCTTTTAGAAGCTTTCTTGAATAATTTCAACTCCCTGTTCTCCTTGACTAGTTTATCCATCAAGACCTTTTGACTGTTGAGTTCATCTTGCGTCAAATTCAAAGCTTTGCTCGTATTGTTTACAGATTGCAAAGCATCACGGTAGTTTTCTTCAAATGTCTTCAAACTCTGTAATTTCGAGTTGAGCTCCTGCTTTAAACTTTGTATTTCTGATGACGATCCCAATTCTTGTTGCTTAGAGATCCTGAGAAGATCATCTAATTGCTTCTGTAACTTGTTAACCATTTCGCTTTCTTCAGGTTTGACCTCAGAGGTAATACTTTTAGCAGCGACTGATTTGCTATTCCACAAGTTGACCAAGCTTTCCAAATGGGAGGAGATATCCCTTTTCGATTTCCTTCCACCGGTTGAAGTAGATGCTATTGATTTTGCAGCATCACCCATTCCGCCTTCTTCTACAGTCGTATCACCTTGCTCAGAGATTACATCATCTCCATAAATATTCTTGTAATTATTGTACTCGAGTTCTAAATTCTCATACTTGTGCTTCCATTCGGAAATTTCCTTGTGCAATTGCTCCTGGTCTTTCACGTCACTGGACAATTTTGCTATTTTCTCTTCTTGAACTTTGATGATTTTTTGCAAGTCTGCAAGCTCTCCAATCTGATTGTTCATGAAGGGTTCGAAAGATTCGAATTTGGCTGTTAAAGCCGCATTCTCTCTTTCCAAGTACACTAACTTGTTTTTCAATTCTAATCTCTCCAATTTGTATTTACTCAATTCAGCAAGACCTCTGTTGTTCTGGGATGCACTGTCAACATCAAGCGCTTTTTCGTCGTCGATTTCTAAAGCAGCAGGGTCAACCTGTGCTTTCAAAACTGCTATCAAATCATCGCGCTCTGTAAGTTGACTTTGAAGCTCACCCAGACGATCGTTATTTTTCAACGAGGAATTTTCATCCTCTAGTTCCTGAATCCTTTGCTGAGCATACTGAATTTCTTTGTCGGTTGATTTCTTCAATGCATCGAGGTCATTTGACAATTTCTTGACTTGAAGCTTATACTCATTCAATAACTCGCTATTCTGTCCGTACGAAGCAGTTGGCGACTTGTTGATCTTCTCCGACAACACCGGCGTAGTGCTATTGTTCTGCCTCAATTCCTCACCTGAGTTGAAAAAATTATAGTGGTCATAACTTGAAGAGTGACCGTTAGAACCCTTGATCAATCCCAGACCACCTGCTTTAGATGGAGGAGAAGAAGGCTCTAGCATAGGAGAGGCATTGAAGCTTTTGCTTTCGTCAATCGACGTGTCTCGTTCTGAAATAGTTCCAGATGGTAAGTCAACATCAACGAATTTGTCCAGATGAGTTGCTGACCGAGGATTTTGCGCTTGGAGGTGAGCAGAACGAGCAGCACGTTCCGGAGATGCATTAGGTGTTCTGAAGTCATCGGCACCTGCTGATATGCTTCTAGCATGTCTATTCAAGCTACCTCTCGAATCATTGTGCTGAAGACCGCTGCTGTTATTAGTTGCAGTAGCTGCCGACGCTGCAGTTGCGATACCCAGTCTCCGTGCTGAAGCCTTACTAGTTGGTGTAGAAGATAAAAAGTAGTCAACAACATTAATGTCCAACTCATATATCATCGTTCCTTGTGGATTGCCACTTATCTCCTCGTATACATTGAAGTCGGACACATCGCCACTGACATAGTCGTTTTTATCTCCCCCCATGATCAATAACTTATTGAATTTGGATAAGTATGTCATCGTATGGCCACACCTTGGGCCAGGAGAGTCGGTGGAGGCCTCGTCCAATAGTTTAGACCACACTAACGTATGCAAATCTAACACGTACAAGAAATCATATATGATTCCGCTAAAGTCATTGCCACCGTAAATGTACAACTTATCATTGACAATACAACCAGAGTGTTCATTTACTGGAGGTGGTGCATTCCCCGTTGTTGTGAGCTGGACCCACTTATTAACCAAAGCATCAAAGCACCACAAATCGTTGGACACTTTTTCATTGTTGTAAACGCCTCCGAAAACATAGAGCTTGTGCTTGTAAACAGACATACTGTGGTTCGTCAATGGAGGTGGTTTGAAATTATTCAATGGCTCGACCAACTCCCACCTGGCTTTGGGGCTCTTGAAGGTATTCAATTCGAAGTAGTACAAATCACTGAAAACTTCATCTTCCAACTGGCCTCCAAATAGGTATAGTCTGGACGAGCTATTGTTTAGCGACACAACTCCAAGGGTGTGGCCGTATCTTCCATTGGGCTTGTTGAGTACGTGGCTGGGAATGGTGTACTTGTTGTTATTGATGTTGAACAAATAAAAATTGTTATCTGGGTATCCATTGAAATCGGTGTCAACCGTGTCACCGCCGTAGATAATGTAGGCATTCCCGCAAAGAACCGAGGCGTGCCCAACTCTCGCAGGAGGATTGTTTTGGTTCACTACTTCGATGATAGTGGCTTCGTAGCCGCCAACTTGACTGCTAGTGGGAGATATACTTTGTGGGGTAATCTTCCAAGTGTCGCCAAAGACAGACCCTTCTTTCAACCCTCCCATGAGGAATATCTCGCCCTTCTCGCTCGCAATCGACGATGCGGCGTGTCTGTATCTGGGAAATGGAGAGTTGTACAACTTGTGTCTTCTCCAGGGTGTTCCCCCGGCATTTATTGGCGCTGTGTTTGTATTTCGAGGTAGCTGATGAACCGGCGTCTCTGCCGCTTCTTCGTGATTATCGTACTCCTCTGTGGTATCATTGAATGATTGATTAGCCTCGCTCAACCGCTTTCTATTCTTTCCAAATGCAAAACGGCCCATACTGTCCTTTCAAACTTGTTGTAAGCGATAGAATCAAACAAAAAAAAAATAATAATAATAAACTTTGCAACTGATCTTTCTTCCAACACCAAAATCTACTTGCTATGAATCAATTTGGTCCAGAATCTAATTGGGTACGTAAATACTTGGGTACTCGATAATTTATTGTAAATTTACAACACCGGCGGGAGGAAGAAGTATATTAGTTTAGCCGCTGGCGGTAAAATTATTAGCATTTTAGATTTATTATATTTGATTTACATGAGCTAGTGTAAAATGACACAAAACCTTCTGATTCTTTTTGGTTTTGTGTTACAAAACAATAAACTCCCTAACTAGGCAATTTTCAAAACTTTTCAACCATTTTTTCTAATGCCCCTCATGAACTACTGGAATATGAATGAAAATTTTACTACCCAATATGGGTAGAAGAGTAGACCGAGCATATTGCAGTATATTGTAATTGATTAGTTGAGTAAAAATTCAGAAAGAAACCTTCAAATCGTACTCAATTGGTCACATACACATAATGCAATGGACGTTTTTGGAGAACAAAATCATTTGCAATGCTTAAGACGGTAATGTAAGTAGAAGATAACCAGATCGGCTAAAAGAATGACAGAGTGTATGCCTACAATCAGCAGTACAGGCCATTGACGATGTTATTGCCTTGAAAAACAAATGGTTTTGGCTATACGGCAGAAGCGAGGTTGTAGATGTGGTTCCGTAACGGCTGGCAGATACCACCCGACGCTCCAAGAAGGCCTGCTCGCTTGGGCCAGAAGTGGTAGCGGTAGATGAGCGATGTAGAGCGATCTGGAGGAAACGACAGGGTTTTCTGGGTTTATGTGGTCCGTGATTCCGATAATAACACTGACTGGGTGCAAAAAGTGAGACTGAGCTTTGGGGTTTTGTATTTTTTTCCCCAAACCCTAGGGAAGGTACCGAGCTTGGCGAGTAGTTTGCGCTCCAAGTCAACGCTTTGCTGGCTCAATGGCAAAGAAGAGATCGGGTCGGAGCATAGGCGTGAGAGAGTGGACGTTGGGTAAATAGGCGAAGAACAGGTGCTGAAGCACCTGTTCTTTCGTGAGTTGTGTAGCTGGAAGCAGAACCGCTATGAGCACAAACAACATAGTATCCGGCCCATGGTGAAAATGGTCAGGGTAGTGAGAGATGGAATCGACTCATGTAGCAAGTACGTTCAAGCCTGAGCCTTCTGGACATTCTGTCGATAATGAAAGATCCCTCGGGCATTGAGCACAGATGTGTCCACCGTCAGCAGCTGCCAACAGCCCAGTACACCTGGCACTTGCAAACAGGGTTCAAAGGTGGTCAGTGATCTGCTACTTTTCTCAGCGTAGCAATTTTTCAACAAAACAGCCTCAGATTATATATACATCACTATAAGGTGGTGAAATGGCCGTGATGTTCTCCACAGCGCCCTTTAGTGAAAAAGAGTCAAATGCTGCAACGGATGACTTAACTTTAGCCTCTCTTCATCGACTGGTATAGTTGATAAAGAAGAAGTAGAAAAGTTTTAATCCAAGTCCTGAAAAACTGCTTATATATTTTAGACCGGGTAAATCTAATACCCATTTTTTTTTTTCACTTTGGTACCTACACAATTTTGTTGTAAAAGGCCAGGAATAAGAGTATATTGAAAGAAGAGTACGGAAGTGAATAAGGATTGAATAAACATGAGTTCCGATTTGAATATTAATTTGAATACTATAGCAGATATATATTCAGAGCATCTTTCGAGCTCATCGACTTCCAAAAGAATTCGAATTTTAAAAGATTTCAAGACTTTACTAGACAGTCAAGAAGCAAAGAATGCCCATGAAATAGTAGGCGAAGTAGGGTTTGCCTTGTTGAAAACATACAATTACTATCAAGACACAGATTCAAGGAATGAGGTGGTGCAAACTCTCGTCAAATTGGTCAAGGTTTACCCACAGTTTCTTCTTGAGAGTGTCGATTTCATTCATAGTCTAGCATTCAACGAGAAGAAAATGGCCGTTAGGGACTATCTCACGCTTCTCCAGTGGACGAATGAGTTGAATGCGTTTCAAACAGTGCTTTTAGAGAACCCCAATTATCATAGCAAACACATTTTGTCTCACGCAATGCTATTAGAAAAATGTATAAGCGGTATCATTGAGAACTCCAAGATGAGCAAGAGGTCTAAGGACAATATTACGAGAAAGATAGAGTCTTCGTATAAAGGTGTTTTTCATGGTAATGAGCAGAATTGCCATTTGAAGAGGGTTTATGAGTCTGTGATAACTTCTTGCACTACATCTATATCTAGATCATTCTCGTCGATGGACGAGCCCACAAAGAATGTTGATTTATACGTTCAGACTTTGACTTCTAGCACTATCTCCACTTCATCCATTTTATCTTACTTGGGGTTGGTAGCAGCCGCTTGTGAGAACTTGACCCCTTCTAACCCAACATTGCTTGACCATTTCTACACCGCAAATAAAAAGACAGTGTTAAGCTTTCTTGTCGATAAAGTGGTTTTAGGGAAAGGGGCTCCCGAAGCTTTCTCCCTCTCTTTGTTTGGACATGCTATTAAAATTCTTGTTGATAGCAAAGATTTTTCTGATCAAATTTTACCAGCTTTAGAAAAATCTATCTTACGTTCATCTGAAACCACGCTTGCTATATTGATCCCCAATATTGTCAATTCGTTAGATGCTAATCCTCAAGTGGGCGAGTCCATCATAAATTCGAAGTTGCTTGTTAGTATCTTGAATGCATTCCAATCACTGTCAGAGACTACAAGCGTTAGTGCTTCCACTACCTTGAGCCTCATAGTAAGTAAACTTTGCAGAGGAGCGACAGATGAAGCGTTGCAAAGATTAGTCGAAGAGTGTATCAAGTTTTATAAACGTACATCGAGCAAGGAGCTGAAAGCAAGAGTTATGAAGGTGTTGTCCAATAGTAGCATCAATACCGCCTCAGCCTTGGTTCTTGGTTCTATCCTTCCACTTGTTAGCAAAGAACAGAACGAAATATCTTTAGCTGCTTTAGTGGAATCGTTCACTCATCACTTTTTTCTCAATTTGAAGCATCTGATTGATCCCAATAATAAGAAGTTTCAGGATCAACTCGTTTCTGGCTTGAAAGAAAAGAAGCTCAATCTTAGGAGCATATGGTTTGTCCAGGTTGGTGAACATATAAAAAATTCAAAGGACAAAACAGATCAAGAGGACTTGAGGCGATTTCTTCAAATCGTGTATCCCGTTATGAGTGCCTCCCTTCGTGAAGCTCAGCAAGCTCCATTGCAAACTGTGTCAAGCAAGGGAATGGTTTGTTCTTATGTTGTAATTTCGACTTTTTCATTGTTGGAAGAACTTTTGAGAGAGTCATTCACTGAGAGGGACTTATTTGTGGGCTCTTTAAAGAATCATGACGATAAACCTTCCATTTTACTCAGTACAAAGATCATATCAAAGGTCCTTAACAACACTGAATTTTTGTGGTTTACTAGAGCTCTTTCAGACATGCTTCCTTTGATCATAGAATTAAATGATGAAGAACAAATAAAATATGGCATTGCTTGGTTGTATTCAACCATTTCAAATAGTATATCTTATGAACTGAGGCTAAGTGCACTTCACTTATTGAAGTCTAATATAGAAGCTAGTGAGAGTAGTCTCACAAAGGTTGTCGTGAGATCCATAAATGAGATTATTCCAGCATTGGGTTCTGATTTGGACTTGGAACCTCTCGGCTTAAATATCAAGTTCTTAACAGCAGTCATATCGTACGTCACACTGTTAAAGGATCGGGATCTTGCTGCTAGAAACTGTAAGGACTTGTTGATTATCGCCAGTCATAAACTGATACCAGTAAAAAACAATTGGGTGGGTGTTTGTCAAAGAGCAAATCTTGATGTTGGAAAATTGGTGGAGCAGAACTCAGAAGAGTTAGTTCAAAGATGTCTCTCATTTTTGAAAATGCATGTCCACCACCCGGAGATATTTTCTGCATCAGCTAAAGCTCTCTGTACTCTTTCTTTCATTCGACCATTAATTATTTCACCCAAAATCACGCTGTTTTTGCAGGCGAAGCTTGACACTCAACTTTTAGATGACATCGATAAGGATCAAATCGAAATCTGGAAAGGTCAAGAAGGAGTATTGGTGGTCGATGTTTTGGAGAAGCAAAATGATAAAAAGCAAGAAAGTAAGAATTCAAAGGATTATGAAACACGTAAATGGGAGGAGGAGATGAGACGTGAGTTAGCCAACAAAAAGAAAAATGCAGCTCAAAAGAAGTTAACGCCAGAGGAACAGCGGGTTGTTAATGAACAACTAAAGGAAGAATCAAATATAAGACAGAGTGTCCAAAGCTGCGTTGATGATATGAAGAGCGCTATTTTCATAATAGATCAGCTTCTTGTTGATGCTGTAAAAATTGACAATGGTTGTCGTAATTGGTACCCCATAGCCATCCAAAAACTTTTGTCAATAGCAGAAAGTGATTTGACTTCTGAATTGCTAGGGAATTCCGTCGCAACAACATATTTGAAGCTCTCTGAAGTAGTGTCCAACAGACTTGGTCCATTGAGAAAGTTCATCGGAGTTGCCACGTTCAGAATGAGGAAATTGTATGGAATCGACGACAGTTTGCAGCAGGAACCAATCATTAATTTAATTTCAAGAATCCTTTTCAGAGTAAAGTTCCTTACGGATCAGAACCCCTTAGACTCCTTGTCACTTTCTTATGTCCTCCCACTTTTGACTAATGTTCTCGAAGTGGGCAAAGCTAATGCGATTAAGAATTCACGTAAGGCAAAAGGCGTATCTGAATTTGTTGAAGAAGATCCAGAAGAAGAGCATTTGTTGTTAGCACTTGAAATATTGTCTGCACATGCAGAGATATTCGAGGATGATTTTATACCTAAAAGGCAGATATTAGAAGTTTTGATTTCTTTGATGAAGTTGCCATCAAAAGCCAAGAATGCTAAAGAATGTTTCTTGTCTCTTTGTCAGCATATATCCGTCAACATAACAAACGATGATTTACTGATACTATTGGAAAACATTATCTCACCTGAAACTTTCGCAAGTAACGCGATCTTAGAAGGTATTGATGCTGAGTTTGACTTATCGTCTGAAATGTCTTACTCTGATGAAATTTGGATCATGGTTCACAGTCTCGACCAGAACTCTTCTCACTTTGCTTCTACAATATGGGAAGATAATAACTTTCAACTTCCACATGATGCTCCTAAGAGGTTAATCAAGTTTGCCGGAAATGAGAACCAAGGTATACGTTTGTCCGTCGCACATTCTATCGCATCGGCTGTGACTTATTTAAGCTCCAGTGATCCTGCTGTGCTTGATACAACAGTCGAAGATTTGATCGCTCTTTACAATTTCAAAAAGAATCCACCACCTCCAAAATTAGACAAATTCGGCCTTCCAATCAAATCCACTATTGTAACGAAAGATTTATGGGAAGAAAGATCCACAGTCGCGGTTGTTATAAAACTTCTTGCTTCAATGTATAAAACCGAAAACATAGAGAGAATTTTCAAATTTTTGGTCAATGACCAAGCTTTGGGTGACAAGCAAGAAACTGTAAGACAAGAGTTGCAGGAAGCTGGTATTGAAGTGATCAAAATTCACGGCTCAAAAAATATAGAAAGACTCATACCAATATTCGAGACTTGTCTTTCTGCTCTTGACGATGGTACTGCTCAACAGGATCATATAAAAGAAAGTGTGGTCATTTTGTATGGTGCTTTGGCTAGACATTTGAATGATTCTGATCCGAGATTAGAATTCATCATTGAAAGAATGATGAAAACATTAGACACGCCTTCTGAAGATGTTCAATCAGCCATCGCCGAATGTATTGCGCCTTTGGTCCATAATTTTGCACCAAAGCTTCAAAAGTATTTCGACAATTTATTTGAAAAATTGTTTAATGGAGAAAAGTTGGCACACAGAAGGGGTGCTGCGTATGGTATTGCCGGTTTAGTAAAAGGTGCTGGAATTAAGTCGTTGGCTGATTACAACATAATAAGAACCTTGAGCGATGCTTCGGAAGACAAGAAAAATCCTAAATCAAGGGAAGGTGTCCTCTTTGTTTTCGAATGTTTGTCGCAAAGTTTAGGGAAATTTTTCGAACCTTATGTGATCGAAGTATTACCAATTATTCTTAAGTCATATGGTGATCAAGTTCC
Organism: Millerozyma acaciae; assembly: GCA_001600675.1. Classification (NCBI taxonomy): domain Eukaryota; kingdom Fungi; phylum Ascomycota; class Pichiomycetes; order Serinales; family Debaryomycetaceae; genus Millerozyma; species Millerozyma acaciae. The sequence continues at coordinate 1,925,435 of BCKO01000001.1, read as the reverse complement.
AGAAGTCAGAAATGCCACAGATGCTGCCGCAAAACAAATCATGAAAACCACTACAAGTTACGGTATTAAAAATCTCATTCCTGTGGCTATATCTAACTTAAACGATATTGCATGGAGATCGAAGAAAGGATCAGTTGAACTTTTAGGTTCAATGGCATATTTAGATCCTACTCAATTATCTGCATCTTTATCAACAATAGTTCCGGAGATTGTTGGTGTTTTAAACGATACTCACAAAGAGGTGAGAAAAGCAGCTGATCAAGCCTTGAAAAGATTTGGTGAAGTCATCAGAAACCCAGAAATTCAGGCTATTGTTCCTGATTTGATCAATGCGATCGGTGATCCTACTAAATACACAGATCAGGCGTTAGACAAGCTTATAAAGACCCAGTTCGTCCATTACATTGATGGGCCTTCTTTGGCTCTCATTATTCATGTGATACACAGAGGTATGAGAGACAGATCTGCTTCGACGAAGAAAAAGGCTTGTCAGATTGTTGGTAATATGGCAATTCTAGTTGATAGTCGTGATTTAGGGCCTTACCTTCCATCGTTAATTGAGGAATTGGAAGTCGCGATGGTTGATCCAGTGGCCAGTACAAGATCCACTGCTGCCAGAGCTATAGGTTCATTAGTCGAAAAATTGGGTGAAGAGAGGTTCCCTGATTTAATCCCTCGTCTTTTAGACACACTTCAAGATGAATCAAAGACTGGTGACCGTTTAGGTTCGGCTCAAGCTCTAGCCGAAGTTATCTGTGGTCTTGGAACTACCAAATTAGAAGAGTTGTTACCAGTGATTTTGTCATCGGCAACCTCAAAAAGAAGCTACATCCGTGCTGGATTCATGCCACTACTTTTATATTTGCCAGTTTGTTTTGGTTCTCAGTTTGCTCCATACTTGAATCGTATTATTCCTTGTATCCTCTCCGGTTTAGCTGATAATGATGAGGATATTCGTGACACAGCATTAAGGGCAGGTAAATTGATTGTTACAGACTATGCAAAGAAGGCTATTGATTTATTACTTCCCGAGCTAGAGAACGGTCTTTCTGATACTAGTTACAGGATTCGTTTGTCTTCTGTTCAGCTTACAGGAGACTTGTTATTCCAGGTTACTGGAATTTCTGGTAAGAACGAATTATCTGGTGATATTTCGGAACAGTCTGCTGAGGTTAATAGATCACTTATAGACGCCTTAGGACAAGAGCGTCGAGACAAAGTGTTGTCAGCTCTATTCCTTTGCCGTTCCGATGTTGCTAGTGTTGTACGCGGTGCAGCTCTTGATATCTGGAAGGCTTTAGTGGTGAACACTCCAAGGACTGTGAAGGAAATTATGCCAACCCTCACTAACATAATCGTGCGTCGTTTGGCCTCCTCAGATGACGTTCAAAGGACAATCGCAGCTCTGACTTTGGGAGAAATGGTTCGTCGTGTTGGCGCTAATGCATTAGCTCAGCTTTTACCAACGTTGGAGGAAGCTATGTTATCTAGCGATAACGATGCTAAACAAGGCATATGTATCGCCCTTACTGAGCTTATAAAATCCACGCAGGAACAAGGACTCATTGAATATCAAGATACTTTCATCAGGATTATCAGAAATGCTCTTATAGAATCTGATAGCGGCGTTAGAGAAGCAGCAGCTCAAGCCTTTGAATCGTTACAGGAGATTCTTGGTAAAGTTGTTATTGATGAGATTTTGCCTCAATTATTGAATATGTTGGACTCCGAAGACTCGGAAAGTGCCTTGCTTGCTCTTAAAGATATAATGTCTGCTAAATCTGACGTGATATTCCCAATCTTGATTCCAACTTTGCTTTCACCTCCCATGGATGCTTTCAAGTCCAAAGCGCTCGCATCATTATCATCAGTTGCTGGTCCTGCTTTGATCAGACGCTTATCTCTTATAATCAACACATTAGTCAATGCGATCATTGAATCTGAGGATCAAAAAGAGGTTCAAGGACAGATAAAGGATTCGTTGGACAAAATCTTGCTTTCTGTCGAAGATTCTGAGGGAGTTCATCCTTTGATTCAACAGCTTCTTTCGTTGGCCAAACACGAGGATGCAAAGAAGAGGACAGTTGTTTACGAACGTCTAGCTGTATTCTTCGCCGAAACGAATTTGGATTACTCGATCTATGTTCAAGATATCGTGTCTCAATTCGTTTTGTCTCTAGGTGATAAATCTTCTGACGTTGTGAAGGGAACTTTTGAAGCCCTTAGTGCTTTAGTCAAAAGACAAAGCAAGGAATCATTGGAGAAATTAATCAAGCCAGCTCGCCAGTCATTGAGTATCACCGGTGTAAAAGGAGAAGAGTTGGAAGCTTTCTCTTTACCAAGAGGTCCAAATTGTGTCTTGCCTATATTCTTACATGGTTTGATGTATGGTAATACTGAACAAAGAGAGGCATCTGCTCTTGCTATTGCAGATGTGATTGACAAGACGCCAGCAAACAACTTGAAACCATTTGCAACTTCCATAACAGGTCCTTTGATCAGAGTAATTGGTGAGAAAGTATCTTCCGATATAAAAACAGGAATCTTACAAGCTTTGACTAGTCTATTGTCCAAAATTCCTCAATTTTTACGTCCTTTTGTTCCTCAGCTTCAAAGGACATTTGTTAGGTCTTTGTCAGATCCACAAAATGACACGTTACGTTCGAAGGCTGTAATTGCTTTGGGAACCTTGATCGTTCATCAGCCAAGAGTTGATTCCTTGGTCACTGAACTTGTGACTGGTGCTCGAAATTCGTCAGAACAGGGCGTTAAGACGTCTATGGTTAAAGCTATGCTTGAGGTCGTCAATAAAGGTGGCAAGAATATGAGCGAAAGCTCGAAGGAATCTGTATTATCTCTTGTTGAGGAAGAAATAGCCAACGTGAACAGTAAATCTGCAGTATCTTATGCAAAATTACTAGGCTCGTTATCGCAGATTCTCTCCCCAGAAGAGGCTGCTAATATTATAGAAACAAAGATTCTCAGCAAAGACATCGAAGAAGACGGTGAGAAGATGAAGTTTGCAATTTTGTCGATTAATTCCTTCTTGAAAGATGCACCTCACCACATCTTTGACAGCACATTATCTAAGAGCATTTTAAAATTTATAGTCGATTGCTCGCGATCAACTGATGCGTACGTTACAGATAATGCTACAGTTGCTATCGGTAAAATCTTGTTATTACTAGGCAAGAAAAGCTCACCTGCAGCCGCTAGTAAGATTGAACATGCTACTCCATTCACAATCGATGAAGAAGATGCACATTCACTTGTTGAAGAATTATCAAGGAATATCATTAAACCCATTTCAAACTCTTTAGACACTAGAAGGTTGGCTTTGGTCGTTGTAAGGACAGTTGCACGGTTTAATTACGAGCTCGTCGTTAAGCCAAACTACGATTTGCTCGTCCCTTCGGTATTTTCCTGTTTACGCGATGTTATAATTCCAATCAAGTTGGCAGCGGAGAAAGCATATCTAGCAATTTTCAATTTAGTTGGTGATGCTAGTATGAAAGACTTTGAGGAGTGGTTCTCGAAACAGAGTGAAATCAAGACTGTTACAGGCGCAACAATTGTTCCTAGATCTATTGGAGATTACACCAAGAGAGTTGCTTTGAGATTAGCTAACGTTGAAAGAGAAAGAATTGAGGCCGGTGGTGACTACGAGACATTATTCTCGGATAGAGTGGAAGACGAAATAGAAGTTTGGTCTGTAGGAGGAGTTGATATCTCTGGTACACCTACTGCCTGATCCATTTTGAATGAGTATCAGGGTGAATGGCACACATGTACTAATAACTTTGTATATTCTACGTACATTCAAGTTTTTAACATTAAGCAATATTAAAATGGTAAAGATTAGTTTTATATATTACACTGTATTATAGTCAGAGCTAATGCATCATTTGAAAGGGGCACTCTTCCCGGAATTGGAACTGTAAGATCGTGAACTTTTGAAAGCCATGTCTATATCGAAAGCGAAAGCGTTAGGCTGTAATGGTAAGCTTGTTGGCATATCCAAGTTGAGACTCCTTAAAGGCGGTAAGCTGTTTTTCTCTTTGAAAAATGGCGAAGGTATCATGTCCCCGTTGGAACTGATGGTGGGGGGAGAATTATTTTGTCTTGGAGTGAACACGCCTTCGTTGGAGACTGTGTTGCCCGAATAAAGGCCTGCAAGGTTGGTGGAACTGTTGTTTGCTGATATTATAGGTGTTGCATTTGAAGACATCCCCATCACTGGGGAGTTGGGCAAGGTGAAGTTTTTGTGAAGGGGTGAGTTTGGACGTGACTTTTTAAGTTTTTGCTTAACATATTCCATATCTACATCTTTCGAATTTCTAGAATCTTGATGCTCAGCTGTCAACGCCGTCATTCTTTGGAACGACGATAGACTATTCCAATGTGATTTGCTTGGAGGTGCCAATGTAGTATAACTTTTCGACTGGGGGTTGGGTGATGTCATAGCTGCCACCTTCGACAAATACTGTAAGTTGTTTGTCGAATTGTTACTTTGGAGTGGAGGTCTTGCATTATGTGAGGTTGTACTGGTGTTTGTATTGTTGCTGGCAGACACAGAAAAAGGAACGACTTTCCCGCTGTGAAAGTAATCTGTTAGCGAGGGCAACGACCTGGAATTGAGCTGCTTTAATTCTTCAGATGCTGCGCTAGCAAGCAAATCCATGTTCTTTTTGGTAACGTTGAAGATGCCCACTCTCTGGTCTTCGGGAGGAGGCGTGCACACTCGCATATGAATATCCTCATCGCTAATATTGTGCTCGTGCGAATCTTCCCGCATAACTGGAGAAATGTCCTTTGACTCTACTAATCTTGACTTCAGGGTCGATGTGGAGGATGAAGTTGATGACGATGAATTGTGTGATTTCAATGGAGGCTTGCTTGAAGACACTATTTCTTCCTTGATCGGTTGCTCTGCCGCGCGAAGCTCAAATGGCTGCTGTTGCATCTGACTTGACACTCCTCCCGGGGAGGTGATCTGTCCTTGATGCTCTGCTGTAGATTTGTTTGCCTTTTGGAGCTTCACCAAGTTCTTGTTGCGTCTCGAGTTGGGGTTTGTGTGTATTCTTGAGTGTCTGGTGAGCTCATCCGATCTGCTGAACCGCTTGAAGCATCCGGGAAAGGTACATGCGTGGGGCTTTTCTCCCGTGTGAGTCCTGACATGTCTTGTCTGATGCTCCAATCGATGGAATGCTCTGTCGCACATAGGGCACTTGAAAGGCCTGCTATTGGGATCCCTCTTCTTCTCCTGAGTTTTCGCTGACATTTTGACTTGTGCAGATGCTACTTTCGCCCGATCCTCTGTTTGAACAACTGTATTTGGGCCTGTGGTCGCTGTGAGTGTGTCAATGGTAGAGTACGTCTAACTAGCGCTGTCAACCAAAGATGCCTTTTCTATGCTGTAAGACGTCTCGAAAAAGCTATATTCTTGTAACGGGCAACTGCTGGTGGGCATTCAATGACGTTTTCTGTCGACTCTGTGCCGATTCCAATTTACTTATACTCGTGGAATCCACCTCGCAGAACCTTGCGTTCCTTTCTTCCTTTTTTCCTTTCTTCCTCTGTTCCTTGATAGTGCTCGAGCACTAACAAAATCACTTATCCCTTCGGCGGCACGACAGCACACCAAATGGCCTAAAATTGCTTGCGGTGTTAGAAACGACCCTCAGGACTTGTCCTGCTTTGTCTGGCGTAAGACTGTTCCTCGACTAGAGCAAAATTTACCTAGGTAGAAATTTTGCTTTTCCCCGGTACAAAAATAATGCGATTACCGTATACCTGTGGTTGGTGGCACCTTTTGCTCAGGAACTGTCGATGTGGTCTCTGTCGGAGTTTTCAAAGACACAACTATATGTTGGTAACTTGGACGAGTACTATGAAAATCCGCTACTGAAATAGATTCGGGCGACTGATTTTCTTATTTTGTATAGAATCCTTGAACAGTATTCTTATGCTGCTTGATGCTTAATTCCAACCCAGTGATTTACCCCGGCGAATATCAATGAAATATGCTTCAAATGGAAATAGTAGTCAAAGCAAAGTGAAATTTTCTAAGAAATAAGAGAAGAAAACAGTATAGCTTCCAGTAAGGGTAGAAGATGGTAGATTTAAAATTAAAAATTTAATTTGGGGTGGAGATACAAAAACTTTGGCAGGCCTCAAAAAAAAAAAAAAAAAAAAAAAAAATTAAAATTAAAATTAAAAAAAAAAATTAAATTAGATAAAAAAAAAAAAAAAAATAGAGTTCTTCAATTTCTTCAATTAATCCGATTCTGATGGTGCTATAGATATAGCCTTCAGCGAAATCCCGAGCGGACATGTTGCAATTCATGAATGGAACAATTTACAGAAGACTGATGTTGCATGCTAAATAGCAGTTTTGGGCAAGTTTTTGAAATGGGCATGAATTCTTCACAATAGAGTGGACAATAATTTGTAGATTCAAAGAACAAATTTATTTCAAACAAGATTCGGATTTAGTTTGAAATGCCAGGCTTATGCCAGATAGAGGGTAAAACCAGGAATGAAGCCTAACACCAAGCCCGTTCCAAGAGAGCAACAGACGAAAAGCCGGGCAAGCCTATGTCAAAGCCAGTAGAGTTTCAGAGCAAAGCTGGGGGAAATATGGGGATAATTTCTCGAAAGTTGGCAAAGAACAGATAACCGAGTGTGGCCCAGAAAACTAAAGTAGGCGTGAGCATCATAATGTCTAATTTTTACGGATACTTTCGGGAGCAGAGAGGTGAATGAAGGCTTGACTACAAAAAGGCGTTGTAACGTGCCGTAGAAAGCAACGCACGAGCACGCCAGCACTGATCTGGTGTTACCTGGGAGGTTCCAAACACTGGAAACGGTGCGACAGACTTCCAGCGGAGAGGTGGATAGTGGGCCGAGAGGCAGACTAATTTTTTTTTTTTGTGTTTTTTTTTTTTTTTTTTTTTTTTATTTCGCTATTGAGATGAGCATATCGGCTTGCTAGTGACTTGTTAGAGTTTTGCTAGTGAGCTTGCTAGGGGGGCATGTTAGCGGAGTTGCGTTGATGCAATTGACATTAGCTCTGGCAATCCAGATGGTGGTGCCTTGGTTGTTCGTTGTAGTTTCAAAAGGGGAATCTTGAGGGTGAGCTTTCTACTTTGTATACCCAGAGAGAAAAAAAACTGCTTGTGTCGGTAATGGAGACAATTGTCCGCTAAGGTCAACACTGACTGCGATGGATAGGAACGCTTCTGCGGCAGCCAGTAGCGACGACAGAGTAGAAGCCGTGTAAAATAGTGCGCCAGTGGGGAGTAGCGCGAGCTTAGCGAGGGAGCGAGGCAAGAAAAAAAAATTTTAGCGGCCTAAAGTCGCTGACCACGCCAGAATATCGTTCAGTGACGGTTCGCATCTCGTATGATCGCAGCCTAAAATATGGGCTTTGCAAAGGTACGTGGAAAAATCTAGAGCTTTGACAGGTTCGCTGAAACCCCCACAAAGCTGGGAAAGCGAAGTGCCAGCAATAGAGGGAATGGCAATGGTCAATTGGCAGGCCGGGTTCGCGCAAACCAAGCACGAGAGATTAGAACACCAGCCCTTATCTATAAGTATTGCTTCTCCAAGCTCCGACAATACATACCGAATAGGCCAGGCTCACGCATGCCCGGCAAGGTAAACAGAATATGGGGAGTGTTTTGATGTCGAATTGGCCTGAGTAGGAAGAAGCATAGGAGACAAAGATAGAGACGGGGATGGGGTGGAGCAAAGCATAGCAAAGGAAAATCCACAACGTATGCTGTTGCACAATTAGTGGCTTTGATCACCGGGAGTAGTGAGAAAAAAAAAATGGTCTTATCATTCCTGGCGAGAAAGGCTGCGGAACAATAAGAAAATCAATGTTTGCACCGCTAGAGCACATTTTTGTAATGAGACTCATGCCTGATTTTCGAGCGAAAACGACCAAGAATTACGCCCATTGACATATGAAAGAGGCAGCCACAACATTGTAGAGGGTGATCTTGGCACTTTAAGCAGCAGCATTGAAGATATGCAAAACATTCAGTGACAAAGTTCGAGAATACTCTCTATTATCGCGTGCTGCTTTAGTGGAACATTGTTTCCCCGGGCTTCCCCCCTGGCTATCTACCTTCGGAGAGCAAAAGTCCTAGCGGAGAACTGGTTCCCACGCTAGGTGTATAGCCGGATTCCAGTACTACTCCAATGAAAGGAAAGGGGAGTTGTAGTTTTTTGTCACAGCTGCGGAGCAGCGGAGCAACATAGTTGTGCTTCTCTGGCCTGAGTAAACGGGTGAGGTTTTTGGAGCAATAGTAGCTCACAATGCAAACATCCAGAAAGTTGCGACAAAGAACGTTGGCAGAAGACTTCGCGGTGGATCTTGAGGGGCGTGAGAAAGTGAGATTTTGCCAAAGCGGAGAAAACGATTGCAACACTAGGAGCAGAACCACAACCAGAACCACCAGCACAGATTTAGGCAGCAGCACAACAAAGCCCTACTAGAATAGAAATAAAACTGGAGCTAAAACTAGAACTAGAACTAGGACGAACAGTAGTAACGTAACTGAACAGCGGCGCAACTATAGAACAGAGGTATTCACAGCGTTCGAAGTAATCTATGGAAAGCAAAAAAAAGTACAATCTTACCATTTCTTGTACTAGCACGGCAAGAAAATTGCAGCGTATCTGGCCCCTTTGGCCTAGATAGCCAGTGTCGATTTTTCTCGCTACTTCACAGACTCGCTATTTCACTACCGCATGCCTGGGGAGACTCGGCCGCGAGCCGCCGAGATACCAACCCACGAAAACTGCGACCCGCAAATTTGCAACCCGCAAATTCACCTCTCCCCATAGCGACAGTGGCACGGTGGCGATGAGCATCTGAGTGCAAATACCAATAACTAAAATACATCGAGACACAATCATTCTCTACATATACGTGCTTGTACGAAAGCGACAGAAGCGCCAATCAGAAACACTTTAGGCCTAAAAGATCGAACTAGCTAGGAGCTGATCCTAGTGCAGAGGAGGACTAAACTAGTGTGTAAAAACAGATGAATAAACGGTAACTGATTTTAGCTCTGGGGTCGGGGGGGAATAAAAGGAAAAGCATACTACAGCCTTTTCTGTGTCCTAGTAATCAAGAGACGAGAAAAAAAAAAAAAAAACTGTCAGTTCCACTCTAGTAAAGCTGAGTCTATGCAAAAAGACAACAGACTTCGTTCGTTGTCTAGTAGTCAATGGTTCAACCTATAAAAACCTAACTGTAACTAGCAAATGCCGAGTTTCAGAAAGATGCCGGTAGTGGTAAGGGTTTGCCCTAGCTTGGCCGGTCGGCCAAGCTAGGGCGTCCCCCCATTGATGGGCATTTTTAGTAGTGCCTGACGATTAGGATCACCCACATGTTATCGGGAGTGGGCGCTGAAGGTCCGTTTTTTTCCGGTAGCGTTAGCGAGCTTCTTAGGCGTAGACGCTATTGCATTAGTGTCTTGCCAGATATTCGGTGGTAAGCACACGCTGTATTGGTCTCCGGGGAATCTACAGAAGCTCGTCGCGCACTTAAGCGCACACAAGCTCTACTAGCTTGATAAAGCCTCCCGTGGTGATCTTAGTCCCGATTTCAGCCGCATCACTTGAGACTACAAACAGCCCTTTTAATCCTTTCCCCAGGACCTAGAGCTGGGTCGTTCAAGTTGCTTTGTTGCTGTTGTTGCTGTTGTTGCTCTTAATGCTTTATGCTTTTATGCTTTTATGCTTTTATTGCTTTGTTTAGCCTCAAGCTTTTCTTCTGCGCCCATGCCTGGCTCTTTTCTGTAAGCAGTAGCGATTCGAGAGCAATAGAATGGTGTTTTTATGAGCTCGTGTTGAGGTTTGTCTGATGTGGTGTTTGGGTGTTTGGGTGCTACCAATATCTGGGGCCGCGGAAAAGCATGGATGGCTAGAATGGTTGATAGAACTTGCTCCATCCTTTGGCCAAGCACATACCCAATAGGTTAGAGCAGCTGCGTTGCTCAGGGTTAATATTTCGAGGTCGGATTCAAATCTTGGAATAGTAAATCGGTTTGATGGAACTAACGTAGGTTTAGATTGCTGGACTGATGAAAACAGTCGCACCTTTTTACTATGGGCGGGTGCACCTCGGGACAGTCGAGTCACAGGCTCTCATAAGGTTCAATTTGGCGGAGAGCTTCATCTGTAGTTGACGGAGTACAGTTTACGGTCCGTGGATGGTTGGATTATCTTGCTGTAGACACTTTGAGCTCGGGAATTCAGCTCTAGATTCTCTACAAAACAAGTGGAACCAAGTCGAGCAACCCAACCCCAACTGAACCCCAGAGATACAATGCAGACTTCCTTGTGATGAAAACTTACTTTGCACTTTTACCTCGGTGCAACTCCTGTCTTGGCCTATTCAGCGCTGCTGAGTGCAAGCAACGCTAAGAACTGAAGAAAGAGAGTTAACCTTTTAGCAGCAATTCAGCTTGGTTGTGTGTGTGTACTGCACAAAATCGGAAGACGATAACTGTCAAAGTAATACCTTCTGTGAGTCTCCCACCGAGCGCTTGTCCCAGGATAATAGTGGTATTAGAGTGAGAGGTAAAGAGTAGCTTCGTTTCAGTGGTGCTGCTATGCTGCAACGTTATAATTTGTATTTTGTCCCTACACTTCTCTTATTTACGAGACCAATTTATTACGCTTTGAAACCCACTAATTTGAAAAATTAAGCTGCAAAAAATGTTAATCATAACCATCGTCGATTTCAAACTGACCCACCTTAAACTTGACGTTGCTTTGTTTGAGATAGTCCGTCCTGTCATGGTAATCCTTGACACGGGCTCTGACATACTCTGTTCCAGTGATGGGAGTGATCTCTTTGTAAAGACCTAATCTCTTGAGTAGAGGCGAAGGTGCAACCTCGATTTTAGTATCATCACCTGGTCGAACAAAATAGAAAAACCCAATACGAGGGGCGTGGACCTGGTCTGGTGGAGGACGCACCACTCTGTGTATAGTTGACTTGAAGTATCCACCACTCCAGAAACTGAGAGTGTCGCCGATGTTGCAGATAATTCCTCCCGGAACCAGACGGATGTACTTCCACAGGCCATCTGAAACCTTGAGTTGAAGTCCCGACACAGCTTGGTCATAAAGCAAGGTGAGACTGCCGAAATCGGTGTGTCCTCGCGCCCAAGTATTTTCGACTTTGGCATCGTCCTCCTCCGAGCGTGGATGATACTTCATGAACCTTACGTGGTCATCGCTGGGGCTGTCGTACAAGTGACGATCGGCGAAATAGTTCTCGTCGAGCTCCAAAATGATGGCAAAGAGAACGAACAATTTGCGACACACCTCAAGTGATCTTCTGGAAATGTCCTCTAGCTCGCTTCTGAATCTCTTGATGAAGTCCTGCTTGAAATAGCTCTCGAAACGACCATCTTTAGTGAACTTTGCGATGTTGAATGTCTCCACGTTGTCTCTTACCTCCGTGTTGAACACTTTTTTGTTGCCGATTACCTTGTATCCAAAGTAATTTCCTTCTTCAAACTTCACTTCCTGGGCTTTCTTCTCCTCTTCGGTGTAGTTCAGAAAGAAAAATTCTCCGAGCGAAAACATACGGTGAATTTCTTCCTGGCTGATTCCAGAACCAACGATAGCCCAAAATCCATCTTTCTTCAATGCTTCTCTCAATTCATTAGCTAGCTTTTGCTTGCCCCCTGGCTTGTCAAAAACACCCAAGTCTATGGTCGTTAAGTCTGCCCAATCCAAGTCGTATTTTGTGGGTTTAGGTACTACCCAGGGTTTTGGTTGTGCTTCAACTGGCATCTTACTCACTTACAAGCTTTGTATTTGGTCCAACACAAAACTCCGGCTCTTTTGTACTTTAAGCGCCTTAATATATGGTAGTAAGCTGTTCCTGAAGTACGGATTTCTTCTTGCGGACCCCCCGATGTGTAGTTGGAAATCTTATGAACTTTTCAATGAGCCACCACAGTTTTCGCAACCATTCCAATACACTTAACAGTTGCAACTAAACGATCTACGCTTGCAAGTGTTAATTTTCTCGGTTCTGCCCTCCACCTGAGCTATCTGGTAAAGACGCCCATTGGACGGAATCCTCATATCTTGTATGGATAACGGTTCCTAGAAACTATGACACAACTTCTCTCTTATTTGTAATCAAAAAGGTGATTGAGCAACACTTTTACGTAATTCTAAACTATGTTACTTGGGGAGACATCAACATGTGCAAACAACTAAGATCTTAAGACTTTACACTTGGTAAGTATGCTTACAAATGTCGGACAAGCTGAATCTTTAGAAAGGCGAAATCCATAGCTAGGTCTCAAAAGCAAAAAAATGGGTGTCGAGAGAATGGATTTTGACAATATGGAAGACTTCCCTTATGGGCTACAAAGCCCTTTCGTAAGGGTCTCTTTGTAAAGGTGTTTATGTACAATTCTTTTTGCAGGGGCCATTCTGTAGACATATTGTTGCTTGGGCCAAGATCAGATCGCTAGAATGCCACACATCGTCCCTAGAGATTATTCATCAGATCTGTCTCGTCACAGGTAACATTAAAAGACGGTATTTAAGAGGATGTCGACGGCCTTGAAGTGGTGAAATTTCTTGCTGTAGCAGTGAAAACTTTTATCACTGGAAACCGGGGAAGAGGGAATGGCAGCCACAAATTCAGAAGTTGAAAGCATAGACCAGAAAGCTGTCAAGGCCGACGTAGTTGAATGCGAAGTTAACAGTGAAATTTCTTCGTACAGCAATTACGGGAGAATTCTTCGCAAGATCGACTATCGAGTGGTTCTTTTGTACGCCGTTTCTTATATATTCGTGCAGATTGATAAGGGTAATATTTCCAATGTTGCAATCATCAATCTCGAAGAAGGACATGGCATCAAGAAACAATTGGGGAATTTGAGTTCAGGCCAGTGGTCGTGGATTCTTTCGGCTTTTTACTATCCATACCTTGTATTCGAGCCACCATTCACAATGCTAGCAAAGAGAGTTGGGCCAAGCTATTGGCAGGCAAGAATCATGGTTTCGTGGGGGGTTGTATCGATGCTTCAGGCTACAGCGTACAATTTCTCTGGCTTGGTTGCAGCCAGGTTTTTTCTAGGCTTCTTTGAGGCCTCTTGGTACACCACGGTGCTTTACCATATGTCTTTCTTCTATAAGCCCAGGGAATTGCCAAAGAGAATTGCGTTTTTCTACTCTTTTGGAATGCTCAGTGGAGCGTTCAGTGGACTTTTGGCCTATGGTATCTCGTTTTTGGATAAGAAGTGTGGATTGAGTGGATGGCAGTGGGTTTTCATTTTCGAAGGCATTCCCACGGTTCTTTTAGGAGTCTTGGTTTTCTTCACCATTCCAAACTATGTCCAAGATGCAAAGTTTTTGACAGAAAGTGAAAAGGACTTGGTACTTTCACACATGCCTGCTACTGCTCCGAAAAAGGAAGATACAGCGTTCAGTTGGGACCCCGTTAAAGAGCTCCTCAAAGACCCTACTTTCTACAGCTATTGCGCAATATGGCTTTTCCAAGGCTTAGGGGGTTGGGGAATATCATTTGTCTTGCCAACAATTGTGTATGAGCTTGGATTCACTGATACTGCGAAAACCCAGTTGATGCAGATACCTCCGTCGGCTTTTGGCTTTATTCTACTCAACGTCTTGGGAGTTTTGATCCATAAAAAAGTCTTGAAGGCTTTTCCTGTGGCATTTACGCTCTCTTTTTGTCAGATAGTGTGCTACATTGTGTTACTAACGGTGAATAGCAATGTAGTCAAATATGTGATGTTGATTATTGCGTATGTATTAAGGATTTGGGTGCAAAAAAATAAAAAATCAAAAAATTTGATCAACAGTTCTATTACTAACAACTACAGCACAGGGATTTCCAACAGCTTGTACCCTATTATGTGGCCAGATAGGATGAGGGTTGTAAGAGGCACTTCCTCAGGAGGATTAGCGATTGGCGTGACTAATGCTAGTACGCAATTAATGGGCCTCGTAGGACCTATAATATATCAATCAAAGTTCGGTCCAAAGTACCATGTCTCATACGGATGCTCTATCGGCTTATGTTCAGTGTCTTTTATCTCCTTGGGCATAACTTGGTATTTAGTGGGAAAAGCTGGTCTTTTGGATACAGAGGGTGCTGAGAGAGAAGAATGAAATTTAATTCATGGAGTGTAGGAAACAAGTTAAACTGAGAAACAATCAGAATAATGTAACAATTAATTATATATCGAGTTTACAATTATAGACATTAACGTAAAGCCCAGCCCTGGCAATGAACTGGAAAATACAGGATAAATATTATAAACTGATCTTAAACACAAGTCGGATGCAAAAATTCTTTTTCTTTTGAAGCAAATCCGAGGTGGTCCCTCTCACTGATAAACTTTTAGTGAGAACTCACTATAGTTTTTATTGTAGAGCGAAACACGAACCCAATTCTATTAACGATTATTTTAAAAAGGTGAAATTTCGATCTAGATTATTTTTCACATCGTACTGGGGATACGTTTAGGCGGTGAGGGGCTTCTACCAGTAGCAAGAGTGGGTAATCCAAGAAAGCTGGCTGCTATCATATGGAAGCTATCGCTAGATGCCCGACGATGTTTAAACAGAATCGCGATGATACAGCAGCTCTAGCTAGTGGTGGTCGCCACTCTCACTGTGAGGTGACTCCGGGCTGGTTTCCTTTTGCTTATCATTGTTGCCTTTATTAGCATCGGGGGGATTGCTATCAGGCTCTTTCTGGTCGCTATCCTTATCATTTTTATCATCGCCCTTGTTATCACCATTATCATCATCAGGAGGGTTTTCGATATCCGGCTTCTTTCTTTTCTGGTTTTGCGAGTTTAGCAAAGGGAAAGAATAGGCGTCTTCGTAGTCTAAAAAGTAGTTCTCCTCGGTTTTCTCGCCTCCTTTAGGCTGTTCTGATCTGAGTTTTCGTAATTTCGATATGAAGTTGTACCCTGACTTTGTCAACAAGACACTAGATATCACATAGGTGAGCCACCCGATAGCCGACACACCCGTAGTCGCTTTCTTCATCTTGCAATTTCCCGAGAGCTTGATGAGCAATTGCGACTGCTTCTGCAAGAGATTCAAGTCTTTTGAGCTTGAACCTCCATCCAGGGTGCTTCTCTTCTTGATGTCGGCCAATTTGGAGCCGGTCTTGAAGAAGTCGTTAAGAATAGTGCTGCTGGCATTACCGTCGATCTTGTAGTTTTGCAATAAACTGTTGACGTCATCGCAGTCCCAAGACCCGCTCTCAGCCGCTTGGTATATGAACGAAATAAACCATAACACCACAGAGCTGGCCTCCGACCCTACAAGACCACTCAAGTAGCCGATCTGGGTCTTCTTCAATCCAAACGCCCTGCTGTGCACTCCTTGAATGCTGCTCTTCAGCAACCCAAACTTGTTCACCGCATTCAAGCTCGAGTGGCTGAACACCGACAACGCCCCAGAGGTCAAGCCCACAATACTGGGTGCCTTGTGTGAGTTAACAGTGAGATTGGTGCCCAAGAGCTCGTTGAGGCCGCTCTCCTGTCCGTTCCCTGTGAGGTTGAAAAGTTTGTTCAAATCATTGATACCTTTTCCCAAACCGGAATTACTCTTGATCGAAGTAGATGAAACTATGAGCAACACAATGCTAAACACCACTTGCAATAAACGATTGACTGTTGCTTTCTTCATTTTCTCCTTTTCTGAACATTTTCAAAGGATTCAAAAGAACGAGAGAGGTGCTTCCTTATATAGGTTTTGCAACCAACATGAAACAAACGGTCATGTTAAGCGCTGAGGGTTTTTGAATCGCACACGTCCGCGATATTTGCAGCCATTTTGCAACAAGTCGATTTTGTGGTTGTAAAAGACCGTAGCGTCAATACAAAACATGATACATCAGGAGGAATTTTAAATCAAGTTTCAACTTTAAGTATTAGTATATTAACATAAAAGCTATTTCTAAAAGTAAAGTAAGTAAGGTTTACTAGGAATCCCTGATAGACATAGCTTTCAAACTGATTGGTAACGAAACGAGGAAGAACAGCGTAAAAAATCAACATAGCTTAGCATTGAGGGTTTAATCATGCAGAGAAAAGCATATATGGAGCAAAGATCTATTTCACCGGTATTGGAGAGTAAATACAAAAACGACAGAAGCGAGTACTTGAACGAAGAGGATAATAGCACTTTAGATATGTTCAGTAAATTAATGGTTGGAACAAAAAAGTTAGCCGCCCACGAGCAGGAGAACGAGGAAGATTATACGTACGAAGAGGAGCACAGCTCTTACGAGGAGGAAACCGACGCCTCGGAAAGGGGGAGAAAGGCCGCTAGACAGGGTCCAGGGTCTGAAGGAAGCGAGAACGCCGACGATGTAGAGGGCGACAAGGAAAGCGATGATGGCGAGAAGGGGTATGAGGAAAACAAGGAGAACATAAAGGTTACAGGTAACCTGAAGGAGAAAAGCGGTGGCAAGGGAGGTGGTGCTGCCATGGGAAGTAGTAGCACCAGGGGTCGGCCTTCTAGCTGTGTATTTGTAGCTAGTCTCTGCTCCAACAAAACAGACGACGAGTTATGTGTATCTGTCACAAAACACTTTAGCCAGTGGGGGAAACTTTCTACGGTCAAAGTGCTCCGTGACCCTTCCAACAGACCTTATGCTTTCGTACAATACACCAATGACAACGACTCCAAACTTGCTATTCAAAAGGGACACAACTCGATATTGGACGGAAGAAGCCTTCGTTGCGAGGCTGCAAAGGTCAACCGAACTGTATTTGTCACATCCAAATTTGTCAAGAGCGAGAAAGCGTTCAGAGAAACCTTGGAGGAGTTTGGCGAGATTGAACAGTTGCTCCCCAGTGACGAGGTTGGCAATTACAAATCTAACAAGTATCATGGCGGGAAACAGTCGAAGTACTGGTTTTGCAAGTACGTTTACCGGGATGATGCGATAAGAGCTTTTGCTAATTTGAGTGAAAGCAGCTCCTTCCACATTGAGTGGGCACAGAATATCGAGACTATCGATCGAGGTGCTCCAGAAACTAAATCCAAATTTGATAAATTCTCCATATTCGTGGGCCAGTTGAATCCTTATGTCACGGAAGAAGAACTCGTGAATAGGTTCAAGATCCACGGTAAGGTTGACGAAGTTACGATTGTTAGAAAGGCCTCTAATACATTTGGATTCATCCGTTACGAGGATGAGTCCAGTGCTGCTAGTGCGGTAGAACGGGAGAACCACTCCATGTTCAAGGATAAAACCATGCATGTACAATATCGTGAAGTTCACACCAGCTCAAACAAAGCTACGTCCAAAAACTACGGAATTGCTTTAGCACCACCTCCAATAAACTTGAAGAAAAGAGGGACGCAAGGCTTCAAGAAAAACCTTGATTTCCGCAAATCTTCGCCTTTCAACCATCAAGTTTATCCTATGCCTATGCCGATCCCCATACCCCAGAAGAAGGGGCTCAATGGGTTCTCATCAAACAACTACAATAAGCTAAAGACGGGGCCACCTTTCTACCAAAATAACTCAGCTGGCAAGCGAAAGTATTCCCGCTATGGAGAAAACTTTGATAAGTACAAGGCCGATATGAAGGAAGAGTCTCCTACACCTCCTGAAAGTGTTCAGACTTACGACTCCCACACACTCGCAAAGAGCGGCTACTCTCCATCGAGTGCCGTCAACAGTGAAAGATCTGACGTCCATACCGCCGGTGCTGGGAAGAATTATAAAAACGTATCAGCGAAAAACAAAAGTGTCCCTTACTTCTACTATATTCCGTCGAATGAGGTTCCCCCGGTTCCAAGTACGGGGAAATTTGCACAACCTTACTATAATCCTTATCAGTATTACATTCCATTCGAGCCATCACACGAATATCATTCTCAGAGTGGCTATGGAGTACCATTCCCAATGTACTTCCCACCTGCGAATAATGATCAAGAGTATAATTTTGAAGAGTCTTTTGATGCAAATAATTAGGACTGAGCTCGCTCTTGGAATTGCAATCTGGTTTTTTTCATAAATTGTTTTGTATTGTTTGCTTAAATATATCATCTGTAAATCTATTCAGATTAATCATGTCAAAGAATTAATATATGAGCATAAAAGTTTACTCATTCTCTAAAAATTCTTTTCTAGAGATATCAGCGTTAGTTCACCATCTTTAATGGTGTAGTTTTCTTATATCGCACTATCATCGAATAATTCAATAATTCTGATAATACTTAGTAGGGAAACCATTCTCTAGCAGAAGAATATGGAATCCATTAATGAGATACTCACCAGCTATAAGAACCGGTTTGCTGCCCCTGGATCTGGCCGTGCAATAGAGGTGATGGACTATAATAAATCAAGATTCTATGAATCTTTTTACCAGGATGATTGTGGTTCTTTTATAAGTTCCAAGATGCCTTGGAAAGACAATCCACACTATTTTGAGAAAGCTTACGTTTCCTCCTTAGCACTCACAAAGATGTCCGTACATGCTAGCTCTGGCGGAAGCATTGAAGTTATGGGGATGATGACAGGGAAAGTAGTTTCAAATGCCATCGTGGTATTGGATGTGTACCCTCTTCCCGTGGAGGGAACGGAGACTAGAGTCAATGCCCAAGCAGAAGGATACGAATACATGGTGAGCTACCTAGAGAATCTGAAAAAAGTAGGCAGAAAAGAGAATATTGTTGGATGGTATCATTCACATCCAGGGTATGGATGTTGGCTTTCAGGGATTGATGTAGCTACGCAAGCATTAAATCAGAACTTCCAAGATCCATACTTGGCCATAGTGGTAGATCCACAAAGAACGAGGGAAAATGGCGAGGTGGAAATAGGTGCATTCAGAACATTTCCGGATAATTATACTCACGAAGGAACTATAGTCGGCGACGCAAAGAAAGTTCCTGAGTCGAAACAAAAGGATTTCGGCGTTCACTCAAGCAAATACTATCCGCTAGAAGTGGAGATATTCAAATCGGCCAGTGACATTCAGGTCATTGATATACTTCAGAAAAGATCATGGATTTCAAAACTCACTGGCTTGAGCTCATCAGAATTGAAAAAACGGAAAGATATAACTAATAACACAGCAGAATTGATAGAATTGCTCCGTTCCAAACAGCTTTCTCGGCGTAATAAGCTAGAAAGCTCTCTGAACCGAAAATTCGACTTGATATTCGAAGAAATAATGGCTTCTGAACTACTCAACGACATGGGCAACAGGTCCACGGCCGACAACGAGCAAGATGAGACCATAATGAACAAAAACGATTTCAATTCTGATGAAGACATGAACGAGGAGAGCGACCTCGACGACGGCAACAGCAAATACAGCAACTTTGCTGACGGCTGTGACATTTCTGACGTGGGAAACGACGATGCGGTGTCAGTGGAAAGTGCAATGAGCGTCAACTTCAGGAAGGGTGTCGAAGAGCCCGACATGCAGCATTCGAGCTCCTTGCAATTACAAGGGTCTATTCTGTCCACCAGCAACGATAAACGCTTTAAGCCGTCAGCAAAGAAGAGCGACTCATCAATACCTGAACAGGAAGAGGACAATGAAACTGTCAGTCAGTCTCAGCTTTCACCGCTGCTGGCCTGGCACAATGACAAACGCTATAAACTGGATTTAAGCAGAGCAGCTCTTCCTGGCTTGAGCACATTAGAAATGAAGTCAAAATCGTCGCAGAAGAAAGCTTTTAACACCATTTCAAACCGGGCATCCTCTATCGGCATGGATAATCTCCAGGAATTGATCTCTTCAAAAACTAAGGAGCTGATCTTCCTTTAACTTGACTTTATCTAGACTACGTAGGTTTTTGCAATTGATTAATCAACGCACACGACGACGAGCAGACACGCAGCGAGGGAACAAATTTTTTTTTTTTTTTTTTTTTTTTTTTTGTCAGATGAGAAGTCCAGCACCAGTTTGACTGAATCCACCTTATAAGCTAGTTTTTATTGAAGATAGTTGTTATATAGACAAGACGGTCAATAGAAGAGGACTGAGGTATCATTATAGATTTGAGCCTTCAAACTTGTTATAAAAACAAGTGTCAAGTTAATCATAAAAAAAGGCTTAGAAGCGATACTCCAATCAAAACAGGGTGGACAAGGTTGTACAATCACTGACTACGACACTAGCAACGGTTGATTTTGGAACCAAGAAGCATTTGTATAATAGAAGTCAATTCCATGGCATCAAAATCGGATATCAAAAGAGCAGGGACGAATCCTTTCATCGACAGAATCTTATCCAATCCTATCAACTTCATACAAGGCAAGCAGTTAGAGAACGATAATCTGGAGAAACCAAAGGAATACATAGTGTTATCGAGCCAGGCCAATAAAAGAACAACAAAAGAGAAGAACCAGACGGGAGACCAACGAGAAGCAGGCAACAGCAACACGGAAATGAAGAAACCAAGATCGATGGCGGAAGCTGTTGCAGCCTACACAGGTAAAAAGTTTTTGACTAAGTCGGAGAAAAAGCTAGCTAATAAGATCAAAAGGGAAGTACAGCAGCCATTGATAGACTCCGAGGAAGACGTGGGCGAAGATTTAGGCGAAGATTTAATGGGGGGCACAAATGGAAGCAAGAAGGCAGAGGAGTCAGACTCTATATCGGACTCTCAGTATGAATCAGCATCGGAATATCCCACCGACGCAGTGAGAGAGCTGTCATTCGGCGGCTTTACAAGCGAGGAACAATCAAAAGAGGACGATAAGCTTGACAGCGTCCTGAGCAATTCGAGTTCAGGCGAAGTTGAAGAAACACCCAAAACAATGCCTCTTGGCAGGAAGCTTGTAGACGCTGAAAAAGCTGTTGTTGCGAGTGGAGATGTTAGCATCGCTGAGAGCTCTGAGGACAATGAGAATCGCGGAGATGACGATAGCGAAGAAGGCAATGAAAGCTATGTCGAATCTTCGTCGCATTCCGATGGTTCCAGCTCTAACTCTGGGTCCGAGGAGGAAGACCAGAACGACGATGAAGAAGACTTGGAGTCATTGAGAAATGATCTCAAGAAAGATTTACATCAGTCACTGGGGAATGGCAAGTCTGATGACGAGACTATCACTGCGAGTCAAACTTCCAACGGCGTGTTGGCGTCGAGAACTGACACCAAAATACTGCAGGGCACAAACGGGTCATCTGAAAGTCAATCATCTATCTCGGATTTTTACATTCTAAACGAGAAAAAAGACGATAGAGGAAGTGTTGCTCCCAATAGAATATATAAGAGCTGGAGGGAATTTTCAAAACGCAAACCTGTCGGTCTTTTAAACCATGGTGTCACCTGTTACATGAACTCAGCAATCCAAGCAATGATACATATACCAGCTGTTCTGCATTACCTCAACGATATAAATGCTGGAAAATATAATGATGTTTTGAAGCCAAAATCAGTCTCTCACGTATTGGCATTATTATCTAAAAAGATGTGGGGACTCGAAGATGAGGGCTCGGGTAAAGCTAAGCAAAACTCACTAAAATACGTGAATCCCAAGCGTATTATACAAAGACTTGATGATATCAATTGTATGATGAGTGAATGGCAACAAGAAGACTCCCACGAGTACTTTATGTCTCTCTTGTCTAGGCTACAAGAAGATTCGACTCCCAAGGGAGAGAAATTGAATTCATCAATCATATACGACATATTTGGTGGGTTATTGCATCAGTCTGTAACTTGTAAAAATTGCAATTATAACTCAGAAACAAAGCAAGAATTCTATGATTTATCACTCGGTATGAACAGGAAAAGACAGCAAATCACAGATGACGAGGATGAAGCAATTTCAAAGTCACAAAGGTATTCTTTGGAAAAGTCCATCAAGGAGTTTTTTTCAAAAGAATTGATTAAGCTTGATCGTAAAGACAATAGCTCCGGATACTACTGCGAAAATTGTAAGTCCAGGTCAAATGCTATTAAGATAAGTACTATAGACAGGCCACCGGAAACACTAACGGTGCATGTTAAGAGATTCAAATTCAACGGCAGCTCCTCCTCAAAAGTCAAGCAACCCATATCTTATCCAAAGTTTCTTGACTTAACAAAGTACTCATCGTCGAAGGAACCTACAAAATATCAGTTGCTCTCAGTAATTGCACATGAAGGTAGATCAATTCTGTCGGGCCATTACATCTCACATTGCTTGCAGCCTGACAATACATGGTCCACTTATGACGACGAATATATAAATAAGATAGACGAAAGAGAAGCACTTAGTGATCCATCCGCCTATGTGTTGGTATACACTAGATTAACACCAAAGTCCAAGAAGAGAAACAACGACGCTAGCGATCAACCTTCCAAGAAAAAGAAAGTATAGTCAAATTCAAACCACTAATGACATATCCCAGTTATTAGCATATTCAATAATTGCATATATTCTATTTATTGTAGGTAAACAACACTATTTGCAGATTCAAAACCTATAAATTAAAATAACGGCAGTACTTCCCATTAACCTGCCACCTTCCCAAAACCATTATTGCCTAAGTTACCACTTGGCATACAATCTAAACAATCTAAGACCGGGGTCGTTGCGTTTCTGTTCACTTATGTCAGAAATCGCTCCCTTGGCCTATTGCCAATACAAACAGATGTATAAAGAAACATCAAAAAAGAAGAAAAACCACAATTTATAAAAGTGATCAGAGTAGAGAAATCAAGTCGTAACATCATGGCCTCTCTTGACATGCACAACATATCTCATGCAACACCTGTTACAACTTTACATTCTCCACTGACTCGTCAAACTTGAACATGTTGTCGCCTTCCACCTCGTCTCCGATGGTGCATGCTGCCGACGACATCGACGAGCGGTTGAACTCAACAGATGACGTGGAGCAGGAGGAGCGTCGGCGGTTCTTGTACATCCTCGCCTTTTCAGCCAAAGTTGCAGTCGACGAGTTGTTGGGTATTAACTTTATGTACTCTTTCTCAATGACATATTTACCCTCCTTGTACGCTTCCGAGTACGAAAACGCCTTCTTGTAGCTCCACCCGAGAGGATTCATGCACTGGTGGCACCGTACCTTGTTGATCAAGTAGTCTCCTGTTCGCATTCGGGTCTCGATTAGTTTGCCCTCCGCCTGGTAGTTGATAAGCTTGTCCACCAAAAACGCCGGCCCACTGGATCCTGTGAAGTTGTCCGACAAGATCAAGTGGGAAAGACACAAGTGTGATGAGCAGTTGCTGCAAATGACTATCTGAGTATCCGTGCTCTCATAATTCAGGTTCTCAAAAAAATTGGTGTATTTCAAACCCATGCTGCTGTGCTTCGTTTTGGACTATACTCTTGGATTTCGTGCTCTTCTGGCTCTCGATGCGCCTGCAAAAGTGCCCTCTGTGAAAGCGTTGTCGTTGGGTTGTCGTTGCCTAGAAAACTGTACTAACACTTTATTACCTATATAACTCAATCCTTATCGCTAATATCTCTATTAGCAATATGAAACGCTTTATACTTCAAGTATTGAAGAACCTTATGAGCTTATAAGACTCCCTTAACTTCAAAGGTCTTCAACTGTCACTATAACACTCTAAACCTGGATAATAAAAGATACTAACCTTGTTTTAACTTATGACTGGTCAAAAAACCCTACAGGGGGGGCTGACTCAAATTTATATGAGAATCAGTGCTCCAGTATTGCGGCATACTGAAGGACATACACTACGAGACTGTGAGAAGTCTAGATTACTTAATAACAGAGGGTAAATGTAGCCCACTACGTAAATAAAAGCACCAGTAAAAAGGGGTCTAGGAAGGTCATTTAGGCCGAAGGCAGGCAGGGACGGAACCATCATTTGGACGGTGGAGCTTCCAGACGGAAAGAAGCAGATAAAATGGAACCGTCTTATATACAGGGTAGTGGTAGTTAAGCAGTAGTAGTTAAGCAGTAGCTGATATTACTAGAGGTCTATATGTATATACAAGATCACCATTTGTAGTGGGGGCGCACACTGAAGTTCAATGGTTCGTCGTTGATGAACATTCTTGGCTTGGCATTCAATTTTTGCTGTTCTTTCTCCCAGGCCAATCTCTTAGTGGTCAAGTCGGTCTTGAGGACGGCCTTCAAGTGGATGTAAGGGTGCTCAATGATGCCTAGTCTTCCTCTGCCCTTGGGGTCAAGTCTCTTGCGCCAGTTGCCGTCGGAGCCGGTCCACAAGGCGTGGATGTACAAGCCGTCTTCGTTGTAGTTCAACAGACGGGCCTGGTCCAAGCCCTTTTTCAAGAACTTTTCGAGCTCGGTGGCCATTTTTTTGGGGTTGAAATGGAGCTGGTTGATGGCGTTCTTGACCTTGTAGCCCCTGACAAATCTATTGACGACGGTGGCCTTTTTCATCGATGACTTTATTCTGTAACTCTGCAAGTAGATCGAGGGCTCGAGAGCCTCTATCTCCTGTTCGCTGAGCGACAACTTGTACGACTTGCCTGTGGCGGGGTCCTTGACAATCTGGTTGTTTTTGTAGAATCCATGCTGTTTTATGTTGAGATCGAAAAGCGTTCTCTTCAAAGGACTGAAATACTTGTCAACCGAAAGCTGGCTTTTCCTCGCCTCTTCGAGATAGTGCTCCTGAAGATTTTTGTCATTGGCTGGTACGATATCTGCTTGGTCCAACTGCTGGTCTTTTGGCTCCTCAACTTCGGTTGTCTCTTTACTTTTACTCAACTCGCCAAATAAATTACCGTTTCTTAAAACCTGGCCACTGTGTATGTGTCTTTCAAACGCAAACCCGACACTCGAGGTGACTGGGAGCCTCAGTCTGAGCCCGCTACCGAGTGAGAGGATATTCAACCTTCTAAGCATACTAGTTCGGGTTATACTACGCTTTGGCTTGTACTTGATAGACAAGGTGAAAATTTATTGTAGAACGACAGAAAATAACCGGTAGGCGCACACACCATATTTCTTACCATTACATAAGCCGTCTGGGTCCTACGAAAGGGAACTAGTAGCCATGTATATTCGAGGATTATGTATACGATCTGTAGTGTTGGTGTTGGTACTATTGCTGAAGCTTTGGCACTGACAGATCTGCAAATGTGTAGTGATAAAAAAAAAAGAAAGTCAAAGCCTGAAATTGATAGAAAAAGCATCTACGTGTAAGACTTTGACACCCGTAGCTCTGGCCTAGCACCGCAGCTTGCAAGCACAGTGAATGTCAATCAACAGGGACACCGGAAAGACAATTGTATTTTCACGGTGTCAAGTTAGATAAATGCGTTTTGGCAACAACAAGAGCGGGCTTCTGGTAAGAAGCCCCTTTTTCTGCCATTTACTCGTCGTCAAAGCCAGTCAAATTCTTGTCTCTTGGTCTGTCTGGCAAGGGATACACCCTAGGGATAGGCTCGTGGTCGGCGTACAAGTATTTTCTTCTAATTGGAGAAATTAATAAGAATATAGGTGCCGACAAACCTAAAGCCACGGACCAGAAGAAATGAGGTTTGGTATGTGCATGGTAGCGCAACCACTGTTTTCGTTAGTACAACTGAACTGCCGGTGCCGATACAAGCACGGTCTGACGAGAGACGGTTTTCCACCTGCTGATCATTCTTCACTTCGATGTAGCAGCACCCAAACGAAAACTCATCCTGATTTTTCTCTCCCAAAGCTTTTACTCATCTCTGAAAAAGGTACATACCCTAACAGGTTGCTTAAAGTAGACAGGATAGTCACCCCAAACTTTGTCTGTTGTCATTATTCTGCTTATGGTTTCAATAACTTTCTTCACCAGGCTTTTAACTGACGTTCTTTGAGTAAGAGAAAAGATGGTGAGTTTAATTGGTTCAACTATCATCCTGTATACAGTCCATAGAGAGACGTTCATATAGAGCAGAGCCAACGACGACGACATCGAAGACGAAGCAGATATACATAAAGCCATTATACAAGTGGTAGATAGTGTTATTTAGATTTCTTCTTTGACTTGGATTTGGCAGCAGAGACAGCGGTGGTCTTGGATGTGGACGCACCGGTCAGCTTGGCCTTGTCATCGCTGGAGGCAGAGTCTGCTATCGTCTCTTTCTCGGGGCCGCCAGAGACTGCTGTAGCCTCACGCTTGGCCTCCTCTTCGAGGAATTGCGCTTTCAATTTGTTGTCGTACCATTGGGCGTAGTACAAACCACCTTGAAGCACCAATACACCACCCAAGGCAATCACGATCATCACCTGCGAAGCCGCGATGACGTTGATCCCGGTGGGCATGTCGACTTCACCCCATTGTCCGTGGTAGCAACTGTTGATGCCGATTCTCAAGTTGCTCAAGTAGATGACGACACCAACCATGTACAAGATCAACGACCCGTACTCAAAGTATTTTGCGTCTCCCTGGGGCTTAAAGAGCTTGATAAAAGACCCTATGAGCCCTATGCCAATCACCCCATGGAAAATATGGTGCACGTAGCGGGGGGTGTTTGCCCACACAGTGTAATGAGCCAAAGAAACGTTGAAGGAGTTCCCAGTCTCATCGAACCTCCATAAAGTATTGACGTCATATGGCAAGTTGCCGTAAATCACACCCAACCCAAAGCACGTAGCTCCGATGATCAATGCAGAGCCAACAGGAACGAGGTCTTGATATTCCATTTTCTGTTTTCTCTTCCTTTGCTAACCTAGACACTTTGATGTGAAAATTAACTACAATATCGACATTACTATGAGAGTCATGTGACCACCTTTCGAGCCAGCTTTTACCAAGAGATTTACAGTTCGGGGGTCTCTGCTGGAGAGCCAATGGCGTAGAGGAGGGCCTAGATACGCTACCGGCATGTTCACAGGTGCCTCGAATTGCCCAGAAGTCTTAGTTTCTTGGACCGATTGCGAAAATTCAGGGCAGCCGGACCTGAGCTTTGTCTCGAAGCAGGAACGAAGGAAAAAAAAAGATGCCCCCTTAAATAGGTGCAAGCAATCGCAACAGAAGACCGCCGCCCGCCTTCATCTTGATACAGCACGAAGGTATATAACAATTGAGAGAGAAAGACTTGTAGCATATTTTTTATAAGTCAAAACAGGTAGTGGAGCCAGGATGAGTTGATTTTTTCACGACGCGACATTTGTCTAACACAATATGCGACATTTACAAATGTCGCATAAAATTTTGATACTCTTTATTCAAGCGTTGGTAGAAATAGTAGGAAAAGAAAGGGGATTTTGGTGAAATAGCTCTGAAGAAGAACAGTTTCAGGCAGAAATTACAAGCGATAGAAGACGTATAGACCAGGATACAAATCTAGCATTGTCGACGGCAAGTTTACATCGTGTGACTTAAAACCAACTCAACAAGATAAACATCCCCCTCGAAAATGAGAAGTATCAAGTCAGTAGTAATCGGAGACGGCGGTGTGGGTAAGACATGTCTACTCATTTCTTATACGACCAACACATTCCCCAACGACTACATCCCCACTGTTTTCGATAATTATTCGGCGTCAGTAATGATCGACGGAGAGCCCGTGAAGTTGGGATTGTGGGATACGGCGGGACAGGCTGAATACGACCGGTTAAGGCCTTTGAGTTACCCACAAACGCAGATTTTTTTGGTCTGTTTCTCGGTGATAGATCCAAACTCGTTCGAGAACGTCAAGTCCAAGTGGATGCCCGAGATTTACCATCACTCGCCAAAGGACATTTTGGTGTTGTTGATCGGAACTAAGATAGATTTGAGAGACGATTTGCATTTGTTGGACGATCTCGCAGAAAAGAATCAGAAACCCATCACCAAGAGCCAGGGTGAAGCACTAGCAAAAGACGTTGGTGCTGTCAAGTACATGGAGTGCTCTGCAGCTACCCAGGTGGGCGTGAAAGAGATCTTTGACTATGCAATCCGGGCGGTTTTGGAACCCCCTAAAGACGATGAGCCATTAGCGAGTGCACCGGCTTCGGCAGCTGGTGGGTCGTCCAAAGGCAACGATAGACCAAGAGGTGTAGAAAAGAACAGAAAGGTTAGAAAGGCAAAAAAGTGTACCATTTTATGAACAGCATACTTATTCAATGAAATCTTTTTTTATCTGGGTTCAGCATCCAGTCAGTTTTACTTTGTTTGAGTTTTTGTCGGGGTTTTTCTGATGTTTATTTTCTTTTTTGCCATGTTGGCTGCTTTTGGGTTTTACTTCCGGTATTCTGTATTAGCTCATTGTAACTATAATAAACCATGCTAATGTAACAAATATATAGATTAAAATGCAATTCTATTTGATAGTCAATCCTGTAATCACTCCAACAATGCCGCTCTTGAAGGGTGTACACCTTTTGGTGCTTCAGTCTCGTTCGACTTGCCTTTACTAATGATTTCGCTCTTTACTCTGGTCTTCCTCTCCTCTTTTAGTTTCTCGTTCTTTTCCTTCAATTTTTCAAGTCTTGCACTAGAGTTACCACCTCCACCAACTGTCAACTCTACATTGATTTTTCTATTTCTGATCATAGTGTGGTGCATTCTCAACGCCAACTCCATCTTCCTCTGTATTTCGTCATTATCGTTATCAAACTCAAGAAATGCTATACCTTTGTCCTGTCTTATTCTTATTCTGTCAGGACTGGCATTTTTGAAATGGGAGACCAATTCAACCTGAGAAATGTCATACGGTAAGTTTCCAACAAACAAGAGAAATCTAGGCCCTTTTCCGCCATTGACTCCTTTACCTTTCTTGCCTCTTCTTGTCTTTCTTTTCTTTTTAGGTTGTTCTTCTGAAGTATCTTTTTGCTCTGATTTTCCCTCTAACTCTTGCTCTTCTCTTTTACGTTTTTCACTGCTGGGTTTCTGCTCCTTTTCCTTGAATTCTCCCGTCTTTTTTTGACGAAACTCCAAAGCCTTCTTTTGTTTCTTTGTAAGCTTACTAGAATCCTCTGTCATCGTCAGACTAGGGCCTTGAATAGATATATATAAACTTCAAAGTTATCAAGCAGAGATGGATTTTTTTTTTATTTATTGATTGGAGTGTATACGAGAACTAAGCACATCTCTTCCATACCTTTCTCTATGGTGACATCGTAGACTTTACATAGACTCAACTGTTTCAAAGTAAAGACAGGTCAATCGCCTTACTGGAAACCAATATTGAAGACTTCACAGGTACAAGAAGAATGGACAATCGGAATAAGACCTCTAGATCAAGATCTAAGCTGCCCCAAAAAATACACAGCATACAAATAGGTCAGGAAAATAACGGACTAGATAACCAGTATAGAGATAGATCAGAAGAGAGAGAATCGTCCAAAAGCTATGACAGTATTTCTTTGAACAGCGACAGCAAATCGGGTCGGAAAGGACCAGAAATAAGAAGAGATACCGGAAATAACGAGGAACAAGAGGCCAGAGGTCGTCAACGACAGAGACAAGAGAATTCCTCCGAGAATGTTCAGGCAGCCGATGACGAGAATCCAGACCTCGTGAGCTTGATGGGATTCACTGCATTCGGAAGCACAAAGGGACAACATGTGCAAGGAACTAAGGGAGGAAAAACGAAGCAGGAGAAGAAGTCGGAGTATAGAAAGTATATGAATCGAGAAAAAGGTTTCAACAGACCGCTCTCTCCTACAAGGTAGGTGTACAAAATGTACCACTATTATTATTTTATGTAACGATTGAAATTGACATGAGCTAGATTATGATTCATTGAGTAGTTTTTTGTGGTCTTCGTACAACTCTTCATGCACTTGTCTTAAGTCGGTGTAAGCCTTGGAGACTTTTGCGAGTTTTTCTTCCAACTCCTTGACTTTGTCTTGATCGGGAGTAGCCGAAGACAACACGGTCACTTCAGAACTCACCATCGACATGTTTTTGTAACTCAACTCTTCCTGAGACTTTCTTGCTAGCCACTCTTGGAAGTTTTCTTGTTCTTGTACTACGGGAGGTACTTCTACGTAAATGTTATGGTCGATGGCATTATTGTCTGCAATCACTCTCTTGAGCTGAGGGATTAATCTGTGTTTCTTCTCGAGTTTTGATGCAATACTGTCTTCAGTGAGTTCTATGGGATAAACACTCACTTTGAGGTACGATATAGGTGAGTTACAGGGCAAGAAAGTCTTCACCACCTGTTTGGAAATGACATCGGAGACAAAGACACGGCCAAGAGAGTCTCCCGAAATCAAATTGGTTCCGTCCATGGAAACAGAAATTTGAGTGACTTTTGGTACCATGGTGTCTTGATTTCTATGGGGTGCAGGGTTTTTGTTTGAGGACGAAGATGCTGCCATTTGCTGGTGATGGGTCAATGTCTCTGATAAATTAGGGTCATGTTCAACAGTAACAATCCTACCGCAGCCACCGACAGTTTCCAAGATTGAAGTGTTGTTATTGATTTTGTATAGCGGTATCGTTCTTATTGCTCCGTTGGCTAGTCCAACGTAGCATGCTCGCTGCGCCGGGTCTTTGGCAACACACTCTATACCGCAGGGCAAAACAAACGTTGTTAGCAACAGCTTGGACATGATATCGTAGATCCTCAAAGTCCCGTCGTCAGAGCAAGAGTACAAACGCATGTCCGTAGCTAACGGGCTGTTGGACACCAATATATCTGTCACTGGCAATGTGTGATCTGTGAAGGTAACGAACGGCTTCACGTTATTGACGTCGTGGCTCTTGTCGTATATCGAGATCAAGTCAGCCACTTGCCATACCATAACTCGAGCATCTGAACCACCTGTGATCAAAAACGTTCCACAACTTGAAAATTTCATTACTGTCAATCCTTGATAATGGGCTTCCTTCACGCAAAGAAGGTTCCCCGATGCCAATTCCCAAATATAGAGCCTTCCGCTGCTTGTGCCCACAGCCAACAACCAAGGAACATGGAACCTAGACTGGCCGTAGCTAGGCTGACCGTCCTCGCCCGCTGTGCTGGGGTGATTGCACAATCCCAAACAGGTCGCTTTCTCAGGAATCGGTATTTTTTGATCTACTCCTTCTTTGCCCCATGAGTACACATTGATAAGGGCCTTGTTACCGCTAGCGATAAATAACCGTTCACCAGCGCCAACTCCACTCAATACTGCCCCATTCTTTGGGCAGTCCGCCTGTCTGAACACTCCGTGCTCTTTTGAGCTATGTAGCGACGTTGATCTCGCAAAAGACTCAAGGGAGTTCTTATCCAGCACCTTTCCTTCAGCTAAGTACAATACCGACTCCTCCATCTCAATATCAGTGTCTTTTCCAGCTTGATTCTCTCTTATAATTATCATCTTCATTGCAAAAAAAAAGTTACTACTGATGAGCTTGATTTGTGTACAGGACGGATTTTTCTATGACAACTTCTCAAGACAAGGTAGACGAACAAATTATCAAGAGTTAAGTAGGAGACAACAGAAGAAAATCATGCCGATTGACTTTATTGGATCAGTTGCCGTTAATGGTGTTGACTCTATCCCAGGCTGGGAAAAGATCAAACGATACGGGCCAGTTTTGCTCACGCTAGCAGGAATTAAGTACTACTTTGGTGGCACATCGAATACTTGGGAAAGGGACATGCACGGTAAGGTTTTCATGATAACTGGAGGTACTTCAGGACTTGGTATGGAGCTAGCATTGGAATTAGGTACTCGGGGAGCACAAATTATCTTGCTTGTGAGGTCAACAGAAGATCGTTGGCTTGTGGACTATATTGAAGATTTGAGAGCCAGAACCGATAACTTCATGGTATACGCCGAGGAGTGCGATTTAAACTCGTTGTACTCGGTCAGGAAGTTTGCTACCAAGTGGTTGGACAACCAGCCGCCCCGAAGACTCGACGGGGTGATTTGCTGTGCCGCAGAGAGCATTCCTATGGGCAAGGAGAGACAGGTGACCGTTGACGGTGTCGAGGCGCAAATGGGGGTGAACTACTTGGGACACTACCACTTGTTGACGTTGTTGGCGCCCTGCTTACGGATCCAGCTTCCAGACAGAGATGTCAGGGTTGTGATAGTGACCTGCGCGTCCCAGGCGCTTGGGGAAATCGATCAGAACGACTACTTGTGGCTTAACAGAAGGTACCCGAAAGAAAAGCCTTGGAAAGTGTACGGCACGTCCAAGTTGATGTTGGGATTGTTTGCCAGGGAGTTCCAGAGGCGGTTGAACACCTACGAGCGAAAGGACAAGGCTCCATGCAACGTGAGAGTCAACTTGGTCAACCCGGGGATGATGCGTTCTCCGTCAACACGGAGGACAGTGTCGATGGGCTCATTGTGGGGTTTACTATTCTACTTGCTTCTCTACCCCTTTTTCTACTTGTTCCTCAAGAGCACCAGTCAGGGCATCCAGTCCATTTTGTACACTCTCTACTCTCCTGACTTCAAAACGTTAGACGGAGGCAACATCGTGCTGGAATGCAAGCTCTTGAAGCCCACGAGAAAAGAGTTTGAGGACGAAACCCTCCAGGCACATCTTTTCGACGAAACAGAAAAGCAGATCAGCCAACTCGAGAAAAACTCGGCCATACAAAGAAAGAAGCAAGAGAAACTAAACCCCAAGCCTAAGCAGGCCGACAATGCTCTAGATTCTCTGAAAAAGGGCAAGAGAACGGGAGCGGGAACGGAAACGGCAAAAGCAAAAGGCGAAACCTTTGTCGACGGGAAACCGTCGACTGCAACGGAACTAGACGACAGATTGCGAAGCATCAAGTCTTCTATCGGGGCCTTGGGTAACAAGTCAGACAACTTGCCACTTTTTCCCGAGTCTCCCTCGCTGTATCTGTCTGCGACTGGAAGCTCATCTACAAATGACGACCTGAAAGCGAAGTTGGCTTCTCGATCATCAAAATCTAAAAAAGTTTAGTAAAACTCTTAACTTCCAATTTGCATCTTCCATATTTCATACATAGATCTATCCCATCAATCTTTCCGTACATATATACGAACTGTAGCCAGCTTCTCTAGTTGATTTTTAGTTTGGGCAAGATGAAGATTTGCTTTATCAACGGAAGATCACGCGCTTATCGATACCGTTTCAACCAGTTAAACCGACGGTGGTTTCTTTCGACAATTTAATATAGTGAAACTACCATTGATCGAAAGATTAAGACAATCAATAACTCATAAAGACAGTTTAACATCTAGAGTGATCAACTCAAGGTAACCAAATTCATTTCCAATTGATCATACAGATTTTTAAGATAAAAAAAAACGGCTTATTCTCCTCAATAACAGGAAGTATCCGTAGGACGATCAAGACGACTAGGAAAAACAATATTTGGGCCAAAAGTTGTTCCACTGAGTTGAAGCTCAATCAGTCACAATGAATTTAGAAAAACAGGATGTATCGGGCCTAAACAATAAGCTTCGGGTCAGTTCTTTGACCAAATTGTTGAACGAAACTAATTCCAATAGCACCTCGCCATCGCTCTCAAAGATCACGTCGAGGTCGTCTGCCGGCTCTGGCGATACCGTAGTCCCTCGGGACCACGGTGAAGCAGAGCGGCAGAAGGAAGGAGCTAAGGGACGGCTCAAGGACGACGGGACGAATGGCCCATTGGTTACACCTTTGAACATAGGGCAAACATCGGCGGATCTGCCCAAAGTCTCGCAAGTACAAGTCATCAATGGATTTGATCCTTCACCCAACACGGACGCTGCGTTTTTGGTTCTGGGATCGCCCAGAACGCAACCTCCTCGTAGCGCCGGTAACAGCGCCTTCGAGTATAAGGACGGCCCAGCCAAAAGAACAGCGGCGGTGAGTCCTAGGGCAAACAGAACGTATTCCGTGTCACACACGTCATTTATGAGTGCAGGGGGGTATGGGAACGAGAGCTTGTCGACGTCTATTCCGTACAGTGCGCCAGGAGGAAGAAGAAACACATCTGCGTCGTACAATAACAGCGGATCGGGCCAGAGTTTCACCGCATCATCGTTCTCGAGCAGTAATGGGCTCAATGGATCAGCTGGAAATGAGCCATCGCACATCCCTAACTTGCCTAACGGACAGCCCATATCTTCAATGTACATTCAGTCACCTCAAGTGCATTCTTCCTCGATTGAGTCTCGGTTTGTTGTATCGAAACAGAGGGTCGCCCAGGCACATGCTCAAGCACAAGCGCAAGCACAAGCGTCTTTGAGCACCTCAAATAAGTCTGGCTCGCAGTCGGGGTTGTCTTATTTTTTCTCCAAAAGCAAAAATACACCTAGAAAGCTTTCTTCGACCGACTTAGGGAGTTTTTACAATAACTCGTATCATGATTATACTAACCCCATTCCCAGCTCTCCTTCGTCGCTCTCTTCGGCAGACTCTGCTGGGTCTTATGCGGCTTACTCGCAGCCATCGAGACACAATTCGATGGCCAACTTGAAGCGGTTTTTCAAAAAAACATCTACAGCTCAAGCTCAAGGTTCCACTGTTTCCAACTTGTCCGCATCGTTGAGATCAGCTGGGACTGACCGCAATGCAGGCGCTAATGGTAGCAATCCTACGGGCTCAACTTTTCAAGTAGGCTCATATGGACAATCTTTGACCGCATCTTCTTCAAATGCTTCATACTCACAGTCACCTAGTGCTGGATCTCATTCTGTCAGCAGGTCATCCTCCATAATGAATCCACAAGAAAGAAGGGGCTCTGTCCTGGCTTTCATAGCCCCTCAACTGCAACTACCCTTTTCAAAAAGATACGGTAAATTTGGTGAAAATTTAGGTGCTGGTGCGGGTGGAGCAGTGAAGTTAGTCACTAGGCTATCAGACAAAAAAGTATTTGCTGTAAAAGAATTCAGGGCCAAGTACCAAAATGAAAGCAAAAGAGATTACGCCAAAAAAATTACCGGCGAGTATTGTATTGGTTCTACTTTAAAACATCCTAATATTATTGAAACGGTTGAAATCTGTTACGAAAATGAAAGAATCTTACAAGTCATGGAGTATTGTGACTTTGATTTATTTGCAATCGTGATGTCCAACAAGATGTCGAGAGACGAAACTAATTGTTGTTTCAAGCAAATTTTGTCCGGTGTGCATTATTTGCACTCGATTGGATTAGCGCATAGAGATTTAAAGCTCGATAACTGCGTTATCGACGCCCGGGGTATTGTTAAAATTATAGATTTTGGATCTGCAGTTGTCTTTTCATATCCATTTACAAAGACTTTGATTGAAGCTCAAGGCATTGTTGGGTCTGATCCATACTTGGCGCCTGAAGTTTGCGTTTTCAACAAGTACGATCCTAGACCAGTTGACGTGTGGTCTGCAGCGATCATCTACTGTTCAATGATTTTGAAAAAGTTCCCTTGGAAGGTTCCCAAGCTTTCTGACAACAGCTTTAGACTTTTCGCTAGTAGGGGTGATCATGCTCCTATAACAGATATTTTAAAAGCAACTCCTCTGGACATTACTGAGGTATCTACTCCTACTGTCGAAGAGGTTAACGAGTCCATGGCTTCTGTTAATCTTGACAAGCCAGACGTTCCAAAATACGTAGATCCTCAGGGGAAGGCGCATACATCGAGTGAGTCGGGTCCAGGAAGACTTTTGCTTGCCATGCCAGAAGACTGTCGTACCTTGATAGGGAAAATGGTTCAATTGGCTCCTGCTTGCCGTATCACGATTGAAGAATGCTTCAACGACGAGTGGTTAGCTTCGATTGACATGTGCACAGTGGAAGAGAGATTTGAACTGGATGGCACTTCCTCTTTCCAAGTTGCAAAAGGAAACCACGAACATACTCAAGTGGAACAAGCAAAGGCACATATTGCGGCCTATGATAGAAACAAGAGAAAATAGACAAGGTAGCTTTAGGTCATGTTTACCTCATGCTTGGTCAAAATAGATGTCTTCACACAATTGTTTTAGTTTCGGTAGATTTTTTATATTCTTCAATCATTCATAGCATGTAATACAAATAACAAGTGACACTCTTTGAAGACTTATGTATTAGAACTTTACTTCTTTCTGGCTTAATGAGTCGTAATGACTAGTATATATACATGAAAATAAAACTATTTTACAAGCTAAGGGACAACCTTAACACCAACGACTTCGGCTGTCAGAATAACAGCACCGCAGATAGCCTGTAAATCAACGTCTTTATGTCTCTCGTCTGTTTTCTTAATTTTAGCTATTTCGTACACATGTTTCAACGATATTTCTCCAACATGCTCATGCGTAGGTTTATCTGCTCCCTTTTTTGCTTGCGCAGCCTTGAGTAATAACCACGATGTAGGAGGAGACTTCATTTCGAACGTGAACGTTCTGTCTGGTTTGATAGTCAATAAACATGGGATTGGAACTCCTGGTTGAAGATTGGCTGTCCTTGCATTGAACTCTTTACAGAAATCAATGGCCTTGACACCTTTTGAACCCAAAGCAGGACCAACTGGAGGTGCTGGAGCGGCCTGACCGGCTCCCACAATAAGCTTAACTAGCACGTTCTTAGCACTGGACATCTTTTCTGCTAAACTATGTCTATGGTAGATTTCTTCAAAAATCTGAAAATTTCTTACTTTGGAAAATATACAGGATTTTTCAAGCTATTAGTATTTCTTGATAGCCATATAAACGGAATTAAATATATAATTATAGAGATTAAATTGCAGTGAGATCGAGCCAGTTATTGGATACAAATTCAAAGACTCTAGTGGTTTAGTTGAACTCTTCGTGAAAGCGAGAACGTGAATTATTGCTGTAATTTTCAGTGCCGAAAACTTTGCTTCTATCTGTGGGTAGTAAGACGTCGTCATCAACCAGCATGTCTTCCGCAGGATAGAACTGGTCGGTACCGGAAGATACCGTTCTCTCGTGGTGGGAAGAAAGCCCATTCTCGTGGGCTTCATAAAGAGGATAGGGCGAATCCAAAGGATTGCCAACCGAATTCATCCTGCTATGCATTGTACTACCCACCGCAGTATTCTGACCAGATGTATTAGTTGCTGTAGATCTAAACACGGAGTCCAAGTTGTTGCTGTTGGTGACACCTCTGTAAGCAAAGTCTTCGTCGTGTTCTCTCTCAGCCTTGTTTGGGTTATTGTAGCTCGAGTTGGCTTTATTGGTGATCTGGCGGTCCATGTTGTTCATACCTGCAACGCCAGTGACACCAAATGAGTTGGGTCTCTTGGAGCTGAACAACTTCTTGAAGCCAGATTTATCGTTGAATGAGTCAGAGTCGGCCGAAGTGTCCTCATTGAAATCTGGAGACTGGTTAGTGTATCCCTTACGTTTCTTCAAGAACAAAAAGAGCGCTACGCAGCACCCAATGACTATGGCACCGCCAATGCTTCCTACCAAGCCTCCGATCAACTTTGTATTTCTCTCTGTAGTGGAGTTCAGGGAACCGCTGTCTTTGACTGACGTGGGAACACTGACCAAAGTCGTGATGGTGGTTCCTGAGTTTTCTATAGTCGAGTAGTACGATGACGTTGTAGAGTGGTATTTGCCATGTCTCAGAGTGCTTGACACAGGGCCCGATGTTATCGAGCTGCTCGTAGAAGATCTGGATGTTTTCGATGTCTTGAGCGTTGAGCTCTGATGGTATGCTGACGAGCTTGTTGCCGACGACGATTTGCTTTCCCTTGAACTTGAGGATCTTGATGATACCAGGCTAGACGAAGAAGGCGACGAAGATGACGAGACCGTAGATGACGTGTATGTCGATGATGAAGGGGCTGATGACGAGCGATCTGATGACGAACGAGAGGCCGATGAGTAGGCTGACGATGAGTATGCAGATGAAGAATAAGTGGACGATGAGTATGCAGATGAAGAGTAATTTGACGAGGATGGCGCTGCACTGCTTGAAGAGTAGCCGGTGCTGGAAGAAGCAGCTGCCGAGCTAGAGAAGCTCGAGCTGGCCATGCTCAGCGATGATGGCCCCAGGCTGGACGACGAGCTGAATCTGCTCTGAGATGAAAACGAACTCGATGGCGCCGCACTAGAGCTCGAGGCTGCAAACGTGCTTGACAGTGCAGGTGCAGCAGAGCTACCCAAAGACGTTGAAGAAGGCCTGGATGTGTTTGAAACGGACAGAGTCTGCGACAGCGAAGAAGGCTGGGCAGGAGCTGTCGATGGACTGCTAGGCCCCGGGGTTGACGAAGCTGTGGTGGAAGCGATGCCCGAAGCATCGCTACCGCTAAGGCTTCCATCCCCACTGGTCCTGGCCCTGTTCCCCGTGCTGCTGGCCTCAGACGTCGCACTCCCCGTGGTCTCGTTGCCAGCCCCCTGGCCATTGCCAATACCAAAGTTGTCTCTTCTCTGTAAAATCGACTTGATTTCGGAGTAAAGCGTCTCCGCATAGGAGCCTCCTGCTTGCTCACTCATTTGCTTCTATAATCTCTTCTTTCTCTACCAAAACAAGATTTTTCTAATCTGTTTCTAAAATCTATCTATCAGAAATGCTCTTCCTGATCCCTTCTCTCGAAACACTCGTGAGCAGAAAAACTCGCTTTTCAAATGCAACTGTGTCTGGAGGTACTCTTAGTGCCTCTAGTTGTCTCAGATCTGAACTTGACGACAACTGAGTATTCGATCCTGGTGTATATGTATACCAGTAATGCGCTGCTGATGACTTGATATCGGCGATTTGAAACCGCTTTTTGTGCTGCTTTCTGACCGTCAAACGCTCTGCTATTTAAACAAAAGCTTTCTGTGCCCGTTACAGCAACCAAGTACTAGCAAAACTGTCGAAAATGCTGTTATCAACACAAGACCTCCTTGCTATATAGTTGTTCTTTTTATTTATAGAAAAGGGAGCTCTAGTGAAAAATTAGAGCGGACTGCACATAAACAGGATAAATTTCTTCGAAGATTTTTATTACTCCTTACATCAAATTACATACATCAATTTTTCGTTTCAATTCTATGAGTTGAGAAGGGTCTAAGTGGTGATACAAGTGGAAAGACGGGATTATTCGTAGATCGAGAAATGTCAAGCGGCCTGTGAGTGTATAATAATGTAGACGACAGAAAACTGTAGTCAATTAGGTGGAATAGAAGGCGATGTAGGCCCGAGATGAGCGAGGCCAACTTTTCAGTGATTGAAACTTTTGTAAAAATGTAGTTCAAACAGACACGGCCTGGAAGCCTTTACCGCTGACCACACCCAACCAGTCGCCCAGAGGCTCTCTCCAGCAGACGTTATTGACTTCCAAGTCCTCTTCGTAGGCCAAGACGGGGGTCAGTACGACGCTGGAAACGTCGTGGTGCAGGGGCGAGGAGATGTTTAAGTTCATGAACGGGCTGGAGACTTTGGAGTTCATTAGCAGGTTTAGGTTGGAACAGTCCCAGACGAGAGCCTGGCAATCGTCGCCACCGGTGAGGATGTGATTTGACGAAGGGTGCCATTTTATCGAGTTTATGGCGGCGGAGTTGACCCCCCCTAGCGAGCCGTCGAGGGTGGCCAAGGGCACCCCGGGCACACGCATGTCGATTATGAGGACCTGGTTGGAGTTTGCGCCCACTGTGGCCAAGAAATGCTGGTCTACGTTGGAAGTGGTGAGTTTCAAGAGCGCCCGCGAGCTGCGCAGCAGGGGCAGGCCGACCGAAGAGGCGGCA
This sequence comes from Millerozyma acaciae, assembly GCA_001600675.1. Taxonomy (NCBI): domain Eukaryota; kingdom Fungi; phylum Ascomycota; class Pichiomycetes; order Serinales; family Debaryomycetaceae; genus Millerozyma; species Millerozyma acaciae. Next base: position 1,885,949 of record BCKO01000001.1, on the reverse strand, counting down.
GAGGGCAAAGATGGCTCGTATATGATGGTGGAATGCTCCAACGATCTGAGATCAAACACCCTCATCGACCCGTCGTTGCCCACAGATGCAAAGACGTTGCTTGAGTTATGGATGAACTTGACGTCGAAAACCTCCGAGTCGTGGGCAATCAACTGGGTCTTGACGCTGGCGGTGTCCGCAGGTATGCCGTTCACGTCGTCTATGGCTTTGTAGGAGCGGTTCAAGTCCCACACCGTGCACGTTGTGTCCACGGACGACGTTATTATGATATTGGGGTCCAACTGGTTCCAGTCAAACGACGTCACCGGCGGGAAGGTGTTCATGTCGTCTTGTTTCGCTGCCAACGGCTCTCCCGGTGCGTTTGGAGCTGTGGAAGAAATTGAAGACGACGATATCGCTGAATTGTTGGCCAAGATGTGCGTTTGGGTCAACTGGAAATCGCTGCCCTGTCCTAGCACGTCGTGGTCGACCTTGTATAGCCTCAACACCTCCAGTGACGCCGCCAACCTCTCAGACGTGTTGCTTCCCAACTTGTTCATCGATGGGTCCCACTGCAAGTTGGTGATGGGATAATCAATGGATACCTCGGCCACCTTCTGGAAATCAAAACCTTTGATCTCTTCGTCTGGAGACAACGACCGGGCCATCCCCAAGTCCATCGTGTTTGTCTCTTCGTACCCATTGCCGTCTCCTTGCATCGTATCGTTTCCATATCCAGTTCCGTGGACAATCTGTAATTTGTTCGTAAATCCTTCTTTATATGTGCTCAATGCAATACACTCCATGTCTGCACTTTTTAAGTGCACCCAGTCACTGCAATACAATGGGAACTGGGAAAAATAGTACGATGGCCGATCTATGACATCCTGAATTCCCCCGTTCAACATCGTGCTGTTATTGTTGCAGGGCACAAGTTGCGGTTGGACATTATTGTAGTACTGGCTTCGTTGCTGCGGTGTGAAAGATTGCCTGAATCCTCCCTGTGAATAGGGTGTGCCTGCGGAAACAGAGCTTCGCTTGGAAAATCCTGGTTTATGCCACTCCATTTACCTTCAGCTCTTCGTTCCCTGCAACTTTTTTTACGACTATACAGCTACTCTAGGTTGGGATTAACTCAATAGTGTCAATTTGCTGGATATCACGAGTCACGTGACTGGTCCCATACAAAAGTCGATCCAGTCCAGTCAGACCCCCTTCAGCTACGCTGAAAAAGCATTGGGAGTGGGTCTTGGTCCGTCTCAGAGCGTTTTTAGTGTCTAGAGAGTACGTATAAACAGTACGATTTGATTTATATATTAGTTTAGATTATCTAAAGGTTAATTTTGGTCTGCAACGACTTCCTCAACAGAGGGACAAGTGCAAATCAAGTTCATGTCTCCGTAGGTATCGTCCAACCTAGCAACTGTAGGCCATTGCTTTGCGTACTTCAAGAAAGGCAATGGGTAGGCGGCTTGTTCTCTTGTATAACCACGAGCATCCCAGTCTTCTTGAGTCGAGGAGACAATGTCTTGTAAAGAGTGTGGAGCATTTTTCAAAACGTTACCCAATGGATCTTTGTTGGCGTAGGCATCTATTTCCCTTCTAATGGAGAGCAACGAGTCCACGAATCTGTCCAACTCCTCCAAGTTTTCAGACTCTGTGGGTTCGATCATCAACGTGCCAGCCACGGGGAAAGACATTGTTGGCGCATGGAAACCGTAGTCCTGGAGTCTCTTGGCGACATCAATGGCCTCGACGCCAACGGCCTTGAACTCTCTCAAGTCTAAGATGAACTCGTGAGCACAATGTTTCAAGCCGGCGTCAGTGGATGCATTGTGGTCAACAAACAAGATATTGTAGCTGTCCTTCAAGCGCTCCAACATGTAGTTTGCGTTCAACATGGCGATAGCAGACGCATATGGCAACGACCTAGCACCGAGCATCTTGATATAGGAGTAGGAAACAGGAATGACAGCTGCAGAGCCGAACGGAGCTGAGTTCACGGCGGCGATAGACTGGTCAGTGGAGTGGGGGGTTTTGACGAAGTGGTGTGCTGGTAAAAATGGCTTCAAGTGTTCCTTAACACAGACAGGTGCCTGACCTGGACCACCTCCACCGTGAGACAAAGCAAAAGTTTTGTGAATGTTCAAGTGGCAGACATCTGCGCCCAAGTCACCAGGTGAAGTTAAGCCTACCTGGGCATTCATATTAGCACCATCCAAGTAAACCAAACCTCCATTCGCATGAACAATGTCAATAGCATCCTTGATACCTGGCTCGAATAAGCCATAAGTGGATGGATAAGTGATCATGATTGAGCAAAGGTTATCACGGTGTTTCTCTGCTTTTTCCTTCAAATCATTCACATCAATAGACCCATTACTCAAACACTTAACAGGAACCACTTTTAAGCCACTCATAGCAGCAGAAGCTGGGTTAGTCCCGTGTGCACTAACTGGAATGAGACAAATGTTCCTCTTTTCATATTCGCCTCTTGACTTGTGGTATTGTCTTATCAAAGTCAATCCAGTATATTCACCTTGGGCTCCAGAATTTGGCATTGATGTTGTAGCATCAAACCCAGTTATGTCGTTCAAATCTTTCTCGAATTCATCGACAAGTTCCTTGTAGCCTTGAGCTTGGTCCAAAGGAGCAAAAGGATGAATTAAGCTGAAACCAGGAATTGACAAAGACTGCATCTCCACAGTGGCATTCAATTTCATAGTACACGAGCCCAAAGGTATCATAGAGTTGGCTAATGACAAGTCCTTGCTTTGCAACAAGTGCAAGTAACGCAACATGGATGTCTCTGAACGGTGAGTGTTGAATACCTCATGTGTCAAGATTGCATCATTTCTCAACCATTCTTGAGGTACCTGAGGTAATTCGTTGATAGCTGAAGTATCAAACAGAGTGTTACCGGTAAAAATGCTAATTAACGAGCGCAAGTCTTGTTCAGTAACGGTCTCATCCAAACTCAAGGATACAGTTTCCAGGTCAACCTTGAACAAATTGATATTGTATTCATTAACAGCTCTCGACAAGACTTCATCCGCACCAACACCATGAAGCTTAATCGTCAATGTGTCAAACCACTTGTCGTTCAATATTTCGTGAGAAGAATTGCCTGCAATTTCCTTCGCTAAAATAGAAGTGAAACCATAAACGCGCAGAGCAATATCCTTCAAACCTTTAGGACCATGATACACTGCGTACATGGCTGACATGTTGGCCAACAAAGCTTGAGCAGTACATATATTGGAAGTGGCCTTTTCACGCTTGATGTGTTGCTCTCTGGTTTGCAATGCCAATCTCAAGGCAGGGTTGCCCAATCTATCCTTGGACAAACCAACAATTCTGCCTGGGATTTTACGAGAATACTTGACGTTAGTTGCGAAAAAGGCTGCATGAGGACCACCGTAACCAAATGGAACCCCGAATCTTTGAGATGTACCTAATGCGATATCCGCATTGAACTCTGATGGTGGCTTAATCAAGGTCAAGGCCAACAAGTCAGTAGCCATGGCGAAAAGACCCTTGTTTTCGTGGATTATCTCACCAATTCTAGTGAAATCGTGAATTGAACCATCTGTTGCAGGGTATTGCACCAAAGCTCCACACGAATCGGCAGCTATTTTCTCAAGCTCTGCGAGCCCTTCAGCGGTAGACAATGATAAATTGACAATTTCAACTCCAATGTTTTGCGCCCTCGATCTCAAGACATCTAACGTCTGGGGGTGAAGACTGTTATCGACCACATACTTCTTTTTCTTGCCCTTCAAACTGTGGAAAGAGAGCGACATCGCCTCTCCAGCAGCGGTACCTTCGTCCAATAACGAAGCATTGGCCATGTTTAAACCCGTTAATGAGGTGATCATGGTTTGGTAGTTCAAAAGCGACTCCAATCTGCCTTGAGAGATTTCGGGCTGGTATGGCGTGTATGAAGTGTACCATTCAGGCGATTCTAACAAGTTTCTTTGAATCACTGGAGGAACGTTAGTGCCATAGTAACCTTTACCTATAAAAGATTTGACGATCTTGTTCTTTCCTGCAATATCTTGTAAATGTTGGATCATTTCCAGCTCAGTGAAACCGGCCGCTGGCTCGATCTTGAGCTTTCTTTTGAAGAGAACATGTTCTGGAATGGCTTTACTCAAAAACTCATCCAAGTTCTTGTATCCCAATTTACTGACCATTTTATTAACATTTTCAGGAGTAGGCCCCAAATGACGTCTAGCAAAAGTATCCAAACCGGCAAGAGAAACTTTTTCTGGACTATACAAATCCTTGTAGTTTTCTGAAGATGTATCTGCTTTAGACGTAAGGTATCTGCTACCAAACTTAAGTTTCTGATTTATAACAAAGCATCCCTTAGCTGATCTATTCACGTAGCCTAATCTAGATGCACGGGCTGACTTCAAAAGCGCCCTTGACATCATATTTGTAGTGAAAATTTTGAAGTAATGAACAGAGATTATGTAACTCTATAACGTTAACAAAGTTCTTAACACTGATTACTACTGTTTTGTATCGGTGGATGAAGGGCTCTTTATATACTCGTAGGAGAATCTTGAGTATACCGTGGCCCGAGTCAAAAAATGTTTTTTTACTCGGTTCACTTATCTGACTCCTCCACTTACGGCACGAATATAGCTGTGAAAAAAAAAAACTTACCACTAACCTCTTCTTCTCAACGAGAATTGTTCCCTATACTCATAAACCAAGCGGTCTTTTCAAATAGAAGTGATCTTTAGAAGCTTCTAACTTCAAAAAGAGCTTTGTTGAAGCTTTGGTAAAATGAAATCAAGAAAAGAAAAAGCTAGTAGTTAACTCCAGGTTTTTTTTATCTCGCCTATTTAGTCGCAGGTGTCCCAGACATAATACTATACAATCGGGATGAGGCGATATAACCCAATTGTGTCGGCAATGAGAAATTGTACTCCTTTCTTGCTGACTTGTAAGTGTCTGGTAACGGCTCAGAAAGCGAAACCCGAGGTGAAATATTACAACTTACATTGAAAAAAAGTTTGATAACATTAATATATTAAACTACATAATCTAATGACAAGCCACATATATCAAGCTTATTTCTTGGAAGCCTTTTGAGCAGCCTTGGTGACCTTACCAGCCTTGTCGGACTTTTCGACAGACTTGATGACACCGACAGCGACGGTTTGTCTCATGTCTCTAACAGCGAATCTACCTAATGGTGGGTATTCGGTGAAAGCCTCAACAGACAATGGCTTGGATGGAACCATCTTGACGATAGCAGCGTCACCAGACTTGACAAACTTAGGGTTAGCTTCCAAAGCCTTACCAGTTCTTCTGTCAATCTTCTCGACCAATTCAGCAAACTTACAAGCAATGTGAGCAGTGTGACAGTCCAAAACTGGAGCGTAACCAGCAGAGATTTGACCTGGGTGGTTCAAGACAATGACTTGAGCGTTGAAAGACTCAGCACCCTTTGGTGGGTCGTTCTTGGAGTCACCACAGACGTTACCTCTTCTGATTTCCTTGACGGAAACGTTCTTGACGTTGAAACCAACATTGTCACCTGGGACACCCTCAACCAATTGTTCGTGGTGCATTTCGACAGACTTGACTTCAGTGGTGACACCAGCTGGGGCAAAGGTGACAACCATACCGGCCTTGATGACACCGGTTTCAACTCTACCGACTGGCACAGTTCCGATACCACCAATCTTGTAAACATCTTGCAATGGCAATCTCAATGGCTTGTCAGTTGGTCTGGTTGGTGGCTCAATGGCATCGATAGCTTCCAACAAAGTCTTACCAGTGACCTTACCAGCCTTGGTTTCCTTTTCCCAACCCTTGTACCATGGGCAGTTGGTGGAGGCTTCAATCATGTTGTCACCGTTCCAACCAGAGATTGGGACGAATGGAACAGCCTTAGGGTTGAAACCAACCTTCTTGACGAAGTTGGAGGTTTCCTTGACAATTTCTTGGTATCTGGCTTCAGCCCACTTGACGGAGTCCATCTTGTTGATGGCAACAATCAATTGCTTGACACCCAAGGTGTAAGCCAACAAAGCGTGCTCTCTGGTTTGACCATCCTTGGAGATACCAGCTTCGAATTCACCGGTACCACCAGCAATAATCAAGATAGCACAGTCAGCTTGGGAAGTACCAGTGATCATGTTCTTGATGAAATCTCTGTGACCTGGAGCATCAATAACGGTGACGTGGTACTTTGGAGTCTCGAACTTCCACAAAGCGATATCGATGGTGATACCTCTTTCTCTTTCAGCCTTAAGCTTGTCCAAAACCCAAGCGTACTTGAAAGAACCCTTACCTAATTCAGCGGCTTCCTTCTCGAACTTCTCGATGGTTCTCTTGTCAATACCACCACACTTGTAAATCAAGTGTCCGGTGGTGGTAGACTTACCAGAATCGACATGACCAATAACAACGACGTTAACGTGAGTTTTTTCCTTACCCATTTTTTCTAACTAATTTAATTATAGGTTTGAAAAAAATTCCTCAACTTGGGGATTTGTCTCACTCTTATATATGATCGAGGGGTGCGATGAGACGCAAAAAAAAAAATTTTTCAGTCCAAAAATTTCGCTAGTCTGAAATTTACCTAAAGAACATGCTGGAAACTCTCGCTATAGCAAGTCTTCCAACCACTGTAATAGTTAAGAGTATATGGGCAATTGAGAGTTGTTTTGCTGCCATTGAACCCCATGTTGGGTGTGGTAGTTGTTTCTTTGATGTAATTGTAGCGAGTAACCAGTTGCTCCATAAGTTCACAGCATAAAGCATGAAGTAGAAAGGAAACCAATGCTCCAGAAAGCAACTGAAGCAAACTGGGTTTGGTTGCACCAGTAACATGTATGTAAGGACGTAATTTAAAACTTTTTTTTGAGACAATAACACCTATAGAGGTTAAGTTTAAGAATCCATTATGATTGGAAGCCAGGCAGCACTTGGTGTTGGGATGGGCTGAAGAACCCTGGCAAACACATACGAGCGACACCCAGATGGATATTCAGACACTATGTATTATGAGGTTGAGAAAAAAAATTACTTTATATATGGAAATGAACCTGATACCAGGCAAATACACGGCGACAGTCTGTAGAAAGCCTGACGAAAGGCTGATAGTCGCCGACAAGTTGTAGATCAATTGTGCATCAATGGGCGATGAAAGGTAGCCAATGGTGCATCAAAAGGTGATCAATGGTCGATCAAACGTCGAGGAAAGGACGATGGAAGGACGATGGAAGGAAAACGGAAATCGATGAAAGTCGGTGAAAGTCGATGATAGTCGGTGAGGACGTGGTCAAAGCTTGAGTCCTGGTGAGACTGTCCATTAGGACATCAGTGCTCAATGTCTGTACGGCGATCAAGGGTCTTTTGAGAAGACATTGTCGCTCTTGTTTGAAGTGTAGGACTTTCTGAAGATATCCTGGCCGGAACCTCCGTCCAAACTAGACCTGCCGGTAGAGGCAGAGTTCGATGTAGACGATCTTCTTCTCTGGTTTCTTGCAAACAGAGGGTCTATTCTCTTGTTTGACTTTGAGGAAGCAAACAAGCCCAAGATATCAGTTAATGTGACGACGCCAATCAACTTTCCTGGTAAGCCTAGCTGCTCACCAGGCACAGCGGAGCTGGCAATCTGGGGCACGTTTAACACCGCTTCCACAGTGGATGGAGACTTTGGCGACAAGGTGGAGTTGGCGCCGGATGTGGCCTGGCTCGAAACGGAGTTGGAGTGGGAAATATGATGGGGGTGGGAGTGAGTGATCCCGGTGTTGGAGCCATTGGTGTTGGAGCTGGATGCAGAATTGGACACCGAGTTGGACACCGAGTTGGGACTGGAGCCCGAGCTGAACGAGTTCATGTGTCCCGCCGGCCTGCTTTCAACAATCCAGAGTCGGTGGGACTGAGTCGCAACCAACTTGGCAATAACCCTGCCCAACGAAGACTGGTTATTGACATGAAATATAGGGAACTGGTCCTGCCCTTCTTCGATCCCCTTTTGAGTTAGGTTGTAGCTTATGAACTGCAACACAGGCTTGAAAAGCAAATGCGAATTCTTGGAGCTTGAGACGTTTTTCACATCCACAATGGAAATGTTGCCAATCAACAACTTGGCCCGGTCCACCACCGCGAGCGAAGTGACTCTTTCAGTGAACATCTTGTGCAATGCATCTATGAGTAGTTGATCCTCGTATATGGATATAGGGTTGTTGGAGCCAATCTTCAAGTCCTGGAGCGTCGAGTTCAAGTAAAAGTCGAGCGACGGGAAACGACGAGCATTTTCCCACATGTACTTGATTAATCTTCTTTGCGACAAGATCCCGGTGATCTTGTCCCCACTAACGTCGGTAATGGCAACTCGGTGCACGCCGTTGCCCAATGTCTCCATTGCCTTGTAAAGCGTCTCCTGCTCGTTGATCTTGACAAACTGGTTCTTGGGGTGGAGCTTGACGATAAAGTCCACTGGCACCTCCTCGCCCCTCTTGGCCTTGTTGATGGTGTTCTGGATGAGCTCGTGCCTTTGCTGCAACGAGAGGTCGCCGTCGCCAATGTCCATCACAGAAAGATCGTTGACGTTGATTTTGTTCATGATGAGCAAAAGGTAGGTGTTCAAGTCGCTGTAGTCAAACGTGAGGCAATTGGTCAAGTCGTTGGAGTCCGTCTTGCTGAGCGAAACCGGCAAACTCGTCAAGTTGTTGCTCACCAATGTCTCGTATGCTTTTTGCACTGAGTACCCCGAGTTGATGGCAATCAACTTGTTGGACTCAGTCAACTCTGAAAGCGGGATTTCCGCCCAGTCGACGCCCACAACCGTGCTGCGGTTGCCCCCCGAGATGTTATATATCGACGACCTCGAGCTCATCGACGTATTGCGACTTAAACTGAACAGATGTATGTCTTCGTGCTCTGGTGTGTTGGGTAAAGGCGGTGGCGAGCTCAATATCTCCACCACTGATGGTTTTCTCGACGTCGAATTGGGGTGCTGCGATGGCGAAGCAAGCGATCTTTGAAATGGAGGATTCAGCATTCCTTCTTCTATATTACCGATTGTTTTCGTCTGGCACTATTTTTACCTTCAACTAGTGCTTGTGCCACGGGGTATACTTTGGAATCCGTTATTTGTCAACGTTGCTAGATGAAAAATAGATATTGTACCTTTAAAAAACTTCTTTTTTGCAAACTAGGGTCGAAAATCTATAAAAGTGGGTGATGGTTTTTTTTTTTTCTTCCTACGCAATAAACAGGCCTCAATTTTTAAGAAAAGTTGCCACTAGTATATGAGCGCTTTTTGCGAGGAAACAGCAGCTAGAATTGTTTATACTATAGAAAGTTAGTTCTTCTTTTACTTTTTTTTCTTCAAAATACACTGCCCAATCTATTCCTGTTTTTCTTAGGGTTCGTTATGTACCTTTTCAAGTGAATAAATCCTTCGGTAGCGACTAAAAGAAAAAGGGTTGAAATTTAAGTGATAAGGTTGATCTTCAAGATCACGGTTTCTTTATATAATGGAAGGCGACTTTGGGGTATGACCTGATTGCTGGCGGCTTTGTGTTACATTCACCTGAGGATTTCTCGCGCTTAAGTTCAGAAGCTGGACTAGCAGTTACTACGTCTAGCCCACCAACGGAGCGCCAGATGATGAAATCCAGACTCTGATGAGAGCAAAGCCAAATGGCAGTAAACGAGAACTCGTAGTTTTTCTTTTTCGTTTTAGTAGAGCAATTGCACAGTGGTCCGAATTGTTGAGCAGAACACTGGCCATCACTTTATATTTTTTTTTTCTCACTCTGGCGCCGTTGTTTCTGTGTGTTTGTGTAAAAGGGGACAGATTACAGGCCAAGTGTCTTTAGCGCCAGAGATGGCGCTAGCGCTTGCGCTACCAGTGGCACAGGAAGCATAGATATCACTACAGTAAATATCAGTAATAGTGTGTTCGTAATAGGTTATTGGCAATTTATTGGCAGCGACATCAGTCTAGGCATCAATCGTTGTGTAGCTGTCTGCGTCTGCGAGGCTCAAGCTGGACGTAGGAAGGCAATCGTAGATTTGAACCGCCAGCTTTCAAGTGCCACCGCATTGTAATCGGGGCGGCAGTGATAGGTACCAGAGAAGATCGATGTTTTGTTGCAACGGTGTAAAGTCGCCAGTGGAGAGGGGGAAACAAAAACTAGCGGCAGCGAAGAGCGCGCTAGCGCGCTCTTCGCTGCCCTAGAAGTTGTGAACCGCAGGGAGAAAAAAGCGATCGTGGCGGCAAAAAACACTCGTTGTCTAGGGACGCCAGAGCTGGAAAGGAGGCGGTAGCATGTCGGTGGCAAGGAGGGGAGTACCCCACTGGGCAATGAACCAGCCATCTAACTAACTAGCGAACTAACAGCCTACCTAGCCATTCACATAGCAGCGGCCCGCAACAGGTCCCCCCTCAAGAACAGGTCGTGCGACGCAACAGAACTTCGCACTCCACGTCTTCACTAAACAAAGCAACGCATTTACGTGTGTGGGTGGGTGAATATGTGTATACGTGAGTATGTGAGTGTGAATGTATACATATAGACATATAGATGTGTGTCTGTGTGTCTGTGTGTATACAGACACTGCAAAAAAATCGGTCCCTATTTTTCTTAGGGTGTATATCTGAATCGATGAGCGCACGTGAGCAATCACGTGCGCTAAAGAAATCTCCTTTTTGCGCTTTGTCTTGTCTTCGTCTTGTCTTCTCGTCTCGTCTGCTTTTTGATCCCAGAGCCTGACAGCGTTGTGTCGTATCATGTCGTGCTAATGTCGTTGTCGTACAATGTCGTACAATGTCAATATCACCGTCACTGCCGTGTCGTGTCGATGTCCACAGTAGTGCCATGGCTGCCATGGCGGTTGCTCTGTTTTGTATGGTGCGCACTTTGAGCCCGAACCGCCATCGACGTCTTGCACTGTGGTCCAGAACCAGAACCCTATTCTTAACTCTCTCCCTGTTTGCTTCCCTCTTCTCTGTTTATTGCTTCTTTCCTTGCTTCTTTTCAGCCGTCCTGCATACACGCTATCACTTCTGGTCGTGCCACACACAAAACCCTTACACTGTAAACTGTCAAACACCCACACACCAGCAAACTAAGGCCGTTTACCCCGTTGTGTGCAGTCCAGTACGTTTCTTCTTTTTGTTGCCCATATCGCCTGCCAACAGGCCCCCAATTACGTCCGTTTTGGGTAAGGGCCATCCGTGGTCCGCTATAACGTCACCAGATACGGTGGCCCATCGCTTTTATCGTTTTGTTGTTGCCACTACTGGGCTCTAATTGTACCGTCGTTACCCGGCGGCCAGCGCCCCCCTGGCCGAGCCCACCAGCGTTTGGGGCGGGCACTATCGTTGTTGGCGGCAATTTGGTGGCGAGATAACGACGGTCGCTTCAGTGGAAATCACGACCTTCACAATTAAGTTACTCCTTACACGACCCATTTGATGAGAGCCCAACAATTTAGCAGCATTTGGTTGTAAAAAAAAATGATGGTAGATTTTTTTTAATTACTTTATATATATAAGGCAGATCTTTAACTATAAAAGCATAATTGATTGTGGATCAGTCAAGTTTTCTTTGTTTCCCAAGAATACCTGTAATTGTCAAACCAAAGGCTAAATGGTTGATAACGTCGATAAAGTAGACATTACATCGTTGAACGCTTTGGCGGCAGGTACCAATAAAAAGGTACCCAGAGTGGTAGCCGCTGGTCTTGGAGGAAGATTGATGGGCACCAAGAGTTTGGTGGATGTTACAGCAGACCAGATCGCCCAGGACTCGTTGGAGTCATTGGCAGAGAAAGACGAAAGAGACCGTCAAAAATACGCCAACAAGAAGCATATTTCCGAAAAGCCATGGACGCTCAGCAACTGGTACCACCATATCAACTGGCTTAATATGATTTTGGTTGTGTTTGTTCCCTTGATCGGGTTCTGCATGATGTTGAACCATGCACCTCAGCCCAAGACGATGGTGTTGGGGTTTGTGTTTTACGTCTTTTCCGGGTTGTCGATCACCGCAGGATACCACCGTTTGTACGCCCACAAGTGCTACGACGCCGCATTGCCCGTGAGGTTGTTCTTTGCTCTTTTTGGAGCAGGGGCCGTCCAAGGGTCCATCAAGTGGTGGAGTCACTCGCACAGAGTGCACCACAGATACACAGACACCCCTAGAGACCCTTACGACGCCAGACAAGGGTTGTGGTACTCGCACATGGGCTGGATGTTGGTCAAGGCCAACCCCAAAAACAGGGCCCGTGCCGACATCTCTGACTTGACTTCCGACTGGGTGGTCAACTTCCAGCACCGTCACTACTTGTTGTTGATGATCACCATGGGCATCATCGTGCCCACATTGATTGCTGGTTTGGGCTGGGGCGACTACCTCGGAGGATTCTTGTATGGCGGTTTGTTGAAGACGTTTGTCATCCAGCAGGCCACATTCTGCGTCAACTCGTTGGCCCACTGGATCGGAGTGCAGCCATTTGACGACAGAAGAACCCCCAGGGACCACGTCATCACCGCCTTGGTCACGTTTGGCGAAGGCTACCACAACTTCCACCATGAGTTCCCATCAGACTACCGTAACGCTTTGAAGTGGTACCAATACGATCCTACAAAATGCGTCATTTGGGCCTTGTCCAAGGTCGGCTTGACCTGGAACTTGAAGACGTTCTCTGAGAACGCCATCCAGCAGGGTCTCATCCAACAACAACAGAAGAAACTCGACAGACTCAAGAACAGACTCAAGTGGGGTGTTTCTGTGGAGCAGTTGCCTATCATGGACAGAGAAGAGTTCAATGCTAGAGCAAAGAAGGATGGCTTGATTATCATTGCCGACATTGTGCATGATGTCAAGTCTTTTATCAAAGAGCACCCCGGTGGTCAAGCTTTGATCAGAGCTTCTTTAGGTAAAGATGCCACCAAGGCTTTCTCCGGTGCTGTTTATGCACATTCCAATGCTGCTCACAACATGTTGGCCAACATGAGAATAGCGGTTATCAAAGACGGTAAGGCTAATGCAGACTCATTTGGTATCCAAGAACAATTTCTCGAGAAAGAAAAGCAAAGTTGAATCTACATGAATGAATTTTCCAGCCTATTTATTTCACGTATATGTCTTTGATTTGAATCTTTTTTTTTTTTTTTTTYTTTYTTTTTTCATACTCATACCTTGATCCATTCTACTACACTCCACATTGATATACCGTTTCATTTTGTGAATTTTGTCATCTATCTTTTTTTTTTTATTCCTCCAGTCTTCATTCCCATGATTGGTTTCACGAGCAGCATTTTTTTTCACCCATCAATCTTAAAGTTATGCCATGACGATTTGTTTAAGTATATAGCAATCTACAAACACTGTTGTACAAGGTAAAAGTTTCATTTGTAGCTTCTTCAATCATCAATAGAAAAACGGTCTGCTGGATAGATAGAACAGTATATTTCTTTTCAATGGTGATGATTAGGTTTTTTTTTGGTTGGGGTCATTGGCACAACTCCACGACAACCCAAAGTAAATTAGTCCTTACACCAAGAACCACGCAAGTGGAGTATTTTTGGACAGCATATACATAGTTTTGACCCAGAGAGTGCTTGGAAAGTGATCGAACACGATTGGAAGCTTTTTCGAGGACCAAATGGGGTGATAGTCCGAGAAAACAGTAAGGTGATTTTGACAAGAAGAGCGGAAAAATAGGGTGATGCCCAGCGGTGCGCGCTACAACAGTCACCCTATTTTGCAGCTAACGTAGTATAAAACCACAAGAATCTGAGCAAACATGGAGAAACTTTCCTCATCAGATTCAGATTAGTTTAGGTTTCTATCAACATTAGAGCTTATTTGAAACTTTCACCACTAGGTAAAAAAAAGTAATAAAAGAAAAGTTTATTAAACAGCTATGAGTGCCGCAGCAGCTTCCAAAATCGCCAGAACTTCAATGTTCAAATTGTACACCAGAAGACTTCCCGACTTGATGGTTTGGGCCGGTGGTTTAGGGTTCTTCTTGGGCTGGCCTCACGTCTACACTGCCATCTCCAACAAGTGCAACGATGTGCCAAAGATCAACGATAGCTTCATATAGGAAGGTAGCTAGGTAGGGAGGTCGATCACCTCACTGTGTTTGCAGGTTCTACAATTTCGAGCATTTCAGCATATCCACGCGTCATAACGATTAGCAACGTTACTATATTTATATGTGTATAGACTCTACCCAGAGAATGTATGAGTTGAAAAGAGTGTTTGTCGATGTAGCGTCGAAGTTTCGCTAATGCAGAGGAAGGGAAGAACGGTTGCGAATAGACCAGGTGTTAGGGTGTTTGGCGGATGGTGTTAGGGTGTTTTAAAAGTTGGTGGTGGGAAATTTCGATGTAGAGGCTTTGCCGTGGTATTGGGTGTTTGGGTACCTGAGGCAAGTAGGAGTGGATGTAGCGACTAGAGTTTTGTATTTACAAGAAGAAACTAGTTTTCAGACCAGAAGGGTGCGTTTTACGGAGTTGCACTTATGTGAGCCGGCTCATAAGGTGGTTTTCAATAGAATAGTTTGACACATTGGGATTGGCAAAGAGATGTGGCATATGATATGCCAAAGGGAAGACGATGGCACCTCTAAGTAAGCCAAGCGTAGAATAGGTGGTGTTGAGTGGTGTGTCTTTTCTGTCTATCAACGACCTAGAGAGAGCACCGAAAATTGGAACACCAGCCCGAAAACTGAGGAAAAAAAAAAAAAACCGAAGTAACTCCTGACTGATAAGTGCTAGCCATATAAGAATGTCCAGGTCCTTCCAGCCCATTAGCGACGTCATTGACACCTCTCCCAAGAAGCGTCTGACGTCGGCTAGCGAGATATACGGGGAGCCCGAAAATCTCTTGGAAATTGAGGTAAGTTACAGTGGAAAGGCCTAAACGCGCTGAAGCTGAGTCAATTTGATGGTTTCAAGTACTAGATACACTAACACCTCAGGTACGGAACCCGCAGACCCACTACGGTCGGGAGACATACACCGACTACGAGATCGTTTGTCGAGTAAGTATAGCAGCAACAGTGACAGTAGCAGTGACAGCTACAGCACGCATCACCCATCGACCAGTTTCTAACCTAATCACGCAGACCAACATCCCAGCATTCAGAAAGAGGTTCAGTCGAGTGCGCCGAAGATACTCTGACTTTGTCCAGTTCAGAAAGATGCTAGAGCAGGAGACCACGCGGGTGATCATCCCCCAGCTTCCGGGCAAGATCTTGTTGAACTCCAACAAATTCAACGACCTCAATATAGAGAAACGGCGACAGGGGCTCGAGAAGTTTTTGGTGGTGGTGAGCGGACACCCATTGCTACAGACGGGCTCGAGGACGCTCATTGACTTTATCCAGAACGACAGGTGGGAGCCCAGGAACTACTACTAGCGCTGTCGCCTGCTTGCCTCCAGGATCCTGGGGGGCTGAAAGGCCGATGTCGCGACTATTCGCGACATATGTCGTTTTTATAATGTCGTCATACTCTTAATGTCGTTGTCCATAATGTCGGCCGCCTCTGCACTGGGGGTCCTCTGCGCTGCGGTGCGCTCATCTCCTCCGAGCCCGTCCTCACTAACTCCCAAAAACGCCCGCACCCCAGATTCTTCTCAACCGTCTTCTCACCGACCTCACGACACCACTCCACTCCACGCCTCTTGCTGCTTTTTCACCTTTTACTTCCACATAGAATGGCCATACGAGAGGGCAGGCCAGGCTTTGCCTGGCCTGCCCTCCCGTGCCCTTTCCAGCCTTTAAATCTACTTCTATTTCTATAGACCCAATCCCACGCTCCATTGTCCACTTGTTCCCGTTCTTCTCTTCTTTACTCGCACTCCACGTCTCTCTGTCTCGTCGTCTTCTCGTCGTCTTCCTCGTTTTCGTCTTCCATCTCTCTGTGTCGCTTCACCCCAAGTCGGCCCCCCAGTCGCTGGGTCGGCCGTCTTAACCACGAGCGCGCCCGCCGCTTCTCATTCGCTCCCGCAGACTTTCGCACCCACTTCACCTCTTTGCCCTGCCCTGCCTCGTCTCCTAATCCCTGTCTGTCGCTGTTACTTCTCGCTGTTACCGTCTCTCGGTCCCTAGCTCCCTGCTGCCCCTCAGATCCATCTCTACCAGCTCTCTCCAGATCTTTCCTCCGCGCTGGCCCACCTCCTCGGCTGGCCCACCGCGCGCCGGCTCTGCCAACTCCGTCGCTACACGACAGCGCCCTCACCAGGATTTCTCTCGGGCTTAAGACGCTGTCAGTGGGACAGAGTGGGACAGAGCGGGTCTTAACGGTCTAGGTGCGCTAACGGGCTGAACGCACTAAGTGAACTGAACAAATGATCATTGAATGATCAATTCAATGAATAGGTGGGTTGGATAGTTGGCTTGGATAGTTGGCTTGAATAGATGGGTTTGTAGGGGAGAAATGGAGTTTAGCGCCGCTATCTCTGGCCTGGCTCGTCGGCCTGGTGCCGTCGGTCTGTCGCCGCCGCTCTTATGCTCTTCTCCCTGTTCTACGTACTCTACATATTCTACATGTTCTACCTGTAGTACGTGTACTACGTATTTTGTCATACAAGCTCACGGGGCCAAAATGATCCGCTCCGTCTCTTCGGAGTTTCTCGGTGTTGTTTTCTCAGCTACATAATCGTTCGAATTATCGTCCTCATAATCGTCCCTACTATCCTTATTATCCTTATAATCGTTAATATCGTTATTATCGTCATTATCATCATGTTATCATCGTCACCACCATCACCGTGCGGTCTGTGCTCCGACAAGGCAAATTTGCCATCCAGACCTGTTGTTGTCCTCAGGTATAACAACCGTAGTGGTCTTGGGAAATCTATATAAGGGACAGCGCTGTTCCCCAGTTTCCCACGTCTTGTTACTTCTTCCCATCTGTCTCTGCCTTTTTTCCCGCCGTTTTCCCACCATTTCCCACCGCTTTCCCATCGGCCAAAAAGTAACGTGCTGTAACGGCGAGAACATGGGGGTAATGCCTGGCCAGTCTGGACTTGAGAACACAAAGTTTGTGTTGCACAAACTTCCAGTTCTCAAATGCCGAGACACCATCGTCCGTAGCCCTTCTAAAATCCAGACGCTAACAAAAAGTCAGACTGTCAGAGAGGGGGAACCATGGTTGATTGTGGGGTTGTAGGAGATAAAGAGTGATGATTGAGTGATGGTTGAGAGACGGAGACAGTCGATGAATGACGACTGAAATGGTATAAAAGGTGGTGATATCAGGCCACTGGTTTAGCAATCGTTCATAATTTTCATTATCAACAGGTTAGATTTCGGAATAGAATCCCCCAGATTTCGGACCACAGTCAAGATATAAAGTCATCGGTAGTTTTACAGTTGTAACATCGATCACTATTAAGTAAGCAGTATTGAAGTAACAACGAATTCAAGAATATAGTACATTCAAGGATTCGGAACCAGAACCAAGCGAAGGATTCAAGATTTCACAGATTTTCAAACGATTTGCGCTGATATCAAAACAAGTTAGCAAGATGGGTATTCCAACAACACAAAAAGCAGTGGTTTTCGAGAAGAACGGCGGACCTTTGCTCTACAGAGACATCCCAGTGCCAAAGCCAAAGGCCAACGAGATTTTGATCAATGTCAAGTACTCTGGTGTTTGCCACACCGATTTGCACGCCTGGAAGGGCGACTGGCCCTTGCCCACCAAGTTGCCCTTGGTCGGCGGTCACGAAGGTGCCGGAGTCGTTGTTGCTCTCGGTGAGAACGTCAAGGGCTGGGAAATTGGCGACTTGGCTGGTATCAAGTGGTTGAACGGCTCGTGTATGTCGTGCGAGTTCTGCCAGAACACCAACGAGTCCAACTGTGCTGAGGCCGACTTGTCGGGCTACACCCACGACGGGTCGTTCCAGCAGTACGCCACTGCGGACGCTGTGCAAGCCGCCAGAATCCCCAAGGGCACCGACTTGGCTGGTGTGTCGCCAATTCTCTGTGCTGGTATCACAGTGTACAAGGCCTTGAAGACGGCCAACTTGAGCGCCGGCCAGTGGGTTGCCGTCTCTGGTGCCGGTGGTGGTTTGGGTTCCTTGGCCGTGCAATACGCCAAGGCCATGGGTTACAGAGTGTTGGCCATCGATGGTGGTGAAGACAAGGGTGAGTTTGTCAAGGGCTTGGGTGCTGAGACATACGTTGACTTCACCAAGACCAAGGACATTGTTTCCACCATCAAGGAGGCCACCAACGGCGGTCCTCACGGTGTCATCAATGTGTCCATCTCTGAGAAGGCCATGTCCCAGTCCACCCAGTACGTCAGATCATGCGGTACTGTTGTTTTGGTTGGTTTGCCAGCCGGCGCCCAGATCCAAAGTTCTGTGTTTGAGGCCGTGGTCAGGTGTGTTTCCATCAAGGGTTCCTACGTCGGTAACAGAGCTGACTCTGCTGAGGCCATTGACTTCTACAGCAGAGGTCTTATCAAGTGTCCTATCAAGATTGTTGGTTTGTCTGAGCTTGCCAAGGTCTACGAGCTCATGGAACAAGGTAAGATCTTGGGTAGATATGTCGTTGACACCTCTAAATAAGTATTTTAACAATTATGTGGAACATATATGTGTATAAAGAAAATGATGTTTGAATTTTCGTATTAAGTTACCAGCCAATGTTGTAGTGGTTGTGTTTTTTGCACCCGGTGTAGATGCATGCGAGACCTAATCGTTGATGCAAACAAGATCAAGCCTCAATGGCAGGTTTCGCAAGTTCCAACTCCAACAGAACAGCTAGAGCGGCTAGTCGAACAAACAGAGTCGAATTGGTGCAAAACATACTACAGAGTATTCAAGGAAAACATACAAATTAACTTAAACGGCCAAATAAGTGCTATCAATTCCTTCCTACTTCTCTTCTTATCTTTATTCTTGCTCTTAATCTTTCTCTTAATCTTACACTGGAAGTACGAAATATTCGAATAAACATTTTATTTCATAAAAGTGTATAAAACCTGGGTCCCGTTACTTTAGAAAGCTCTGTTCAATGGAGACAACAATGGCTTGCCCTTGTAAAACTGGATGGTCTTAGCTGCCTTGTCAGAGATACCTTCGGGAGTGAAGCCAAAGTACTTGTAGATTTCTGGTCCCTTACCAGAAGCTCCAAAAGTGTTCAAGCCAAATTGCTCGTGAGAGTACTTGGACCATCCGAAACTAGACAACACTTCAACAGACAAGATTGGAACGCCATCTGGTAACACAGATAACCTGTAGTCTTGTGGTTGCTTGTCAAAGGTTAAAAAGTCTGGGAGAGAAACAACGTTGGCCTTGAATCCCTTTTCTTGCAAGCTCTTGGAAGCTTCAACAGCGATTGACACTTCGGAACCAGAGGAGACAATGATAATGTCTGGCTTGTCGTGCTTGACCAAAGTGTAACCACCCTTGGCGGCCTTCTCAATAGAGGAGCCTTCCAAGTTTGGAACGTTTTGTCTGGTCAAAGCAATAACAGAAGGAGTGGAAGTGGACTCGATAGCTCTCAAGTACGCAGCAGACACTTCGTTACCATCGGCTGGTCTCCACACAGACAAGTTTGGAATAGCTCTCAAGTGGGCCAAGGTCTCGATAGGTTGATGGGTTGGACCATCTTCACCCAATCCAATGGAGTCGTGTGTAGCGATCCAGATAACTGGGTGGTGAGAGATGGCCGATAATCTGACAGCACCGGAGGCGTAGGAGACAAAGTTCAAAAAGGTACCACCGTAATTCTTGTAGTTGGCACCAAAGGCAGCGATACCGTTCATGATAGCACCCATAGCGTGCTCTCTCACACCGTATCTGATGTATCTGCCCTTGTAGTCACCCAATCCTGTGGATGGAGGTTGGAAGTCGACACTGTCGGTGACTCTGGTCAAATTGGAGCCAGTCAAATCGGCAGAGCCACCAATGATTTCTGGAACCACGGGGATGATCTTGGTCAACACCAACTCAGACAACTTTCTGGTGGCAAGAGGCTTGTCTTGTGGGGTGTATGTTGGCAAGTTCTTTTCCCAGTTCTCAGGCAACTTGCCATCCAAACGACGTTGCAACTCGGCACCCAATTCTGGGTACTTGGCCTTGTACGAGGTGAACAACTCCTTCCACTTGTTGTAGATCTCAACGTTTTCTCTCACGTGCTTGTTCAAGTACTCGGTGACCTCAGGTGGGACAACAAACGACTCGTCGGGGTTGAAGCCGTTCTTTTCCTTCAATTGTCTAACATCGTCTGGCTTCAATGGAGCACCGTGGACCCCGTGGGTACCTTGTTGCAAAGAACCGTAACCGATGGTGGTGGTCAATCTGATCAAGGTTGGCTTGTCGGTGACCTTCTTGGCCTCCTCGATGGCCTTGGCCACCCCGTCCAAGTCATCGTTACCGTTCTTGATCTCGAGTGTGTGCCAGCCATAAGCCTTGTATCTGGCCATCACGTCCTCGGTGAAGGCAACGTTGGTGTCTCCGTCAATGGAGATCTGGTTGTCGTCCCAGAAAGCAATCAAGTTACCCAATTGCAAGTGGCCGGCCAAAGAGCTGGCTTCTGACGAAACACCTTCCATCAAACATCCGTCACCCAAGAAACAGTATGTGTACGATTCCGAGAGCTTGAAGTCTGGCTTGTTGTAGGTGGCGGCAAACTGGGTCTGCGCCAACGCCAACCCGACGGCATTGGAGATACCTTGACCCAATGGCCCGGTGGTCACCTCAACGCCTGGAACGTCCAACGCCTCTGGGTGTCCTGGCGTCTTGGAGTGCAATTGTCTAAATTGCTTCAAGTCCTCAATCAGCAAGTCATATCCGTACAACACCAACAACGAGTACAACAAAGCACAGGCGTGTCCATTGGACAACACAAATCTGTCTCTGTTGATCCACGTAGTGTCCTTAGGATTGAACTTCATTTGCTTCCACACAGCGTGTGCCGCTGGCGCCAATCCCAATGGCGCTCCTGGGTGTCCTGAGTTGGCTTTTGCAACAGCGTCTACCGACAACAAACGAATTGTGCTGATAGTTAATTGATCGATATCTTGTGCCATTTTTACCTCTGTCTATACTTTAGCTAAGTTCTACGATATAATACCTTCCGTGTGATGTAGATATTACCTTAAACTTAAAAACAAGTAAAAAAAATTGCAGGGAGAATTTCGAAATTTGCTAATGAGATTTGTCTCCTTTAAATACATTTGCTAGCTAGATCAACTCGTCACAATTTTAAAAACTCATAAATGAGGGTAACTCGAATTACCCACCAAAATGTTACTAATAGGCCAGGGACTAGATGCCCACGAAATAGAGTAGATGTAGACGACACCAGAATCGTGGTAGTATTACCGTGGGATTGACCGACCCAGACTACACCTCTTGGTTTGATGTAGCGCTCGGAGATTTGTAGACAACCGTCGGAGAGATTGGCCACCACTCCGGGATCAAACTGTTGAAGACGCTACTGTTGAGTGTTTGTATGATTGTCGGTGAGAATCAGGGAGCGTTGCAGCAGACAAAGGGTGTTGTAGAGAGATAGCGCTAGCAATGTTTAAATCTCGGAGAGAGGTGGAGTCGGCGGCAATGGGAAACAGGCCCAGCTGGGCCTGTTTCCCATTGCCGGGGAGGGATGGAGGACCCAAGGTTGAGCGGAAGAACAATCTGGGTAGGCCATAAAGGGGTTGTAGGAGGCAGTGGAAGTTCCAGCTTTGGTGAGAGTTCCAGCTTTGGTGAAACGGTTCCGGAGAGAATGTTTTGTGGAGCAATGCCCACCAGATGGAGGCGCTCGCTGTAGCAGGAGGTGTTAGCGGTGGCAGCGGTGGTAGCGGTGGTGGCCATTTTAGTGTTCGCAGTACAAATAGTGGCTAACTCGCTAAGATAGCGTACGCTGTAACAGAATGCGCTAACACAGTGCATGGTAATAGCGAGAATAGCGAGAACAGTCGCAGCGAGCACGGTAAAAAATTGGTTGCGGCGGGAGACGCTAGCGGCGAGGATTTCGGGGTGATTTGGGGTTTTTCGCGGTGGTTCTCGCTAGCGAGTCCCACCCCAGCGACTTTCGTTTCAGGGAAAAAACCTGTCAAGCCATGGGACAGTAGACGGTTTTTCAGCGTTGACGGGGCTCGAGCTAAGGACTGCAATAGAGTTGAGTCATAGCACCAGGGAGTTCCAGAGCACAGGCTCCAGAGAACAACTGAATTCCAGAGCACAATTAGGTTGCCGAGCCGCCGATTGACTGAGAAAAGTAGGTACTTTGGTCAAGAACCGTTGAATCTCAATCATAGGCGAATGCGAGCAATCTGGAGAAAATAGGAAAAAGTCGCTGGGAGCAGAGCAAGTATCAAAGAAAGATCTGCTGATGGGGCTGCTGGGGTTGGATCAGGACGGGTTACTGGTGGCTACAACTAGCAATGGCAAACTAGCAATGGCAAATTAGCAATGGCAAACAAACTAGCATCGGCTACAGTGCTGGGAAGAACATAAGTTGATCGACGTGTATTTCTGTAGAGGAAAAAGATGTTGGGGACACCGTTCTTCCTGACTAATAAGATTTCTAGAAACCGTAGATTGGGTGCAGGCCCCCGATGAGACAAAGTTGTCAAGCCGTGTTGAATACAACCGGCAGAAGGACCCAATTGGAGGCCAGCAGCAAAGGCAGATGGCCAACATAGAAGGCCAGGATAGTTTTTTTAATTAACTAAAACCGTTGGCCATTGGTAGATGAGTTGAGATAAGCCGGAAACTAGCGTATTTATGCGTCTTTGAATGGGCTTTCAACCGACTCTGAGGGGGATTTCGTGGGAACCACTAGCGGAGCATGATCGAACTCAACATCGAGGATGAAAGAGCCGGCATCGGCCTCCGGTTGGGTCTTTTGTGCGAAAGATGGAGCAGGTTTTTTCGAGTCCACTCCATCAATGTCCAAGAGCACTTCACGAGTATGGGCTGAATTGGGCACCGTCGACTGGCGCAGCTCTGGAGCCAGTGGCTTGCGGGTGCTGGTGGCTCTTTCGATTTCGCCAATATCAGAATCGACGTCAGAGTCGGTTTCGACATTGGCAGCATCATGAGAAGCTCTCTGGTCGGGGCTGGTTCCTGTGGCGATGGCGAACGCACCCGATTCCTGGGGGTAAGTTGAGTTCATGTACGAAGTGGATTCCTCGTCCGAATAATCTTCCTCATCCTCGTCTTCCTCGTCAATCCTGTCGACGTTGATAAGCTTGGGCTGCGCTTTGATAGCTGTCATGGTGCGGTCGCTCTGGTCGTTTTGAGACAGGGCAGACTCCAGATCAGACCTGTTGCTGGGTCTGTTAGCTCCTACAATAGAAGCGTTTTCGATGGTGTTCAAGTCGGAGAAGATCGAGTCGTCTTCATTAGAGTAGATTGACCGTGTGTTGTTCTTTGTGGGTCTCACCGTCACTCCGGGAATGTATGCAATAGGTAATATGTTGGATGCGTTGGTCGACAGCGTTGTAGCGAGCGAGTTACGATGGCTTGAGTTGGGATCGAGGTACGGTCCATTGTACTGTCTCATTTGCCTGGCGGCCCTTCCGCGTCTGGAAGGGTCCCGTGCTCTGGCACCTCGTCCTCTTGGCTTGGTTCTGGTGAACGATTCGTAAGACGAAATACGCTTTCCTTTGGCCGAGTTCACTCTCGAAACGCCCTTTTCTTGCAACCCGTTCCTCAAATTTCGAGGTATAGGCGCCGTCGTAGGGTCCCCTTGGAAGCTATTGAGATTGCTGATGGTGTAGTCCTCGTCATTGTCGTACGAAGAGTCAAATTCTTCCTTGATCTCCTCGTCCTCGCTGCTGGCAGACCTCTTGCGATATATCAACAAAAAGTATAATATTCCCGTAACCACAACAAGAAAAGCAAACCCTCCAACAGACCCTCCAACGATAGCCCCAACCGGCGTCTTGTGAGAAACCTTATCTGAAGAACAGTAGTATTCGGAACACTTACTACACGTCTGAGGTCTCAAGTAGCACTCCTCGTTCTTACCACATTTTATCGTACAAGTTTGCAGCTGTGACGGACATGTTACACAGCTATGGCCACTGTCATCTCTTTCTACCAACTCTCGTAGGCCCTCCATATCCTAGTTATGTGTTCGACTTTTTTTTTTATTTCCAAAGCTTTAATGATCTAAATTTATCTGAACCAAAAAAATTTCCCCCAATCTCTTAATTCTCGGTTTTCTCTGTGGTCTGATATACGATGGTATAGTGTTAGCTCTCTATCTTAGCAAAGAATCAAAATTACGTTGATTTCCACTGTCGATACTATCCTTAAAAATATTCCCGTCTAATACATCAAATTTTGATATCTGTTCTCACCGCACAACTTTTCAGGTACGTGATAAATCTAGATTTAAAGCGATAAGTTTTACATTCTTCGAAAATACAACGAATCTTACTATTACATTTTCTATATGCTATCTGGATTATGTGAAGCAACAACAATAAAGCGAAGAAGCTTCACGCTTTGAATGAACTTTGGTCCCGGTTTTTTTAATGCATTTTTCACCTCTATATATATTTAAACATTAGAAGACATTATCTGAAGACTTCCCTGTATTCCTTCTTGAATTCATAATTTTCTTTTCTTCTGATAAGCCAGGTCTTTTCGTAATCAAAGTATTTGTAGTTCTCTTCTTTGACTTCATCGGAAAAGCCGTTAGATTTGTCCTCTTCTTGATCCTTCTGGCTTTCCTTCTGGGTGACAGACATTGACCGACTCTTGGGGGCGCTTTTGTTGTCCTTCATGAACCACTGGTTTGTCTCGGTGTTGAAAAGCCAGCCGCGTCTACTGAGCTCTTTGGCAGCGTTCCACTTTGCTATGAGATCGATGCCGTCGTTGTAGTAAAAGCAAAAGAAAAGTGTATCGTTATCAAACTTCCTCATCAAGTGGCTGGAGTTCAACTCGTACATTGGCTCTTGCGGATAGTCAACTGATGATGGATGTATGCTGATAGGGTGATACTGCCTCACTTTTTCGGCGTCGAATGAGTCGGGGCAGTTGAGCAACGATGACTCTAGAAGTTGGCTGATTGCTTGGAAGGGCAACGGGTTGTGCAACCTGGACTCGATCAAAGTAGTGAGCCTCGAAGCGGTTTCCACAAGTGGCTTACGCTCTAGCGTCACCGGCAGAGGCGTCTCCTGGTGCCCACTGACACTCTCAGGCTTCTTCTTGCAGCTCTCATCCTCCTGGAGCTTCTGCGAAAGTAGTTGCGGCGATGCAGTACGAGACCTGGTAGTTGTGTGGTTTGCAGTGGGTGTGCCCTTGGACGTCGTGCTAGAGGTGGCAGCAGCCTGAGCTGCTTTTATCACGTTCGAGTATGAATTTGCACCGCTCAAAGGTGGTGGGTTGGGCGCAGGAACTACTGCTGGCTTTACCTTTTTGATAGTGCTGCCTCCCAAACTGCTATCACCAGCTGCCTTGCTGTCTTCTTTTGGTTCCTGTTTAATCTCAACTCTTCCCGGCTTGTTCTCTTTTGCGACACTTTTACCCTCGTTGTTCACTTCAGGCTTGGGCGACGCTGCCTTCTCCTCTACCTTGGTCTCGATTCTAGACACATTACTCACATCGATATCGGTTTCAGTTTCATCGTTATCTGTCTTATCGCCTGCTCCCGATTGAGAAGCCGGTACTTGGGTGTCTGAGCCTTCGTCGTCAATTTCGAGCTGGTCGTAGAAATCATCGTACTCCACGTAGTCCTCGTCTTGGTTATTCTCCACGTAGTACTCCAAATCGTCCTTGATGAGGTCAATCTTGTCTGGGTTCAATTTTTCGTTCTCGAGATTTTTCAACACAACTTCCAATCTCTCCAAATGGGAATTATTTCGTTCCAGTTTGTACTTACAGTCATCTATCGACGCTTGTATCGTGTGCGAGTTAGATGCCTTTGATTTCTTTAATTGACTAGCTAGCAAATGCAACTCCAGTTCCAAACTCTCATTCTGTTGCCCTATTTGCTCGATTATATCCGACACGTAATTGGAAGCTTCCAGTCTTTTGGCATTCTCAGGATCAGTGAACTTGTTGTATCTGGACTTCTGGCTTTGCAACTCTAACCCTTCGTTGGAAAACTGCTTGATTTTGGACAATTTCTCCAAATCTTTGAACTGGTCCATGGCGTGCTCAATCTTGGTCCTATTTTCCTGAAGCAAATTTTTGTCCAACTTGATGCTACTGTCCCCCAACCATGTCTTCAACTGATCCCTCAGCCTCTGCAACTTCTTGATTTCCTTCTTAAGATCACTCTCTAATTTTTCTTTCTGGGAACTTATTTCTGTAGTCATTAATTTGTCATATATATCATCAAAAACGGATAGCCCCTCGGCAATTTTCTTGTTGGTTTTATCAAACTCCTGTTGTAGTTTTCTGGTACTCATACTTGTCCTTTATTCCCGTAAAATACCTATTTTTGCCTTTGATAAGGTTTCATACCCACCTTCTTGTAGGAATAGTGTTGACTTGCCAGTTTCCATACTACAGTGTTGTAATTTACAGTTACGGTATATAAATTACGCTGGCGAAAAGGGCTCGTATAGGGCCACCAACACCAACGATAGTCTACTTAGTCTGTACTTTCCCTACCTCCTGCTTCAAGAACTCTTCGCTGAAGTGGCTGATTTGCTTGAAGTTCGTTTCAAACCCATTAATTCCCCCGTAGTATGGATCACTCACAATCTTGGAGTACTGGGGATCAGTTCTCCAGTCCCCAAAGAGTGCTACCTTCGTCTTAGCGGACTTGGGCTTCATAAATTGTAGATCTTCCAAGTTGGACTCGTCCATTCCTATTACGTAGTCGAAATGTTTGAAGTCTTCCATTGATATCTGCTGTGCAGCGTGGTTCACTGGAACACCGTTTTTTCTACAGGTCTTTGCAGACCTGGAGTCCGGTGGTTCACCGACGTGCCAACCGCTGGTTCCAAACGAGTCAATTCGATCAAAGTAGTCAGAGTAGCCCAACTGTTTGACTTTATGGGCAAAAATTGCCTCGGCCATGGGTGAGCGACATCTTATATGTTAGTATGGGAATAGTTTATTTTGGAACCAAATGATGAACAAGAAACACCTAAACGTACATGTTACCCAAGCATACAAATGCCACCGAAATCTTCTTATCCTTCTGACCCAGTGATTCGGTCATCTTTCACACAAGCTAGTCAGGTTCTTGTTGGTATTGAACAAGTCAGTTTCGTTTTTGTAGTTTAAAACTATAACGCGAACATGTCTATTTAAAACTCACTATATATTCAAGGCCCTAAATGATGGCAATGGGATAGCATTGGCTCAATTAATGGCGCTGGTCATAAAGGTGTGCCATTCTTCATAGTCCACTGGTTCATACATGCATTTTAAATCCTCCGTCTTTAACTTTTTCTCCCCAAATAAATTGTCGATATCGTCATTCTCCACAGAATCAAACCCACGCTTTACCTCAGGTTTGACTGCTGTCGAGTCGGCCTCCAGTTCGAGTTTAGCACAAGTCTTTATTATGTCGGCTGAACCTAGCTCTCTCATAGCCTCAACCTGCTTGAAAGCGGAGGTGATCGCCTCGGGCTTGATTTCACAACTCCATTCATTTATGCTGTCTTCAGGGGACAAAGGAGACTTCACTTTTCCATTAGCATGCTTTTTGGAACCGACACCTTTCACGGTCAACGACTTACTTTCTCCTTGACTAGGCTTGTCCTCGATTTCTAGTAGGTGGGCAAGCGCTTTTTCAAAAAAAAGAACAGGATCATTGTTGGAAAGCTCTCTTCTTTGCACCAGTTTCTCATCCACAAAGCTGTCTTTGAAGAAATCGCCAACTGCTTCCTCTGCAGATTTCGAGGCACTGACCGGGTTCTTCAATTGATAATTGGGAGAGTTTCCAGCCGGCGTATTTTTGTTGCTGTGTGCCTGAGGAATTTGAGGTGTAGATATACTGTTTGGTGTTTTAATGGCATTAGCTAAAGATGCTGGTGTTATAGCATTGGTGGCAGGAGTTGGTGCAGCATCCCCGACACTATTTCCTTTACTCGAAGATCTCTTTCTCGTAGCTGCTCCTCCAGCACTGGAGACATTCGTAGCATTCTTCTTATTCAAAGTGGTCCTAGGGACTTGTTTTGGAGCACCTAAGTTAGGCGTACTTTGGAGCAGCTGCGGAATTTGCTGATTAGGGATTATAGGTGATGCTCCATTTGGCATGATTGGACTACTATTAATGCTACCCCTGTGTTGTTGGTTTCCTGGCATGACATTGGGCCATGCATTAACAGGGCCTAAATTAATCTGGCTGGGAGTAGTCTGTTGTTGCACTGGTGTCATATTAGGGAAGTTCGCTGGTATTGGCGCAGGTCGATTCTGGTTAACGACTTGGGGAGTCATCTGCTGCTGATGTGGTTGCTGTTGTTGTTGTTGTTGTTGTTGTTGTTGTTGTTGCTGTTGTTGCTGTTGTTGCTGTTGTTGCTGTTGTTGCTGTTGTTGTTGTTGTTGCTTCTGAAGGTTTTGCTTTCTAACTGCAAACTGCTCTTTAACATAATCAAAGTACTTCTGATATTGCAAGCGTAGCTTTTCAACCAACTCTGGAACCGCCAAGTATATGCCTCGATTCAAATTCTGCATGATGTTCTTCGTCATATATTTCATTTGGATCAAACGTTTTGTGCCTTCTGTATTTCTAGTTATGATGAAAAAATAACTGATGATACTATCAATATTCGCATACTGCTGAGATATACGCACCATTCCTTCACGAACAGTACTTTTGTCTTGATTTGACAAAAGCATTGTAACATCCTTCAAGGCAACATTGGTCCTCGAAACTTCCTCAATCAAGCGTCTAAGTTGTAGTTTCATGTCATCAGTTAATGGAGGTAAAATAGTTGATACCAAATTTTGATTATGCAACGAGCGCTTGTCGTTGGCAACAGGATTCTGGTTAAGTGCTGCTGCAGGAACCATAGGGCTGGATGAGTTGATGTTTCTATTTTGCATGAAGGGCGGAGTCATATTATTCATTTGCCCTTGAGGGTCCATCATAGATGGTTGATTATTCATAGGCATTTTATTGAACATTTGAGATTGCTGCGGAGGACGGTTTTGAGGCATAGACTGGTTCTGAGGTTGACCTTGGTTTGGTATTGGAGGTGAGCCCATTGGCGCTTTTTGTTGTAATCTTCTCTGGACTTGAGCCTGATTCACACTATTCCCTGCAACATTCACAGGAGCAAAACCAGCGTTATTATTAGGAGCTTGACCACTGTTTTGCTTCCAAAGCAAAACTTTCTGGTGAGTGATATACTTATGAATAAAGCTTTCTTTTTGGTTCTGGTCTAAATTGGCCTGGATCGATCCATTTGCTTGTAAACGAGTCAAAAGCCTCATAGCATCTGCACTATACTTCATGATATCTTGTGGTGTAATATTAAAAGCAGGGGGTTTATCTTGATTAGCTCCGGCAGGCCCGGACTGTTGCATTTGCTGCATTTGCTGAGGCTGGAGACCTGGAGCCGAAGTAGAAGTTGGAGCTTGAGGAACAGGGGTTTGAGTTTGTCTTTGGCCCTGTTGGACATTTGCTTGGTTACCTTGATTCGCTAAGTTATTTCTCTGTTGCATTTGCCTTTGTAAGAGCTGCTGCTTTTGTTGTGGGTTCAAATTATTCATACTGAATCCCGTAGTGTCCATCATGGAGTTCCCTGGTTTCTGGTTAGGTGCACCATTGTGCATGCCTGCCATGCCCATCTGAGCTGCCTGTGGTTGAGGCTGGTGCTGTGCTTGTACGTGATGTGGTTGTTGCTGCTGTTGCTGTTGCTGTTGACTAAGTCTTTGGTTTTGCATTTGGTTGATTTTCTGTTGCTGGTGCTGGCGAAGAGCTAGTTGTAGATGCGTGTTGTGGATCTCCTTGATTATCGGCATAGCAGTCTGGGGAATTGCCTTCTTCTGGAACAAGTCAAATATTTGTGACCATGTGTTCACGGTAGGAGGTAAGTTTGGCACTTTCGATAACAAGGCCTGGGGTATTGGGACGTTCCGTATCATGTTACTGATCTGCTGAAGCTGCTGCTGGTTTGGCTGAACGGGCTTTTGGCCCGTCTGCTGGGGCATCTGTTGGTTGTGCGCCTGATTCGGAGCTTGGTTGGCCATACCCTGTCTCAACTGCGCCTGAACCTGTGCTGCTGACTGCTGTCTCGCCTGAGCCTGTTGCTGCAAAAAGCTCATGTTTTGGTGATTCATATTGCCCTGTTGATTCATTCCCAAGTTTTGATTCATTTGTTGCCCCATGTTCTGGTTCATCATCTGATTGCTCCCACCGCCAAGATTACCGTTACCACCCTGGCTTCTAACTGTATTTCGGAGTTGTGTTAGCTTCTGCTTGATGAGCAGAAGGTACTCCTCCCGGCTCTGTGATTTCATGAAGGTAAATTTCTCAAACTCCTGAGCCATAGTAGCGGCTTTTTGGGAGTCAAACTTGTTGGTCTGCATTTCGGACAACGTCGCCGTCAAAATCTGAACAACTTTCTGCCGATCATTGACAGAATACATAGCATGCCACGAATTCATTCCTGGCTGTTGCTGTAAATTATTCATACTTCAATCTTAATGTTTCTCTTCAAAGCCTTTTATGATAATTAATTCAATTTATTTAAAGACACAGCTAAAAAATTTCTGCTTTTTTGCTTTTCAACAAAACAACTATAGCTTATTATCGATAGTCTCTACTTAAGCTTCTTCTCAGAAGTACCTCGACTTCTACTAACTGAATAAACAAATTGAACTATTATCAAATGGCTATGAAAGTACAAAAAAAAAAAATCGATATGAGAAATCAATGGATTTATCCCGGTCGAGTATTTGTTGATTGCGAGACGGAACCTCGTGAAACTCCCCTCTAACAAATTTCCAAGCTTGGCTAGAACTTTCATAGTGGACCTCCAACTGAAGAGAAGAGTGGTAGTTGAAGGTGATATAGTTTATAACTACAAATTGATTTAATTCGACTGGTGGGGTTGAAAAATAATTATTGTATGATTACTGAAAAATTTCACTATAACTTGTCTATATAGTAGTATAAGTCCTTTTAAAAGCTTTTTTGTCCTCATACTCTCTCTGTTCTGCCTCATCTATATACTCTGCTTCGTGGGTGAGCTTCCATTGCTGCTTTAAAAACTTCATGCCACTGATATTCAAGCCTAGAATGTTCAATGTATGGGAGAGGCCTTCTCTCAACTGGGCCTTGACGTTGATGAGCTGATTTTTCAAGTGAGGATCTTTTTGGTGGATGAGCTCGTTGGCATTGGACTTTATGATGAAAAAGAGGACCTTACAGATCAATGCTAAGTTTGTCACGTTGTTGGTGATGTTTTCCTTATTAGTCCAAATCTCGATGAACTTTAGCATTTTCAACGAGTATGAGAAGGGAAGCACAAGTAAGGCGTCGTCTAGCTGAGAGGATTTTATGGCAAGGAGGGTTTTCAAGACGTGTTCCTGGCCAGTAATGCCAAAAGCAAGGAGAATGGCATGAGGAGTGGGTTTTATAGGTGCTACTGTGGTTTTCTTTGCGTTGAAAGCGTTCAACTCGAGGATGTACTTCTCGGTGGCATTGACATCTTCAATCCCTATGTCGATGGCCTCCATGAGCTTTTCACCCGCTTTGAGAGTTTCCATGGTCTGCTTCGACACCTTCGACACTTCGTCTTCGGTGGCATCGTTGTTTTCTTGCGTGTAATCTTGCTTGTCGTCCTCTAAGGAGTCTAGTAATGTGTTCTCATACATCTCGTCCATTTCTTTTTCTCGTTCTTCTTCCAAAAAGACCTGGTCGTCGGTAGCAACCCAGAGCCTTATAGAATGATCGTGCGAGCTAGAAACCATAAATGAACCGTCGTTGCTGAGGGCCAAACACCATACTTCAGACTTGTGGGCAGGCAATTTCTGGATGCACTCAAATTTGTCTCCATCCCAATATTTTATGAGACCGTCTTTACCAGAGGAGAAGAAGTGATGTGTTTCTGGAATGAACTTGACATTCATAATCGAGTCTTGATGGCCAAAAATCGACTTATGACAGTCACCAAAATCCAAACCCCAGATCTTGATGTTCTTATCAGCGGATGATGTTATAATCAACTTTGAATCGTATGATATGTCAATGGAAAGAACAGGTAACTTGTGGCCATACAAGGTCAAGAAAAGTCTGAGTGTATCGAAAAATACAACCTGAACATTGTTATTGAGCAAGGAAATAGCAAGAAACTTGGCATCAGGAGAGAGCTTCACACATAAGACATCCTCATTGACCTCCAAAGTTTGACTATGAACTAGCTTAAGCTTTGATATGTGGTTTTGAGTTCCTGGAATTAGTTCTTGTTCAACCTCAAAGTTCCAAAACTTTACTGCCTTATCATTTCCTCCGGTGACCAATGTCTTTCCATCAGGAGTCAAATCCATAGACCAAATTGCTGACCCACTTTCTTCATCCTTTGATGTCGTAGACTCATGCGCCTTCTCTACTCTATCAACAAGGGAGGATGTTGCTAAGTCATAAAGTTCCAAATCACCATTTTTGTAACCTATGGCAACAAGAGAGCCACCTGGTAAAAACTTGCAGCATAATGCGTAACCTCCTTCCAAAACAAATGTACGTATAACGTTGGTTGTTTTCAAGTTCCAAATCTTCAATTCACCATTAGATGCAGTTGCAAGTAATTTGTTATCTGATGCTATGTCCATGGCCCTTATATCAGTCCTGTGGCCTAACAAGTCCACAGTGTGTTGTCTTTCTGGAATTAATTCACCGGCACTTACTTTCGTAAGATTTTCAGGTATTTTGATATTATAGTATTCGAGTGAATTATTAGTTAAGGATACAAGTAATTCCATTCTTTTGCTAGCACCCCCGTATTTCGCCCAACTACAAGATCTGATCTTAGATGCCGTTCTCAAAACAGTGGAAGGGGCGACCAAGATGTCAATCTCTGATTCTTGAATTTCCTTCAAGATTTCTTCTTCTTTCAATCCTTTAGCCTTGAGTCTCTTGGTTCTTTTAGAAATTCCCTTTTTCATTTCATCCTCTGACCTTAATCTGAAGATCTCAATTGTTCTGTCTGTATTTTGCAAGTAAAATGTCTCACAGTATCCGCCACCTGAAAGTTTGACATACTGAAACTCTATTCCAGTGCACCTAGCTTTACTCTGTTTTTCAAAGGAGCCTTTCTCTACAATCTTGTGTGAATCTTTTTGTGTGACATCGATTGACCAAACTTTCACTTGATCTTTGCTGCCACAGGTGAGGGCTAAATCATTTGAGCCGTTGATACCCAATGACCAGCACTCGCTGGAATATGCTAGGTGTGTTTCTATACATTGCTGGGATTTTAAGTCCCACAACTTGATGAGGCCGTCTTTTGAAGTACTCAAAAGATAGTCTTCTAATTCGTCGATCGGAACGTCTTCATTTTCTCTGAGAAAACTCAATCCCGTTATTTGACTCTTGTGTCCTTTCAACTTCATTAAACCCTCTTCGCCAACCAAGTCCCACAAGATGATTGAAGAGTCTGATGATCCCGATACCAATCTCGTACCGCTTCTGTCAAACTTTATGATACTGATGGCCGACTTGTGTCCTTGAAAGCTGATGATAGCCGATCTGGATGTTAAATCCCAAATTTTGATCGAGCCATCAGTGTATCCAGATGCAATGATATTTGTCTCTTCGTGAAATGCTAAAAATGATACCAGAGGTGGTGCGGTAGCAGTAGGTGCATTCGATGCTCCGGGTACTAATCCATCAGATAGCCTTTGAAGTACCTCTCCAGTCTTGATATCTGTGATTAAAATCTCTTCGAGACCTGCCGAAACAGCTCTTCCCACGGATTTTGACGACTGTGTTGCAGATGGTTTAATCCAAGCTACATTCGAGTGCGAAGCAATCACACCAAAACATTTTTCTTGCTCGAAACGATCGTATGATTTGACCATCTTTGACTTTTACTTCACAATTCAATACTTCAACAGACTAGAAGTAGGTTAGGAAGACATCGCTAAATGATAAAATTTTGCGATGTCCTGTCATGTGAATGATCACGTGCATAAAGTTGCAAAATCCCAGACACCCAAACATCCTGTCTATGTAACTTTGTCCTTTACTTGGTGCCTGTTCCTAGCTCAGTGAAAGCTTTCAGATATCCATTTGGGTAAGCAGTCTCTCGAGATATCTATAATCTGGTTATTTGTGCCTCATACAAAATTCTTTTACATTGAAAGACACCTTGCACTAGGTTATGCTCAATAGTCTAAGAGAGCAAAAGGTGGATAAAAAAGACCTTTGAAGTTGCTTTAGGAAATGACATAGGTTGTTGTTCGGAATTGTCTAGGCAAGTTGAAAAAAGTGTAAGAAAATGAAAGAAATCTGAGTTTTACTCCTTGTTATAATAAGATTCTTTCTCGTGTTATTGTGTTTGCTAGATTTTGATATTTTTGTAAATTCATATAATTTAGAGCATATATTGAATACATTACTGAAATTAAGCTAATGAGTAACGATGTAGAAAGCATAAGTGAACATACTGTAAAGGTTTATACTCAAATCAAAAGCGAGACGACTGATCCGAACAAAATAAGTAACACGCCTGAAATGTCCGAAGTGGCACCTTCATTGTGCTTAGATTTCCCTTTTGATTTTGAAGACTTGGAGCTTGACAGGGAGCCAGATGTTGCAGAGGCAGCAATGACTCCGGTGGAAGAGGCGGCGTCTTTTGCTTGCCCTTTCCAACAATATTTTTTGAAACACTTTTGACAAGCATCAGGCTGATTTTGTTTCAACCTTTCCTGTGATCTTCTAATGATGGCGCAACCTACGCAAGTTGCCCAATCTTTATCATCGGTGAAGTTTTTACTGGAAGAAACCTCAAAACCATTTTGAATTACCCCTAATTTGTCTTTCTGATCGTAAGATAACTGATAGGTAGACTTGTTTGAGCTATAGGAGGTACGATGGTTGGGCATGTAAATTATTAATGGTATGTCGGTTTCATTTATGTCTTTGTTTTCATGATACTTGATTAAGGACGTCATGTTGTCCGCATCACAGCCGAAGAAGATAGGCCCTTCGTTGTACTTTTTATCGACAAATTCGTCGACAGGGGGAACATATGGAAATGGAGTCCCCTTGCCTTGTTTAGTAAACTGCCTCTGGTAAGTATTTACCAAAGAGGAGCCATTGGGCCAATTAGAGTCTGTATCAGCCGAGTTGTCATAAGCAAAAATGACATCCAAGTTTCTTGCTTGCTGTATCAATGGATATAATGGCACGTTTTGCTGATCTTCACCACCATCTACCAAAAATAGAGTCTCGTTGTGTACAATCAGCGACTCGTCGCCGTTGTTCACATTAGCAAATGGATTTGGGTTATAGGCAGCTATATCATCATGCGAATAACTCAAGGAAGAAAGAATCTTCTCAACCACTTTTTTAATGAGTGAGTCCAAGTTACTACTTGATACTCTCAAGATGACTTGGTTGAAAAGAGACGAGGACGTTCCAAGGACAAAGCCAGCGTTATCAAAGTTCACAATGCACTCAGATGTATTGGGCTTACCACCATCTAACGAAGTGCCAATGTACTTCACATCTACGAAGCTTCTTAACGATGGATCCCAACTACCGAGCTCAAAAGGATTGAACTCAAATATTGTAGAGTTATCGTTGATAACAAAAGTATTAGGCAGTCTGCCATCTGAAACAACAACAGGGAATGGTAACTCGTAATTTTTGAAACTTTCCGAATCTCTTATACCAGACCACGTCTTATTCTCTCCGCCATGGTCATCGGGAAAGAACTGGTGGGCCAAAGCTCTTCCCCAAATATCTGTGATGGAGGTCTCGAAACCAGCATCTGATTTCGCATCAATGGCATCGCCAATATCATTATAGTAACTCACAGTCTTTATTATGTTGAGACCGTAAGGATTAATAATGGAGTCATCCAAATTCCATATGTCGAGCTTCTTACTCAAAACATCACCAACAGATGCCCAGTCGTTGAGAACAAGACTACCCACAAGCCAGTTTCCTCCAGAAAGACCAGCAAGATAAGAACTACTTTGCAATAACCCTCCGAGTCCATGAGACACAGATTGGTTGTACCTGTCGTCCAATGCCAAAATTTGACCTGCTCCGTTCAACATAGCTCTAAAACCGCCGCCGCTAAACGCAAGTCCAATAGAAATGTTGTGCGAGGATGAATAGTTTTCAATAAACAGCTCCGGGTCAAAATCAGAGATCTTGGCCTTCTTGCTCAAGAAATCGATCAATTTCTTGTTGGTTTTCTCATGACGCTTTGAAATGTAGTCGGCCTCATCTGTTGATATGTTTTTTGCTTCTCTAACAAGTGGTTTAGACGGGCAGGAAGTGTTGTACGGACGATAACCATTTCTAGCGCTGGTCAGCGAAGAGCTTCCACTAGTGCTGTCGCTGCCAGAGTCACTACTACTTTTGCTAGCACTACTCGTCTTGCTACCTCCACTGCTTTTTGTTGATTTTGAGCTGCTAGAACTGCTGCTACTATCATCGTCGTCCCATGGCCAGGAAAAACCTCTAACAACACAACTAAGTTGAAGGAACAAGACTAGATAAATCCAGAACGATCGTCTCTTATCAACTAATCCGTAGTATGACATTTCGGACACTTTCAACCTTTCAATTCGATACTTTTTGTATCCGGACGGTTGTATTTAAGGGGGTTTCAACTCATTTCAAATTTCAAAAATTACGCTTAGAATAAAACATGCGTTTTAGCCAAATTTCATGATTTCGAAACTGTGAGAAAATCTGGGGAAGTACTTTAAATACACCAACAGTCTATACTTTAGAGATTCTATCGGTGTACAGCGGAGCATTCATGAGCACTCCACTGCCAGGAAAAGTGAAGACCGGGGAGAGGCCGATAGAAACATAATTGAGCTAGGATTAACGATATAGAAGAGAACCTACATCTAAATAAATTTTCAGCCGTGAAAGCCAATTTCACCATCATACGGACAATAGAAGACTTTACACTTCTCGAGGCAATGAGAAAAGAGCTGAAAGAATCAAAAGCCCAGGACTGTAAAGCTTTGATCCATAAGATTGACCTGATGTTTTTTCTTAGTCGCTTCAGAAGGCAGGGTTTTGCAAAAAGTAATAGATGTGCCGACGTTGAGTTTAAAGCCAACCTATCCACTAACTAGCCGAAGATGGAAGCATGTTCTTAGTGGAGTCAGAAGCAGAAGAGAGCAGATGTGACTTAGATACCAAAGAGTCGCTGGAAGCTCTCAGAGTATTATAGGTTGCGGATGATATCTTGAAAGCTTCGTTTTGGTATTTTGGAGCAGTATTGTTATTAGATGGTAACCAACAATACTCAGCAAAGCAAGCTTTGCATTGTTCGGATTGCAGATGGCTCAACTTTTCCTGGGAACGCCTGATGATAGCACAGCCAACACAGGTTGCCCAAGTGGAAGTGTGATTGGAATTGCTCTTGGAACCTTTAATATTTGCCAGAACGTCGAAGCCATTCTTTATGATATTTTTCACTTCATCAGGTGAGTAAGCCATTTGCAATGTGTCCGTATTGGAGGCATACGATACCTCGTGATTGGGGACGTATATGACGAGAGGGATATCAGTTTCGTTGAAAGAGCTCCCCTCTTGCACCAAGTCTTGTAACTTGCTGGAATCGCAACCAAAGAACACGGGGCGCTTGTTCAACCCTTCCTTGATAAAAGTATCAGTTGTGGGGACATGAGGAAAGCCACTGCCTTTTCCCTGATGGGTGAACTGTCTTTGGAATGTATTCACTAAGCTTGAGCCGTCCGGCCAGTTGTCAGTATCAGCAGAATTGTCAAAAGCAAAAATGACGTCGACATGTCTTTCAGGGCGAATCAATGGGTATAAAGGAATGTTCTGTCCATTTTCTCCTCCATCAACTAAGAACAACGACTTCAGAGTAGTGAACTCTGCTGCATCACCATTAAATAAACCATAAAATGGACTTGGATTGTAAGTAGCCACATCGATACTTGGGTCCAAGAACTGGTTAGCTATAAAGTTTAAAATTTCTTGGAAGTCTTTATCGGTGATGCCTTGCGTGAGGACATCATTGAAAACAGAAGAGGATGTCCCCATAACAAAGCCTCCGTTGTCGAAGTTTATAGCACATTTGCTGCCCACTGGGTTGCCTGATTGCATCTTCGTTCCCAAATACTTGATATCCATAAAACTATTCAAAGCTGGGTCCCACGAGCCCATTTCGTATGGAGTGAACTCATATATGGTTGAGTTTTGGGTGATGAACAAATTATCCTTCTGCTTATCGTCGGCAACCACAATTGGAAACGGCATCTGATGGTTCTGGAAACTGCTGAGGTCTCGGATACTTGACCATGTCTTGTACAAATCGTTGCTGCCTTGAGGAAAGAACTGGTGCGCCAAGAGCATCCCCCAGATATCAGTTATCGACACTACGAAGCCTGCATCAGACTTTTTCTCTAAGTAGTCGAACAAAGCGTTGTTCACGTTCATGTCCTTGTTGAGATCCCACCCATAAAGGTCCCATATAGGGTTTTCCAAGTTCCAAATGCCGGCTTTGCCGTCGAGAATATCGGCCACTGAGATCCAGTCATTCATCACAATCGAGCCGACGAGCCAAGACCCTCCAGAGAGCCCTGAAATGTACGTGCTACTTTGTAGGAGCCCTCCTAGTCCGTCTCTGGTCGAGTTTTCGTACCGATCGTCGAGGGCTAGCATTTGTCCGGCCCCATTGAGCATTGCTCGATACCCGCCACCACTGAAGGCTGTCCCAATCTTAATTTCCTGGTCTTCCTGAAGTGAGCTAATATACTTTTCCGCATCAAAATCGGAAAGCCGGGCCTTGTTTTTCAAAAAGTTAATTATGTTAGTCTTGACTGTCTCTTGTCTTTGACTCACATACTGCGACTCCTCTGAAGAGACACCGGCCGCTTTTCTCACGAGGGGCGTGGAAGGACATACAGCAGAGTAGTCTCCAAGAATTCCGTTGGTCGTGTTGGTAACACGACCACTAGTACCTCTTTTCATCTGACTCGTTGGATATCCCACCACGAATGTCAGTAACAACACCACGACAGTCACAATATGTCTTGAATTAGCTATCATTTCCTAGACACAAACAACCGTTTTTGAACTCGGTCAATATTGCACGTTGTACTGAATTTTTTGGGGCCTCTTTCGTCTCCATTTATACCTCAATTGGTGCTGCTACTTTGGTTGCAATTTTGCCAACCTCGACTCAATTTGGCATCGCTTTTCGTTCAACCACAACAAAAGGATTCGACACACGTAAGCATAAGTAGCCGGCTGTCATTATTGATCTGGAAAGGCCTTGTGTTTATTATATTTTATTCGACCATAAACCTGTCCAGTCCACGTTGGTCTTACGCTTTTCTGAAATCCAATTATCACCAATCGTAATTTTTATCACTTACTGCAAGGTCGACTGCATGTCGTGTAATCTGGTGTTTAGTGATCCGAGCTTTAAAGGCAGATCGTTAACGAATCAAACGAACCTCGTTTGAAATTAACCCAACGCCCATATACATAAGCTCGTTCAAAGTCTACTGTTATAACTAGCGGTCAACTAATGTGCGACTAATACTCACTTTCACTCAATAATAAATTAATTTCATAGACTAATTCGCGATTCAATTAAATTATTGCCCAGGCTTAGGAATAAACGGCTAGTAGTTGATATCGACGGCTTTGTTGATTCCCCTGTATATTCGATGTGAGGTGTGTTAATTGCATGTCGATGCACTTCTCGTGGGAAATGGAACGAAGGAACCCTCACCACTAAATAACCCAAGTGGCATTCATGTGCAGTTTAGTAGCATTAATTAGGATTATTGAAATTGCCGTCGCTTGTGTCGTGAGCGTCCTTGATATCACTCAAAAAGACATAAATTGTTATGGACTTGTCCTTTGCTTGAAATTGAGCACATTTGATGTATTCATGGTTGATCCTAAATAATTTACTTTTAGGCTTTTTAGTATTTTGGTTGTTTTTATAGTGTTTTTTTATGGTTGTAAAAAAGTTCATGGTTGTGAAAAATGTGCTGCAAAAAAATGGAACAGAATTCACGATGGCGTTCACAACGAGCTCTTTCCGTGAGATCGATGATGTAGCTCACGGCCATAAAACACGGGGTCGGTCTAGGCTAAAACAATACGATAGAGTTGTGCTGGTACGTTTGTAGCTACTGATAGGGGCAATGGGGACGCAGCTACCGACTTAGCTGCAAAAGATAGCTACGACAGAGCCATTAAGACAATTACGATAAATACTGTGTTTTCCGGGACGTTTATTGAGCCGCCGTCGTTCAGAGTATCAGAGCCCGGGAGCTCTTGAAGCCAACGCCGTAGAAGCTGGAACAGATCTTGACTCCGTCAAGATCTGTTCCAATATACACTAAGCTAGCAGCGCCTAGTCGCTCTTCCGAGAAGCCTTGACCACCACTGGGATCATTCCGCCGGTGGAAATGGTAAAATGCCTGTGACCAAGAACCGTGATGAAGGCCCTAATCGTACCGGCGTGGGAAGTGGTGGAAACAAATATGTTTTCTAATTTTTTGTCAGTACTCACTTTTCCAGCCGCCGAATCCCAGTCTTTATCGAATAACATCTGGAGAAAGCCATTGACACGAATGGCCTGCTCGTGTAACAGTTCTCTTTCGTCGTCTTTGTATAATTCGTCTTCTTCGGTAAGATTCTCGTCGACTTGGAAGTTGTGTTTCTCAAATCTGGCCTTGATGACCGTCTTGGACGAACGCTTGTCGCACAAGTTTCTGCCATGTGTTTCTCTCAACGATTCTACTACGAGAGGTGCCTTTGATTCGGGCCTGATCCCATCAAAGGTGTACACCAAAGTGTAGCAAGACCTCTGCAATGGCGAAACGAAGAACTGGCTGGGAATTGGAGCGCCTTCGGCAACCTCTTTTTTCCAGAGTTCGTGGTTCTCCTTAGCCTGCTGAATGCCTAGAGGGCTCAACATGGGATCGGGCGCCCAGACAATCTCTCCGTCGGTGGAAAGAGCATGCCATTTTTTGTTCCAGGCTTCAAGTCCGTACTTGCTAACACACACATTGTGGTAGCCTTGTCCATGCCTGGCGAGAAACAACAACTTGTAGCATTCGTTGTCGGCCGCCTCTTCGTTGAGTCTCTGAAGCTCACTGATGATCACGCTCCAGGCCTTCTTTCTACCCATTTGTTCTAAGGCGTAGTTGAAGTTCAATTCGTCGGTGGAGTCATCATCTTGTTTGAAAAAACCAGTAACCGTTTCGAACGTCCAAGGGTACTTCAACTTTCCGCTATCGTTCTTGACAGCGGATAATTTCTCCATTTGGTCTCGGTAGATTTGCTCTTCGGCAACGTTCTCGTGGGCATCTTTGTAGTCGTTCTCGGTGGGAATAAGAAGCGACATTGTATTGTACAAGCCGATGGTATTCTATATCTTACTTTAGGAGAATTGACAATTCAGCCTTTTTCCTTGATAATAAACGAATAATATATACGGTTGAGAAAACGTAAGAAATTTCGGCTAGTTTAGTTTTTCCGAATTTAAAATATGGTCAGATTTACACTATAACTGATGTATATTAAGATGGAAACGGTTGCGAGAAGAAAATCAAAGGAATCTAACTAGAAAAGCAGACAACATAGCACTTGTGGAAATGCAGCACATAAAACCTTAACTGTAAATAAAAGCAAACAAAACCTATAGCCAGGAAAAATCGATCATAATGTACATAGAATGAATTAGGTCTTTCTAGATGAGCCTGTCTTGAAATCGGGTTTGAAGTCCGCTTTCTTCGCAGAATGGCTTTTCAAGATCTGAAACTTTGTAACCAACGGAATGTGATCAGAGGGGAAGTGGGCATTGGGGAAACCAATGCAGCGATTCGCATAATCTTCGTCGATCTGGCCCAAAAGCCCTTTGACTTTGAAGTTAGGGGCAGAGTACCAGATGTAATCAATGCAATCGGTGAACGTAGGGGAAATAGTGGTCAAGGGCAACTCTCCCAAATTCTCGTAAGCAGATTTGAACTTGAATATGTGGCGGAAGCCTTCGTCAGTAAACTTGCCGTAGTCACGGCCTTCCAAGTCTTCATGCTTCAGTGAGGAACCCGTGGTGAACAACTGATACACTGCATTGGATTTGACCGAGTTGAAATCACCGCATATGAGCATTGGCGCGTTCTTGATATCGTCGATAGAGTTGGTGTGGTGAAACTTCTTCAATATCCCTTGCAACTCTTCCAATAAGATACCAACTTGCAAGGCCTTGACGTCATTCAATGCTGGATCCCAGTGCAAGTGTGTGTTTACTACCAAAATCTTTTCGCCAGTTTGAGTGTGGTTGAGAAATGTGATCAAGGCCACATTATCTCTATTCATGAATCTGTTGAACAAATCCTTGGTTTTCTTGTATTTGTCTGAACCCATACAGACACTGTTGTACTCAAAGTTGATTTTCTGAATAAACTCAAACTTCTCTGTCTTGAAAAACGTAGCACACCCATCAACCTTCTTAGCTTCGAGTTCTCCCATAGTCTTTGCTCTAGTCTTGTTGCAGAATACACCCTTGTACCCGAAACTCTGCATTACTGGAACCCAGAATTCGTGGTAGGTCCTAGTCTCAACTTCCTGTAAGCAAATTATATCACTCTTGAACTTCAAAACCTCTTCTTGCAAAGCAGCTCTTCTGTAGTTCCAATCGAGAGCCCATGATGGAGTAAACTTGTACAACTTTGTAGTTGCATAATGTTGACAAAGCGTGTTATACGACATTACTGTGAAAACATCTTCGGCATCAGGTTTGTTAGAGTCCTCAGCGTAAGCATCTGGATTTGTCGTTGGATCAATGACCTCTCCATCATCTTCCAACAAGAGCCATGGTCTGGGAGATGGCTCATTGATTGATGGCTTCAAGTCTCTCAAATATTCAATCAACTCTTGCGTACCTTTCTCGGCCAAAATATTTGCAAGTTTCAAATCCAACGGATTACCTTCAATTCCTAAAAACATGAGTTCAATAAAATTCCCAAATTCTTTTGGAAGTGTTTTGATATTGTTATCAAATAGATATAAAAACCTTAAGTTGAAGCACATGCCCAACTCAGGTGGCACCTCAGTTATCCTGTTGTGCGATAAGTCCAAAACCCTCAAACCTCTTAATTTACTTATTGCAGTGGGTATGGTTGTCAACTTGTTATTATTTAAGTAAAGTGACTCCAAAAAATCATAACGAAACAACTTGGTCGATAAGTTGACCAAACCTTGTCCGCTCAAATCTAGTTGGCACCATAATTGACGACCTTGTGTCTTCTCTCTCATTCTCTGTTCCTCTTGCATCTGATCATCCTCGAAGTCTTGTGCAGACTTTTTGTTTTGCAAGATAGCTGAGCTTATAGTGGGTGTGGAGTTTGCCATTTTTATCTTTTCCTGTTCATTGAGCATTGCTACCGCTGATTTAGTTGCATCTATCAAGCTCATAGACTTCATGTCACTATAA
The DNA here is from genome assembly GCA_001600675.1 of Millerozyma acaciae. Classification (NCBI taxonomy): domain Eukaryota; kingdom Fungi; phylum Ascomycota; class Pichiomycetes; order Serinales; family Debaryomycetaceae; genus Millerozyma; species Millerozyma acaciae. Next base: position 1,842,406 of record BCKO01000001.1, on the reverse strand, counting down.
GGGTTCTTGCTTTTCCTTGAGTTTGCAGCATACTGTCTGGCATAATAATGAGGGATGTTTGCGTTCCTTGAAAGTTGACATAACTGTTGTTGATGTTGCCAGTAGACGGTATTTGGGTTCTCCAAATTTATGGAATTGAACTTTTGTCCCTGTGGCTGCTGGATCGCTGCCTGCTGAGAGAAGTAGTGTTGCAGTTGCAGCAGCAAGTGGGGCGGTTGTGGGATTTGCTGGGATTGTGATTGTGGGTATTGCAGGGGCGGAATCTGCCCCTGGTTTGGCTTCTGCAGCAGAAACTGCTGCGGGATATATTGCTGTTGATAGTTGGCTTGAATTTGAGACATTTGCTGCACAGGCCTTTGGTAATTGTTCTGATATGCTGTCTGCAGCGAAATTCCGTCCCCGTAAACATCTTGCTGAGAATATTGCCCAGGGGCATTATTTATACTGGACTGCAGCTGCTGGCTCTGACCCTGCTGTAATTGTTGTAACAAGATTTGCTGTGCTTGAATATTGGGCTGTTGACCCTGAACCTGTGCCTGTTGGTATTTAGGAATGTTCATAATACTTCAACCTATCGCTATCTCTTGTCGTCTTTTGATTTCAGATCAAGTGAACAAACGCAGTTTTCTCATTTAATTAAAACACAATGATAATTAAGTACTGTGATTCTTTAAAGACTGTTTAAGTGTTTGTTGCCTCAAATTTGACTGAATGGCCAGATGGTAATGAGTTCTCAATTTTTCCACTAAGCCTTTGAACTTTAACCGCTTTTCTCAGAGCAAAATCAATTCTTAAATTAGCGTTGAAAAGTCTGTAGTCTTTTCTCGAGATGTCCTAACAACTTATGGACAAAGCCTTTTCTATGCTACTAAAGAAGTTTAGTTGTTGGTGAGATTATTAAAATTTGACCAACGCTTATTTTGATATCCATACACTACTGATTATATACAGGATTGCAATCAAACTAGAGGAAGCCTTCTATGCCGACAACTACAAGAGCACCCTGTTTATCAATACGGATGTGGTAAAAGGTTTTGCTTGAGCAAGACACCATGGCACAGGTGTACATGAAATGCAAAAAAAAAGAACGAAAAGAATAAAGAGATTTCGAACATCGCGGGAGAAGTTAAAAGAACTCTAGCTCTTCGTTCTTCTTACGTTCCAAAATCAACCTTGACACATCACCTCTAATCTTCGAGAGCTTTTGTATGCGTTCTTCCGTGAGCGGTGTTTTAAAAAGCTTCCTATTGACACCCTTACACAAGCCTTTGGTGGCCAAAGAGCAAATATCGCAGTTACTCGCTCGAGGAACGCAAACCACCTGGCCAAAACCAACTAAGAGAGGGTTTATGTCACTCCACAACGTCTTAGGAAGCCACTTCTGTAATTCTTTCCTTGTTGTTTCTGGATTCTCCGACTTGGGCACCCAGCCCCACATCTGACAAATTCTATGTAAATGGACGTCGACGCCGATTCCGTCGTTGATGTTCCATCCTCGCTGCAAGAGCAAGTAGCCCATTTTGGGGCCTACACCTGGAAGACTGGTTATATCTTCGATGGTCTTCGGTATATCTCCGTCAAACTTCAGCTTCAACATTTCGCAGCTTTTGAGTATGTATACGGCTTTTTTTTTGTGAAAGCCCACTTTTTGAATCAAGTTATCGATTTCGGCTTCAGTCAGCGAGAGAATAAAGTCTATAGTCAAGCCTTCATGCCAGCCTTTCTCAACCAGAGCTTTATTGAGGCTGAACATGGCATTGTAATTGACTTCGTCCTTGGTTTGTGATGAGAGTATCAAAGATATGAGAAGCTGGAATCTGTAATTCTTTGGATCGTTCTTCGATAAACCAGGGTTGATCGTATTTGGAATGCTTTCACAACCCATCGTATCCACAGGAGTTGATATTCTTTCTCTCATCCTGACCACTTCGTTGAAGATATCCACCCATTTAGGTGGTATCTTCTTGTCATCCGACAATAACGCGAGGTCAGATTCCAGAACGAACTTGAACCGCTCTAAAAAAGTACTTTCAGTTTCGCATCTGACTTGTTCTGACTTGATCTTTTGCTTTTTTGATTGAACTTTAACTTCAGTTCCTTCGGTGTCTTCTATCTTGACTTCAGCAAGCTCAACTTGTTCATGTTTCCGGGTCTTCTTTTTACTGTGACTTTTAACCGTCATAGAATTCAGGAAACAAGTATGCTCGACCCTCACAATACGATATTAAGTTAGGTGGTAGAACCTCTTTGTCCTTACACCTAGTCTTAATGTGATTTGATCTCTTTTTCTTTTTTTTTTTTTTTTTTTTTTTTTTTTTTTTTTTTGATTTTTCAACATTTTCTCTGGGGATTATCTTTTGAGTCATGGTGAACATATCCACTGGATAACTAAGATATATAGTTGCCAAGCTTGTTTTATGACTTTTGAGAATCTACTGCACCACAAACACTTCTTTACGATAACACACGTTGAGTTGTCTATTACGATAGTTTAGAGGTCTTTAAAATGAATTTTCAAGAAACACCTATTAATGGAGTTAAGCCAAAGTCAACCAAAGCGAATACGAAAACTATCAAAGCACCCGGTACAAGAACAGAACGGACAGCACAGGCTTGTGACAGATGTAGAGCCAAGAAGGTCAAGTGTGATGGGAAATTACCGTCTTGTTCAAGTTGTGCTGCTGTAGGAATTAAGTGCATTGTCTCAGACAAACTTTCAAGAAGAGCATTTCCGAAAGGATACACAGAGACATTAGAGGAAAGGATTCGACAACTCGAAGCAGAAAACAAAAAGCTAGGAGGGTTACTCGACTTGAGGGATGAACAGATCGAAATGTTGAGTTCAAAGAATATGGGGTTCGGTAAAGTTGCAAAAAACATTGAGGATCATTCTCAAAACCTAAGTCCTTCGAGTGCTAATAAGATCACGACGACCAACTTGTCTCGTTTGGACGACTACAGTGGTGCCGGGGTACATGAGCATTCCGATGGCTGTCCGTGTAATTGTACTAATTACCCAAATTCTGTTCACGAGAGGCCTGTGTCGATCGTAGGCTCCTTGTATGACTGCAATACCGATAAGGTTTCAATAGCAGGTTCAGTAAACTTGAGTGACGATGATGATAACAATAGCTTGTTGAGTGGTGATGATCTCTTGCTGATCTACTCTGAGACTTCAGTTTCGGCCCTCCGCCACAAAGCAGCGGCCAACAGCATCACCTCCAGACAAATAAGGCCGGCTCCTGGAGCATTTGCTGCGGCTACTGCTATTGCAAGAATGCAAAAAAAACAAAATCCTGAGAAAAATAGCAACGGTGTGTCTGACAATGACAGGCAAATGCTCACTTCTTTGGTCGCTATGTCCATCCCTAGAAGTACCGAAGAGACCTTACTTGTTCCAACATTGCTATCTAGGATCTGCCAAGCTTATGGTTATAACTCAAAGCCCGCAGTTTTGACAGCTAATGCCATGGCATCTTTGAAAGAAACAGCCAACGATTTTAATCAGAAAGATTTACCCGAGCCTCTTCGAAAAAGCAGCGAGGAAGCATTCAACATGATCATGAACAAACCAGTCGCTATAAGACTTTCGCATACTGAAGCTTTATACTTCGTTAAGTATCTAATAGGACTTCCAAATTCCAGAGTTGATATGGATCATTTACTTACACTATATTTTCAACATTGGGGGAATTTTTTACCAGTTTTGAATCGTAACAACTTCTTGAAAAATTACTTGCGGGTGACACAATATTTGGAGTCTGAGAATGAAGCCCCAATTATTGAAGACAATGCCTCAGAGCTGACAGAGAAATTTGCAGCTCTTTTGGTTCTCGTGCTTTCTTTAAGTTTACTTACCGGCAAGTCAAGTAATGCGACAAACCAAACGTACAATAATGATGAAGTGATTAAGAAGTATGCTTCAAACTTACATTATTACGACTATTTGATTCATGAGTTCATAAAACCAAATTGCATCCTAACTCAGTTCTGCTCAATGCAATCACTTCAAATTTTGACTTTGGCACTCGAGTACTGCTTAGTTACAGGTGACATAAGTACCTGTTATGAACTTCGAGGAAGAGTTATTACTATGGCACAACAGCTAAGGTTACATAGATGCCCAGCTGCTGTTTTGGGTATAGCGGCAAAAGATGGTGATAACGTTAACCTACAGAACTTCATGCAAGGTGAAAGACGTATTTTGTTCTGGTGTGTTTACTGCCTAGACATTTACTCATCTTTGAACTTGGGCGTCCCTAGATTATTGAAAGATTTTGAGATCGAGTGTGCATTGCCTTTCGCCGGCAGAAAGGATAGTGAGGACGGCGAGGATGACGAAGATGATAACGAGAACATTTTGATAGTGAATAACACTAAATTGTCAATTGTGGGTAAAGTGTCAAAATTAGCATTGAGCGTGATGTTGTACTGCAAAGTTTTAGGGCGTACACTTGACTCTATATTCTTTCGGTTTGAAAAAACAGACGATACCACCAAGGCGTCTGAGCATGAAAGAATTTTAGAATGCTGGAGAAGAGAGCTTCCCAGCGAGCTCAAATTCGAACTCGATGTAAATGGTTCAATGACTGACGATGGTTTCGGTGTATCAACCACCAGCAGTTGGCACAGGTTTAGCCGTCAACAGTTGACATTGATTTTTATGTACTTCCATGCCAAAATTTTGATTTATCTCCCTATCATATCGAAGTACGGAAATCATCTTAATGTTGGTCTCCTGCAAAAAGAGCAGCTCATGAAAGGAAAGAGCGATGTCTCGAGTGTTGTCTCGAGCATGAGTATCATCCAACAATCTGCTACGAAGATTCTTACTATTTTGAACAGTTTGACCGGTAACCAATCTTCCTATCTTCTCCCGATTCCTATGAACATTGTTAGAGAACAGGCAAGGTTTTCTCTCCTAGTAGCAAAGGGCACTTTAGATTTCATTAAAGGGGGTCCTCTATATCAACACCTGAAGACCCTTTTGCTAGACACTATTGGCTCTTTGAATGCAGAAAACTGTCACGAAACACCTGGAGCACTTGCAAAGAATTCTGTGAAGCTTTTAGAACTATCAATTTTAGGAATATTAGGACTAAATTTGAACAAGAATGTGTTGGGTACCAAGCGCAAGCAGAGCACATCAATGCCTATAACAAAAGCAGCAGTAGAAAGAGACCCTACTTCAAAACAGAGAGACCTGTTGGGATACAGGGGAGCTAACAATGACATTCCAGAGCAAAAATCTTTATTCAAAAACTCTTTTGATGTGGCTGCGAAATCTTTCAACCCTTCTAATTATGTTGATTTGAACAATGGTCTACAAAGTCTTTCTCAGTTTCCCAACGCAACTTTAGGGTCGGATGCCGTTGGGACTTTTGTCGATGACAATACCGAATCTTTAGAAAACATCTTACATTTCGATCCATTCAAGGTCAATTTGAATAACCAATTGATGTTGAATGGTTTTGCTGCAGATGGTTCTTTAGGATTGGTACCATTTTTAGACGTCAACAATATGGATCATGATGATACTACTGTCAACATAGATGATGGGTCATTCAATTCTACATTTAGCTAACTCTTCAGGTCTCATTTTTAACTTTAATTAGACGTATTTATTCAATTATAAAAGTTTCGGAGCCATTCGGCTCAGTAGTCCGAGAATTTCTTCGAGCTATAAAGTCTGGGGAAACGTAATAAGAACGGGTCCCTAACTTTTACCGAGTATCACAATATCTTTCGTAGAACAACAATCATGTCTACATTTTCTAAGAGCAATTTCAAAGCATTTAACTACAACTCATTCCGTCCCCATTATCCACCAGAGTTTTATAAGATTCTATTTCGTTACGCAAATAAGAACAAACCTGAGAATGTAAACTTACAGAGGGCAGTTGACTTGGGCTGTGGCACTGGTGTTGGCACCTATCCCCTATTGAACTTTGTTGACAACGTGACTGGAATTGACTTATCACCCCTGATGATAAAAACGGCAAAAGACTTAATCCAACATTCATGTTCTGAATTGGGTATCAAAGATAGCAGTAGGATCAACTTCCTTCAAGGATCCGCAGAGGACTTTGTCAACCGTAACAACTCTTCAAAAATAGCCTCGACGTTAGATCTAGTCACTGCTGCACAGTGTATCCACTGGTTTCAGGACCACGGCTCATTTTTCAAGAGTTGTGCTTCCTTGTTGAAAGAAGACGGAGTGTTGGCGTATTGGTTTTACGTTGATCCCATCTTTGTCGATTTCAAGGGCAATTCAAAGTTTGATAAAGTTGAAACCAACAAGAGAGCGTACGAGATCTACGACAAGTATGTTTACTCCAAGGAATATTTGGGGCCATATTGGGAGCAACCAGGGAGGACCTGCTTGCGAGACTTACTCGTTGACGTTAACTCCGCAATTCCTGAAGAGTATTTCAAAGACATTACGATACGTACACTTGTGCCGAAAATGGAGCAATCCGAGTATTCTGATGAAGAGGATTTGGTCATTAAAAAGAACAATGCTACTCTTGTAGAGTATATCAACTACATCAAAACTGCTAGCGCATTCGCACTGTACCAGCAAGCAACGGGCGACAAAGACGATTTAGCAGAAAAATTTTTGAGCGAGCTTGAAAGTGAATTGGGCTGGGACCGTGACACCACCAGAGTTGACCTTGTGTGGACTAGTGGCTATACTTTGATGAGAAAACGGTAGCTCTGCTAGCAATCTGTCACATAAGCGTACTGTATATAATATATACATCAATATAAACTATGGAGCAAATATCAAATGTCGATGAATACCGTTGTTGTTTTTGAAGAATGTTGTTGAAAGTTCCTGGCCTTATCGTGAGGATATTCCTGATATCCTTTCTAACATGGATTATACTTACAACAGCGATTCCGCAAGGGCTTTTCAAATATGATCAGAAAAATGGACAACAGGAGCTATCCAACAAGCATTTTTCCATTACGTACCCATCACCATTGGGTATCAACAATAGCAATGTATACTTTGTCATTGGCCACCCTGACGACGAGGTGATGTTCTTCTCCCCTGCTTTAGTCGAGTTGAACAAAGATCAGTACAACAACAGGGTCAAAATCATATGTTTCTCTAGTGGGAATGCTGTACACGATGATATGGGGAAAATTAGAAGTAAAGAGATGTACCAGTCGGCTCAAATCTTGGGAGTGGATAGTAGAGACGTGACCATACTTGAAGACTTCAAAGACGGTATGAATGAGAAATGGGCCGCGGAAGACATAGCTGGACAATTGCAAAAATTGATTGATTATAAGCTGAAAGAGCCTTCGGTCATTGTGACGTTTGATGAGTTTGGCGTTTCAGGGCACCCAAACCACATCTCTTTGTATCATGGTGTTAATTTGTTTGCAAGAACTGCGACAATGAGTACGAATAACAAGACTAGTGTCTACACTTTAAAGACACTTAACTTCTTAGAAAAATACTCTTTCCATTTATTGACTAATATCGAGTTGTTTGTACACCATCTTTCAGAACTCATCATTAACAGGATACTTGACATCAAGGTAAACATCAGCTTTTTCAATACAGAGTTGGGAAACGAATCGATAAAGATCTATTCAGATCTTAATATGTTGAGTGTAAGCTACGCAGCAATGGCTTACGGTCACTACTCACAGATGGTGTGGTTCAGGTATGGTTGGCTTATATTGAGTCGTTATCTCACATATAACCACCTCATTAAAATTCATTAAGTGATATTATTAGTTATTGTACATAGAATAGAAAGTCGATTACTTATTTTTGAAGCCAAATTGTTTTTGGCACCAATTGGAGCCATGCTCGAAGTACTCCTTCTTAGAAATACTTATTTGGCTAATGATGTCGTCACCAGCAAGCTGTGCACCACCAAACCATGCAACCTCGTCTCGACTTGATCTGGTGTTTTTTAAATTGACCAACCACTCCAGAGGAACTTCTTTTCTTAACTCGCTTTTCAACCTTTCAAGAAAGCCCGGTAATAATGTGCTGCCACCCACGGGTATGATGTTTGCCAGAAGTAAAGGCCTAGTGACTTCTGGGCATGCCATGATCGATTCCACGAGTAAATCAACTATGTTTTTGAACGAGACATTGTGGATAATCAGCGCGTTTGACGAGCTACTGTCGAATATGATATCAGGATGGAAAAATGCTTCTGGAACGGTAAAACGCTCATCAGAGAGTTTCAAGGATTGTGCGTCTTCACTCACTTTCATATCCCTCGTTTTCACGTAACCGGTTATTGTAGTTTTGAAATCAGGTAGTATAAACTCACTCATGTATTTCCTCTTCTCTTTTAATGTCTTCAAGTAGTCTTCGGCAACAAAGCAAGTACTGTGCTTGATGGTGTTCACCAAAACAGTCTCATCAGAGACATCGTAATGCCGGTAAGATATGAGTTCCCGGAGTAAGCCATTGAGCATTGCACCTCCTACAGGGAACTTTTTCACGCCTTTCCAGTATACTTTCTGGTATATCACAGGTATAATCCACGTACAAGTATACCCGGAGTCAATGATTAGCGAAAAGTCTGAGCTCTTCAGCGTCGCGTCCGTACCCATCAGCCAGGGGACCAAAGACGCCGGCGTGCACCTATAATACTCATTAAAGCCATATTCTTCAAAAATGATCTGGTCCGTATTCATCGAAAGCTGTGGAAGTTGAAACGGCGTCTCCGTGAGCAATAAGTGCGTCACGCTGGGATCAATATCCTTGTCGGGAGACACCATGCTTGTTGCGTAGTCCCAGATAGGTTTCTCTGTTTCCCACGATACCAAATGCCCTTGGTCGTGAGGCCGCTTGAAAATTAGTCCCGAGTAGTTGTTAGTGTGCTTTGTATACTCATCTCCGAGATATATATTACCGTCTTTAGCCTTGACTAGCGTATTTTGCACCTTCACTGGCTGATTTTGAGAATGAAATCCAGCTTTGATATTGTAACTCCCATTATCAATAACCAAAAACTGATTAGACATTGAAAATGACTTAAACTCAATGGATAAGCAAGCTTTAGTTTTCTAGGTCTAGATAAAGCCTGTTCGATTATCAATCCGTTGTAGTTTTTCAATTAACACTAACTCGGGCAACGGAATAAGAATTGTGGATTTTTTTTCGATCATGATATATTAAGTTTTTCCTCGATTAAACGCATCTTCACTTATCTTTTACGAAGAGATTAAGAATATATAACTGTAATATAAGGAGGACGAGTCTAACTCTTGTTTTTACTGAGATTGTAACGGGAAACGTTTGGTATAAGATATATTTGAGAAGGATCGAAAGAACAAACTAGTAGTATGCCGTTGCTTTCCCGGGTGTTGCATCACTCTAATGATAAAGGCTCTGAAAGACTGAATACCAGTGGAAGTCTAAGTCACGGCAAAGTGCACTATACGTTGTCTATTAAGCTAGAGTCACCACCAATAGTGCTTTATGGACAGCCCCACGAGTCTACAGGGTCAATTATATCGGGGTTATTGAGCCTAGAGGTGCAGGGGTTTAAAAAGTCGAAAGGCTTGGAGTTGAGAGCAGTGTCGTCAAGTTCGTCCTTAGATACACAGGGGACTCTTGGCACACATACATCGCCGCAGGAAGAGGTTGAGCTTGAAAATGTCACATTGTCGTTGGTGCAAACGGTGAAATACACCAAGCCGTTTCTCATTCCCTCCAGTTCGATAACGAACTGTAAAGACTGTTGCACCAGGAGAAGCGAGTTGGCTAGATGGGATGTGCTTACATCAGATGCAAGTTTTGGCGTGGGCGTCCATGCCTATCCGTTTTCACATTTGCTTCCGGGTTCGTTGCCAGCGTCATCGAAACTAGGCTCTTCGCAGTCCACCTCTTTCATTAAGTACAATTTGATAGCTACGGCCAAAGAGACCAAAAGCTCAAAAATAGTGACAGTTGATCTTCCCTTGAAGATATCGAGACTGATACTAAGAGGTCCGGACAGAAATTCATTGCGGGTATTTCCTCCCACTGAGGCCACAGCTAGCGCCGTGTTGCCCAACGTTGTCTACCCCAAATCCACGTTCCCCTTAGAACTCAAACTTGATAACATTGTAAGTAGTAAGAACGATCGAAGATGGAGGATGAGGAAACTAAGTTGGCGGATTTTGGAGCATACAAAAGTAAAGGCAACAGCATGCCAAAAGCATGCCAGCAAACTAAAGCAGTTCGAAAATTCAGAGAAGAGGGCAAGAACTGGGGCTCATGGGGGCAATGGTTCGAATGGTAACGGGAATAAGAACTCGGCCAATTTCCACCACAGTACTATTCAAACGGGGATGTCTCTCAGTCCTTGCCCAAGCTTACAAGTGCATGCCAGTCTCGAGAACCAAGAGGAAGGCCCTACACCAGCTGATAACCATATAGATGAAGCCTTGAGCAGTACAGCCCCAAGGGCACCGCTGTACAACCCCCATGATTTATTAGAAGATTTTTTATCACCCGTGAATTCTGCTGGAAGTAACGCTGAAAACAGCACCACTCGTGCAATATTCCCATCTGCATCCAATACTCTGCTGAGTGAGAGACGAAGAGATTCGACCAACGACAGCCAAAACCTACCGCGAGATTCAGAGGAATCATTGTATCTAGAAGAGACCAGAACCATCAGTCATGGCGAAACCAAGTCAGGCTGGAAATCTGATTTCAGCGGTCGAGGGAAGATCGAGCTAGTTGTGGAAATTAGTGCTTACAACTCTTCCTCGGGCCTCAATAAACACATAACAAAGAGGTCAAGTAATGATCCCAAGTTAGACGAGACCCAAGAAGGTTTGAAATTCGGGGCAAACGTCTCCTGCGACATTGACGACCCAACTCTCGGGATCTATGTCAACCACACTCTAATAGTTGAAGTAGTTGTTGCAGAAGAACTTGTGCACAACCCATCTGAAAAGAGAAACACTGGCTTGAAGCCAACCAGCTCGAATAACTTGAGTCCCACTGTGTCTGGAGCTTCAGTGTCCAGTAACACGACACAAGTCGCTCCCCAGACCCACTCTTCGCAGGCGAATCAACCTGGTGTTTCCACAGGGGCTGCGAGGGTATTGCGGATGCAATTCAAGCTCGTCATGACTGAAAGATCAGGTCTCGGCATCGCCTGGGATGATGAGGTTCCACCTACCTATGAAGACATCAGTACCTTAAGTCCTCCCAATTACGCTGAAACCCCACCTTCGAGTGTCTTGCCATCCTCCAGCCTGAATATTGCATCTCCCTCGACCTTGTCTCTGAGGCAAACTCCTGGCGTGCTCTATGGTCTAGGAAATACTCCTGGGGTCGAAAATTTTGCCCATGAAAGACCATTCTTCAGTACCGATCATGCGTCCAGATCGGAAGAAAGGATACACCAACTCACTATTTAAGGACCTTTTGAACTACATAAGAGGTTTACACTATCCATCGACAGCCTAAGTACACCACTGAGTCTACAAAACACGAGAGAAGCTCATTTAAAGGCTGTTTTGATACATTAGTGTCACTACATCTTTTTGTTTCATATAGCAAGCTTCTCATACTATTTTCTCAGTCCCCAAGCTTTCCATTCACAAATTTTCTGATATAAGACCCATATCATGCCAACTCATTGGAGCTCTGTAGTTGCACCTTCACGTATATGCTGCCCCAGATTGTGCTATCAGAGTATGTTATAACCTGCTTATTTGATGGAAAGAATTGGCACTGCATGGAACTGAGCGCACCAAACTCATTTTTTTGTGATAAAGAAAGGCTGATTTCTTCGATTTCGATGTATAACTGAATAGACGCTCAGGAAGTTTTAAGACCGACCCTTAATATAAGTCATAGTAAAAGAAACAGAATAGGCTACTAGACCTATATATTATGGAAAAGACGCCAAAGTTTGCAAATAATAAAAGTAGAATCAGAGTAGACGTACTGTGTGACGATGAGAAAGAACAAAACTATAACATGAGTCAAATCAATATACTCAAGAGAGGCGATAAAGGGATGAATCGCTCTAGCAATGATAGGGGAGAATACCTATCGATAGACACATCAAGACAGCTGCGTGGACAACTTTCAGGAAGGATGGATACATCTCTATTGATTCCTATCAAAGAGCAAATCAACAATACTAAAGACATCATCAGGTTCCCTCTCGAATCATCACACGCCTATTCGTATGCACATTTATCCCCAAACTCGTTGGCATTGAGACTTAATGTTTTGAAGCGGTCTTTGGAAATTTTAAGAGAGCGGCCGGAACTCTGTCAATTCATCAAGAAGGACATTCGGATGGACGACGCATCAAGTGAGAAGGAACAAAGCAAGAGCAATCGGGTGTTGAGCAATACGCTTGCCAAAAACTCGCAAGAAAACTTTCTGTTGCAATCGAGTGCCTCGTCAGCGGCACTTGCTGCATTGTTCAGGCCAACGATGAAGAGGTCAGACAGCCTTCCCGTGAACCAAATATACTCTTCTAAAGCTGACGCTTCTGAGCTTTCTTCGGAATACAAACAGAGCCTGAACCGTAAGTCACTCAAAGATGACTTTACTGAAATCATCTCATTACTCGAAAAGGACCCTAATGTGTTGTCGCAGGAATCCGAAGTAGCATCTACATTGCATGACTTATCATTAAGTTCCAGTAAAGATTACGAACAGGCAAAATACGATTATTTGAAAAACAAATTGTTGTTTGCATTAGCAACACCATTTGTGGAAGCTAATCTGACCAACCCGTCATTTTTCGGTGTTCAAAATACCCCAGTGAATCCCCAGTTCAGTCCAAATACGCCAAACAATCCATTCAACTCAACACCACAGTCGGGAATTTCACCAACGTCCCCCTTAGTTTCCAGTAATGGCAGACCCTTCCACACATTGTCTCTGGGCAAGCACTTCCTCCCTCAATCAGTTTTCACAGTCGAAATAGATCACCCCTGGCAGGTAAAGGCTGCGAACGATCTTGCATTCTTAGTATTTGGTATTTCGTACAGTATGATAAAGTCATTAACATTAATGGACTTGATAGCGCCCCAGTTCAGAGAGTTTGTGAGCAACAGACTAACAAAATCTTTATTAAACGAGCGCAAAAGTAAGAGACAGACTGATGATGCAGGTAAAGATATAATGTTCGCTGGAGATATTATTGCAGTGGTAAAGCCTGCAGACCAGAGTATTGCATGGACATCTATGTGGGCCAAGAGGACGGGGAATATTATCATTTGCATGTTTGAACAAATACCTTGCGACGCCTTTGATGTAGAGGTTCTGTGCAGCAAGAACGATATCAGTAACTATAAAGTAGATAAATTAAAGGATCTAAGCGGTGAATTGCTCAAGAGGAGTACTACAGACTTGAAAAACCTCGCGGATATATGCTCCTCTATGATGTTGGAGTTAAGAAAAGAGGAAAATGAGAAATTTTCGGATGAGCGTTGGGAACAAGATGTCTTTGATAGTGAAAGAATAAATGACACTAGGTACTATACCTTACAAGTCCGTGAAAATGAAAATATACCTTGTGCTGTCACTTCCTTCCCTCTAGAAGTGAATGATGACAGGTTCGAAATGAAATTGAAATTCCACTCCTTGCCATATATTGCTGGTATGTTTGTTATCGATTCTGCATCGAAGAAAATCTTGTCTTGTAACAACGCAATAGCAAAGAACCTTTTTGGAAGACCAACCGCCGATTTAGATAACCGAACTATCGACTACTTAATACCTGATTTTACGAAGATTTTGGATCACGGCTTGAAAGATCTTGAGGAAACAATCGAGTTGGTACCAGGTCTCGTTTTACCGGAACATTTCTTTAGGAGATGTGACGCATCATTGAAAAGACGGGATGACGAAAGTGTAGAGGATCTTTTCTTCAACTCAAGAGGATTAAAAGCCCGTCATAGAGATGGCAAAGATATATTGATAGATGTTCAACTTAGGGTTTGTTCTCTTGACACTTTCGTTCTCTGGATTACTTTTTCAAGACAAAGTAAAAGAAGCAAACAAACTGTCACCGAAGAGCTTAATAAACTTAGCTCTGACCGATCATCTTTGACTAGTAGTCCTGTCAGCGAAAATACGAGGGCTAGTCCGAAAGGTCCCGCTAGTCCTAATGGAGGTAATGATGTCAGACTTCCCTCTCAATTGAGGTTATTAGAAAGAGAAGGAGAAGAAATTGAGTTTCCATCTGTTTCAAATGGCATTGGAAGAAACAGTAGTACAAGACGACCTAAATCCAGCACCTTCACAATTCCTTTAAGCAGCTTCAATAAGCCTTTACAGGAAGCTATTCTGATGACCAAAACAAGGTATGATGCAGATGGCAAGAAGAGGGTCATTTCGAATACAGAATCTCTTGAGTCCAATGAATCAGGCATTTCTCACACTAAAAGTTCCGATAGCTCTGATACGATAGCTACAAGCGTTACTGGTAACGAGGCCAAGAATAACAAATTGGACTACTCATCAGAGATTAATTATCTGAAGTGTTCTGAAGCAGACATATTGAGGCTTGAGGATGAGATGCTCGAAAATAAAATGAAGACATGCCCACATTGGCCCTCTGTCGTAGGAGCACATAGAAGAACCAAGAAGTTTAGCGAGTTTGTGGTAATAAAGGAAATGGGAGAAGGGGCATACGGCAAAGTCGTATTGGCTCAACACAAGGAAGATAAAGACTACACTGTGATCATCAAGTGCATAGACAAGGAGAGAATTTTGGTAGATACTTGGGTAAGAGATCGAAAACTAGGCACTATCCCATCCGAAATACAAATAATGGCAGTCATGAATCAAAACCCACATCCTAATATTATGAGAATAGTTGATTTTTTCGAAGATCTGAAATACTATTACCTTGAGACACCTTTGTTTGGGGATCCGCCAGCTATAGATCTTTTCGACTTCATAGAAATAAAAAAGGGCATGACGGAATTTGAATGTCGCTTTATATTTAAGCAGATAGTCCTGGCTGTCTACTATTTACACAAGAGTGGAATTGTTCACCGTGATATCAAAGACGAAAATGTGATAGTAGACGGAAATGGGATCATCAAGCTCATTGATTTCGGTAGTGCTGGATACACCAAAAATAAGCTTTTTGACGTATTTGTAGGCACTATCGATTACGCTTCTCCGGAAGTTTTAAGAGGCGATAAGTACGAAGGTAAGCCTCAAGATGTATGGGCCCTTGGAATTCTCTTATACACAATGTTGTACCAAGAAAATCCATTTTATAGTATCGATGAAATTATGGAGGGAGATCTCAGAATCCCATATGTGGTTAGCGAAGGTGCTACTAGGTTGATCAAAAAGATCTTAGAAAGGGATGTGAATAATAGACCAACAATCACAGACATCGTTGAGGACGAATGGTTGAACTTTTGACGAATACAAGTTGTACCTCTTATTCTAGGTTACATATTATATACATATATACATACAAGCTCATTAATGAAAGGAACATTTTTAGAAACAGTGAATCTGATGAGAGCTTTGATAAAAACGATTCTTTTACCCTTACTACCTTGAATATATTTGAAGGTCAAAACTTCTACTCCGTATAACGACTTCACTTGTTGACCCTCGTTCGATCTCTATGACGTTGCCAGCGTGAATTTCCTACAAGATTGGGCTATTTTGGTTCAGTGAGAATTTCATTCAATGCGTAGTTACAAATTTTGTTAAAATTGAATACTTCTACATATATGCTATATCTTTGAATGTTGCCTAGTAACATTTATGGGAAAATAGCCGTACTAAGTATTTGCAAAGTTCATGTTCCCTAGAAACAACAATGATGAAGTCATATCAATAATACCATCTTTGAGTTTTCAGGTCCTCGAATCAAGCCCGAAGCCTTCTTTCATTCTCATCACCTTGTATCATAAGTTAAGAGGTATTGACGTCGGCAAATTACCTAGAGACTTTTTTGAAAAAACTTTGATTGTGAAGCTGAGTGAAGGGTTGAAAAAGGATCTTGACTCGCTAGCATCTGGGTTTTTCTACGCTAAAATACAAGAAAGGTCCGATAAAGCACAATGGTCAGGAATTGTATATCGCGTATGGGAGGATTACTTGGGTGTAATAAGCTTACCAAATGATGTTAAGGTGAAAGATATTGCGTCGAATATGTTCAACGAGAACGTATCTAACAGGACGGTCGAGGAATTCATAGCGACTGTTTCTTTGGATGATAGTAATTATACGGAGTCCAAAACTCTTGACGAGAAAGAGGAGAGACTAGTACAGAATTTTACGATGAAGCCTCCTAAAAAGGAAGAGGCTGATACTAAGAGATCAGCTGGAGAAGAAAGTGTCGAGCTGTCAAGCAATAGCCCTCTAGAATTCTTGGTGTCACGGTATTACGACACACTTTATAGTTTGAACACACCGTTGAATTATTTTGCCAAAGTTACATTTACTAGGTTGAAAAATTTATGTGATAACGATACCAGCAGCATAGAGCTACACTTACTGAAAATGTTTGTTCCAATGGACGTGCTTGACGCTAGACACGATGGCAAGGTAGGCATATTGAAAAAAGGGATATTGAGTACTGAAACGGATCTATTCGAAGATTCGAGATTTGCTGTCGAGCTAGAAATGCAAAAGAAAATGGTAAGGAACAATCCAGAAATATTTCAAGACGTGATTCATGTTTTGAAAAATGACCATATTACTGATGACAATATCGACGATATTGATGACAAAAAGATTCTGCCTTTAATGTTGGAGCTCAAAATGAGAGAAGCTCAGTTGCAAGTTTTGATCTTGCTTGAAATTTTCGCCAACAAAGGTTTGGTAGAAGAAGAATTTTTACGCATGAACCTTCAAAAACAAGAACTGGAGATAAAGAAATTAGGGAGAAAAAAGAAAGGGTCTTTAGTTCGTTCCAAACGATCTCGAAAACCCAAAAAAATACTTCCTACCTTTTTGGGGATGGGATTCAATTTATCAAATGCTGAAAGTGCTGATGCTCATTCGATTCAGATCGATGAATTTACACTTTTCAAGACTTTAAACTCTTTGATAGATAGAATGGGTATATGGGATGTTTTGATAGAAGAAAAGAATGAAAACAAAGATAGAAAAACTATTGGTTTCATGGCGTTTGTCATAATACCTTATTTCAAACTGCGACTTCCTGAGATAACAAGCTTTGTAATACAAAGAGTGAAGGAATCGACGTTGAAATCTGTTGCAAGCATTGGTAGCATCAAAGAGGCAACGGTGAACAACAACTTACCTATTGAATCAATAGAAGGTGATAAGAAGAAGCACGGAGACCAAGAGGTGCCTAAGAAGCCCACGAAGTATAGTAAAACACTAATCAGTCCTGGACATATTGTGAAACGTGACAAATCAGCGACCCTTCGAAGCGATGCCTTGCTACCAGCATTTAGCCTCAAGAGATCGAAGTCAAATTTGTCCTCCAGAAATCTCCAAAAAAGACAAATAGACGTTGCACTGAGCTTGAGGACCCAAAGTCTTAGCAACGGGACTGAAACTTTGAAATCTGCAAGTTTCAGTAGAACTCAAAGCAAGACAATTAGTAAAACTGGGGGAAGCACTATTTTCGCCACAAGCAAAAAGCAGAAGCAATCTGATAGTCGTGAAGAATATATACCTCAGGTAGAGAATACCCCAGCAAAACCAAAAAAGGGAATTATCACGAACCAGAAGTCCCAACATCTCTCACCAGAGACGTATCAGCCAGGGCAGGTCTCTCCCATCCCTGATTTCATAGCTAATCTGATCACTAAACCCTCTCATAAAAAGCAAGTACCGACGGTTGGTGTGAGCTTGGCAAATAATACAGCGAAGAGAAATATCACAGACGATCTACTCAATGCATCTTTGAACGCTTCAAATAGTTTGGACATTATCAAATCTCCAACTAATACTTCGAAGACGGCTAGTCAACCCGATCTCTCGTTGAAAGTTGCATCCAGACTAGAGACAATCACAAGCTCCCCTTTACATCAAGCAACATTTGATCATGAATCACCATCAAAGAAAAAGACTCTTCCCATTGTTTTGCAGACACCAGTAAAACTCAATAGTTCGGCTGATAGGAAACGAAGAAAGCCAGGCGAGCCTGTGTCGATAATGAGCTCTCCCTTTTTCAACGCGGAATTCAATGGATCTCCTCCACGTTCAAGTTACCGATCAGGAAGCTCAGATGCTCAGGGTGTCTTTTTACAACCAGGTTCTAACTTAACAACCCAAGGAACCTATAATAATAGAAATGAGAAAATGCCAATCTTGGAGTTCACAGAAGATAATCCAACCGATGATGATGGAGTAAGTTCGGCGGATTCAAACGTTTTAATTGATAAGGTGGATCCTGTCGTTAGTGCAAAAAAGTATAAGCGTAGAAGTACTAATAACAAGTTTTAGACTTCTATGGGAAATTATCAAAAGCCTCTACGTACTTTCAATTTATAGCATTTTTAATTCTACACAATGTACTTATAAACTTGCTTCACCGAAGAATATACCTCTTATTATAGCTTTAGCATCCTTTTCTTCCAAGACAAGTTCAGATAAAGTATCGCCTATTCTTTCTTTCAACTTTTCTATAAGTTCTCCGTCGATCTGCGTATCAACGTCACCCGTGCTTTCGTTCATTTCATTATCACTTTTAATATCAACTTTCAACTTTCTCAATATATCCAAAACAGTGTCGAGCAAAAGTTTCTTCTCGAAGTCAGTTTTTTTCCCATTATCGACAACCAGTGTACACCATATTTTCAAATTTCCAACAAGAACCAACTTGATAACTTCATTGCCCATATTTTTGAGACCTAAAAGAGTACCGTAATGTGTACCGACTGGTTTAGAAGAATCCAACAAGGCTCTTAATAAAGTACGGGTCACACGAGGTTTTAAGGTAGAGTATGAAGAGCCGTACACTTTAATAATATGCTCGAGAAGAATTGCGGCAAACTCTCTGATAGTGAGCTGGTTTCTAAGTAATTCTTGAGATTCCGCTTCATCAGTATCATTTATGACAGGTCCAATTCTTTTAGCTAGCAATAATGTTAATATACATGGCATTAGCGCATGAACGTAAGGGTCCAAAAATATGGTCTTGTTGTCAGCTAACGCCGAGATGACCTCTAACATAGTTGAGAGGATCTCGATTTTTCTCAATTGATTGGTGATTTGCTCAGCAACGAACTGAATGAAATAAGGTACAAGTTGATGTAAACCGGGGTCGTTTTTTAAAGAATTCAAAGCCGCGTATCGCAAGTTCTCTTTTTCAGGGTCTGTAGATATAAGAACCTCTACCACTTTGTCAAAGTACAATTTGAGCTCCTTCGATAAGACATGCTTGACGAGAGGTTTTATCAGCGCCTCTTTGTGCGATATTTCAGAGCTCTTCGAGGCAGTCACATCAATACCTTCCTTCGTGGAGCTATCCTGCCCGTAGCCAGAGTTTAATATGTCATTGCCCAACATCGAAGTGATTGCTCCTCGTGCAATGGGCGATATTGCTTTGATTTCAGAGGGAAGTGGGTTTTGAGGAATCATGGGCTGGACGCCTTCTATGGCTAGCCAATGAGCCGTGAAGGTGGTTTGTCTCGGCACCTTTGGCAATGGCTGATTAATTAGTTTCTCAAAGTCCACTTCTTTATCGTCAATATAGTACAATGTTTGTCCACTCGCACCAACTAACGCCTCTTTGAACGCGATCGGCTGGGAAACATCATACCCGTATAGCGGTTCAATATTGAGCATCTTTAATGCATGATTGATATCTCCTGTCATCAAGAGCTTTCTTTTGGAATGACGCATAAATTTAATAGCTGTTTCCAATATCTCATGAATTCTATATTCAACGTCCATGGCAAGATTTTTGGCTGCTTCATCCGGCAAAACAATCCCCAAAGACTCTGCCGCATCCTTGACGGTGTCGTTTGGTGACCACAAAGTATGAGAAAGAGGTACCCTTGAACCTGATTCCATTTTAGCAGTTGGATACTAATACTAACGAGTTTCCGTATTTTTGGATTTTTTATCGAGATATACTGAAAATTTAATATACAGTACAATAAAAACTACTGAAGCTTTAGAAGAGCTAGTTTGGCCTCTGGAGAAACGGAGAAGGGTGGGTGGTACAAGGATGACAACACTCGGACACCAGTGTTACATTGAGCGCTGTAAATCTTGTACCAATTCATGATTCAATTCCAACAACCTTTTGTTCTCAATGGATAGTTGCTCGATCTTAGCATTTTTCTTCTCTAGTTCTTTTTCATACATAAGAAGCTTCTGTCGTTCCAGCACAGCTTTGAGATCATCCAATGCCTTGCTGGGCGTCTCATCTTCTGGGTTTGGTGCAACATTTTGTGGGTGTTCCAATTCCTCGACGTCTTTAGTGGGAGGGTTTTGTGCGTAAGAAGCTCTCTTGCTGAGCTCAAACCGTTCCTTACTTAGCTTGGCCATTATTTCCACGTCGTAGCCTCTCATGTAGAACAATGCACATAGTAGACGGTCGGCTCTGTCGTTGTAGAAGTCCATCACAGGCAATGAAAGGGTACGAAACGCTTTGGAGCCTTCTCTGTCGATTACACCAAAGTTTCCATTTATAGAATTGACCCTACAGATGTCTCTTATGAACCTATCCATAAGCCGTGAGAAGTACTCCTTCACAAACTCTCCGTTTAGCGTGATGACTTTGTCCACCTCTTTTGAACTCTTCGGTGACGAGATAATCGTGCTCAATTGGTAGTTGTTCAACTTTATAGCTACAGCTTCCCACCAGTCATCTTTTTCGGCCTGAGTAGATTGTAGATGGGGCAAGAATTCCAAGACTAGCTCCAACAAAGGTACTTTGATATCGTTTTCTAATCTCTCCTTCTCCTGTTGGAAAAAAGAGCCCTTTTGCGCCTTAAATAGCGAATTCATTACTGTTTGACCTGTGTCACTCTTGAAATATCAGATTTTCGATAAGAAGTGCTCGCTTTCCATAGTATGCGATCTAAAACACACTTTACAGACCTACTTAATTTTTTAAAACTAAGGCAACTGAGATTGGCATACAATTTCACACTGCTTATCATGCTAGGCTAAATACCCTTTTCTTGTTTTGTTTTCTGTGTCATTGCTCTAAGCTTATCCTCGCTATTTTTGATTTTGTTCTTCTGAGTATTGTATCTCAACTCAGCAGCCCTCGCAGCAGCTCTCTTTGTATCTTCATTAGTTGCGGAATCTGACACTTGACTCCCAAGTCTATATCCAGAGTTTGTTTCGTTTCTGTTTGGCTTCTCCTTCTTTTGATTTGCATTTGTGGCCAATTGTTTCTCAGTCGTAGTAGATGTATCTTGGTTTTCAACACTTCCGAGCCTTCTCCCTGCTCCCGTACCACGCAGTGATGGCTTCCCTCTAGAAGTGTTCAAAGACTCCTCATCCTGTTGTTTGGAAAGGCAAGCTCCCATTCCTCTGTTGAGCAGTGTACAAGTAAATAGTCGAAAAGTATTTAAGATCGCAGAAAATTGTATTGAGAAAATCTACCATATAAAAAAAGGATGCGAGCTACTTCACATTGTAGGCCAGTATTTGCAACTCATGTCATTGATATATTAGTGTCTTTGTGAAAGTCTATGTACAGTGAATTAAGAATATGATACAGAAAGCTAGTCTAATAAATCGATCTAGATATTTTCTTATAGTCGATATTTGGTCTCAAATTTTGAAAAGCCGGAACTTCAATCTTCACATCAGCCTGGAAGACGTCATCCGGCTCGTATGTCAACCTCTTTATGTCATTAATTTGATCTTTCTTTTTCAACCAGTACTTAACGAATCTCACGCATGTCCTTTGATCTTGAATGTAGTCCTTGTATTTGCTCAATACAGCCAAATAAAAATCTTTTCTGTTAGAGCTGAATTCCGACAAAATAGTTGCATCACGCAAAGCAGCCCAATCAGCGATAGGAATATACCTGAAATTACTGCTGTCTAAATGAGTCAATGACTCGTTCCACTTCGAGAGAATTTCATTGTTGGAGTAGTCTGGTAACTCACCTGTTTTCTTCAAACAAATTCGATAAGAGACAGGTGTACGTTTGATATTGAATATGGAGTAATTCTCAATCAACTGCTCAAGAACGTCCTTTGATCCCCAAGAGTAGTTTCCTATGATCGTGTTCAAGAAAAATTCATCAATACCCTTGGTTTCAGAGTAAATTGCAATTACTTCCTTAAGCTTGTTGAAAGACTCCGTAGTCAACGTAGGATATGTTTTGAAGAAAATGGTGAAAAAGGCATTGTTCAAGATTGCGTACCGGGAGTTAAGACTGCTTGAGGCCTTCTCACCATTGTAATGGCTGATTGTCGATTTCCAGAAATAAACCAAATTTTCAAAAGGCTCATTCACCTCAAAACAATTGTTGAGCAAACTCTGAACGTATGGTACTTTCAAGTAGACGTTGTAAGGTAAATCAAATTGAATAACCTTATCGAAAAAGTGTTTGGCGATCTTGATATCTTTACACAAACCAATGAAACTCAAATGCAACTCACCTAAAGAGGCCAAAACAAAGGATGGTTGTTGCTGTTTGGATTCGTACAACAGTAACAACTCTTCGAGAGCATCTAAACCACGAGAATAGTCACCGGCGCTGATTGCAATCTTACCAACAGAACACAATAACTCATGCTGTACGTTCGAAGTGTCTTTGGTATTAATTTCATAAATGTGTAAAATCTCTTCGTAAGAGAATCTCTTTTGCTCATACGCAATAGGTAAGATGACTGCTAATATCTTTTCGTTCAAATACAATTTTCCTGTTTCCTCGTCGTTAACGCCGTTTTCCCACAAGTTGAGCATCTCGGCATGAAGCAGGAACTGTTTCATAGAGAAGAAAATGTACAGCAAGATATTAGCATTCAAAATCTTCTTGAACTCTCCGCCTACGATAAGATCACTGATGCTCAAAACTGCAGTCTTGATTAAAACTTCATCCAACAAATTCTCATTCAGATATTGGTCACTATCTCTATTTTTGCTTCCTGACAACCTCTTGGTCCTGTTGTTGTATACAGAAAAGTTTAAGATTTGAGAATACGAATACAAGTCTTTGGAAGTGAACACTTCTCTCAACCCTTCATCTTCAAAAGCCTTGAACAAGTTATCCATAGTCGTAGCAAATGCTCTCTGTCCATCTTTATCACGAGAAAACTTGTATTGGAACGCCAAAGAGAGCTGTTCTTTGAAATAGTTCAACTTCACCTTAGTCTCTGAATCGAGCACTTCTCTCAACAACGGATCACGCTGCACCTTGTTCACAAACGCATCTACCTTTGAGCTAGTTTTCCCTTGAACTACTCCCGAATTTTGTCTAGTAAACTGACATGATAACGTATACTGCGATTGATTCCCGCTGGAGGCTCCACCTGTGATGGGGGCCGTACTACTTGGCAAACTGATCCCGGGTTTACCATTTCTTATCTTCAGAAATATTGCAGGCCTGAGACCTTGTTGGGTATTAGCCGAAATTAGTCTGAACATATCAAACCTAATAAAATGCTGTTGTCAGTCTTATCCTAATACTTGCCACCTACTTTTTTGATTATTTTACTCTCTTATATGCCGAAAATTTTTCAAAAAAAAAAACTCACGTGACACAAAATTGCAACAATCTTGACAGAGATAATTTTCACCCTTAGTGGGGCTGAACCATAGTTCACTTTTGCAATACCCTTGTGTTAGTGAGCTAGCTACGAGGGTAGATAATCAGAAAAGTTTTGACAACTTTGGTTTTTTTTTGTCGCGTAGAATATGTCCTCTTCTTCGATGTAATGGAAAAAATCTTATGGCGGAAAGTATGGATAGAGGCGGAGGAGAAGAAGCCACTGACAAAAACCTAGCTCTATCAAAGAAGAAAAAGCCGATAGGGAGTAATCAGGGAGAGTGACTTTGTTCGTTCCTGCTATCATGAACGGCCTAAGTGCTTATCGAAGCCTAGGGCAGTTGTATATGACTCCTGTATAAAGGAGCTTGTCAAAAAAGATAATATTTCAACTTGACCTGATTTTATCCTTTTCCTATCAGTTTATTACAACCTGATGACGAACAATGACGGTAGTGGCCTTCAACCTCAGTTTCCTACGGAAGCATCGTTGCTCTTAGACTCTGCAAACAAAAATGTGTATGTTGAACCGAAGTCAGAAAAAAAAGGAAGGAAACTCAAGAATGAAGATAAAGCTAAATTAGGTACTTTTGAGGGAGTTTTTCTTCCTACCTCTTTGAACGTGTTGTCTATTTTGATGTTTTTGAGGTTTGGGTTCATTTTGGGCCAGATGGGTATAATGGGGACGCTTTTGCTTTTGGTGATGTCTTATACGATTGACATTCTCACTGTAATGTCAATTAGTGCAATATCTACAAATGGTACTGTGAAAGGTGGAGGAGCGTATTACATGATTTCAAGGTCTTTGGGACCAGAATTTGGTGGAGCTATTGGGATCATTTTTTTTATTGGCCAAATTTTGAATTCTTCATTGAATGTTGTGGGTATCATAGAGCCCTTACTAGTTAACTTTGGACAAGCAAGTGGAGAGATCACACCGCTACTTCCATCAGGATACTTGTGGGAAATACTATACTCGAGTATACTTTTAGCTGCATGCACTAGCATTGCCTTTGTGGGCTCAAAGTTGGTTTCAAAAACGGCATTTTTTCTTTTCATTACATTAACGTTGAGCACCCTTTCAATTCCATTTTCCACGCTCATCAAGAAACCATTCTCTCCATTACCTGAGCCAAACAGCGATGCTCTTTATACAGGGTTGTCATGGGCCACAGCAAAAGAGAATATGTGGCCTCATTTTACCAGTGGAGCAGTTGGATCTGTGCAGCCTCCAGGCGAGCCAGAGACTTTCAAGAATCTATTCGGCATTTTTTTTCCTTCTACTGCTGGTATATTCGCTGGTGCATCTATGTCTGGAGAGTTGGAGAATCCCTCGAAATCCATCCCTAAGGGAACTTTGAAAGGTCTACTCGTTACTTTCATATACTATTTATTAGTAATTGTCAGTTTGGGATGTTCGGTTTCAAGAGAGTTGTTTTATAAAGACATCAAAGTGATTCAAACTGTCAATATCAACAAAGTGATCATTCTCCTCGGTGAACTTTCAACATCTCTATTCTCTGTGATCATGGGTGTCGTGGGAGCTGCAACAATGCTATCAGCTATAGCTGATGATGAAATTATTCCAGGTCTTTCAATTTTTACAACGTCGAAAAAGAATCATTCAAGCAAGAAGAAAAGTGAAAGAATGTCTCTCTTAGCTACGTGGCTCATAGCGCAAGTTTTTTTGTTCGCAGATATTAATCAGATTGCAACTTTTATTACAATGGCTTTTCTCATGACGTTCATTGTGACCAATATAGCTTGCTTTTTGTTGAGAGTAGGATCTGCACCAAACTTCAGACCTTCTTTCAAATACTTCAATTCCAGAACAGCATTTTTTGGTGCCTTCACTTCAATTTTGGCAATGTTCATAGTAGACGGGTTTTCAGCATCGTTGGTTATTGTTTTCTTGATGTTTTTGGTTATTCTTATTCATTATCTGACTCCACCTCTGAAATTTGGGGATATATCACAGTTATTGATTTACCATCAAGTAAGAAAGTATTTGTTGAGGTTGAAGTTACAAATGAATGTGAAGTATTGGAGACCTCAAATTCTTCTTTTGTGTGATGATCCCAGGAGCTCATGGAACTTGATACGGTTCTGTAATCATTTGAAGAAGGGGGGTCTATACATACTAGGGCACGTAGTAGTACTCAAAGAGAATAACGACAGATATGAAGATCAATCAGAATTCGGCATAAACTCATTCAAAGAAGTTCAAAGACAAAAACAGGCTTGGTACAAACTACGCGATCTTACAAACATAAAAGCATTCGTTCAAATTGCCATTGGTCCTACATTACAATGGGGTGTAAGAAATGTTTATTTGGGGTCTGGTTTGGGTGGAATGAGGCCAAATATAACAGTCATAGGATTTTATAATTTCATGAAGCACAGAGTTGAAAATCCACACCAAAAAGGGCTGAAAGGTAAAAACCCGATTTCACTACCCACTGACTCCTGCCGTAAGGAAAATAAGGTATCTATTTGTCAATGGGTTCAGATGATTGAAGATCTCATAATAATGCAGGCTACGGTGGCGGTGGCTATCAATTTTGACAAGATAGATCTTCCGGCTCCTGATATCAAGGATTTCACTTTATTTTCGAGATCTAAATCTACCAAAGACAAGAAGTACATTGATCTTTATCCTATTCAGATGTCCTCTCTCAGTCAATTAGATAATGGAAAATCTGTATTATCCACCAACTTCGATACTTACACCTTGATCTTGCAATTAGGATCTATCTTAAGCACTGTCCCAGAATGGAAATACAACAATATATCTCTTAGGGTTTTAGCCTTTGTGGAATCTACTTCTGACGTCGAAGATGAGCAAAAAAGGTTAGAAGAGTTGCTTGCTACTTTCAGAATTCAAGCCAAAATAATAATTATATGTTTAGACGATGGAACATTAGATTTTTACAATTTTATTGTTAAAGGCTATTCTAAGACAGTTTCCAACAAAGCAAAATTTGAGAGATTAGAACTGTTGTTGAAAGGCGATTCCTGGTGGAAAAACCTTTGTAATGCAAGAGAGACTTTGAAAATAATAGAGAAGAATAAATTGTCAAAGAGACTGTCATCTACTCAGGCATTGCTGCGAAATGTCCCATCAAGGACATTTACTAAAGGGAATGACCATTTTAAGAATGATCAAAGTATCCAATTTTCAAAGTCGATGGATTTGAGCCTGGATTTCAAAGGGAAGGATTTGACGCATAATCGGAAATATACACTTTCGAACTTGCATGATCGTGGATTGTCACTATCACTTAATATGAAAACACCTCAAGAGTATTTTTTCAATTACGACGAGTCTTTCTACTCTAGTGACAGTGACAGTGACAGTAACTTTCTGAAAGGTCAACCATATAGTGGCGTGGACACCGATGGAGATTTTCGAAATGAGTATAGGAGAGATGCTTCTACATCTTCAGTGCAAAGGAAAAAGTTATTCAATTCAGAAGACTTCACTATAAACAAAACTAAGAGCCTTAAGAGCCCCTTAGCAGGACCTTACGAACCACCAGATTGTAAATTGTCAAGGCACAAGGAGGGATCATCCGATCAACTTTCAATAAGGTCAACTCGTTCCTTTTTGAGACCTAACTTCACCTCTGTCAAAACCCCTCAAGCTCAAATTAGCGATACAGAGGAATTAGAGGACGAAGAGCATCCTTCTATATCCTTCAGAGCCAGCTTTAGCGCTGAGGATGATAGTCTTGCAGCGAAAAGTTCTTCTAAGACTGCCGAGGAAAGTAGTGACGGCCAGAGTCTCCAATTTGATCAAAAGAAAGTGAATTCGTTGGAAGATAAGACACAGAAAAGTTCAATGAGGAGTACAAGTAACGTCCACAAGCCTTCATCAATTTTCAGTGGAGTTGGAAGCTCAATCCAGGGGAAAAAAAGTAGTCATAACGTTTCAACCACCAGGCTTGACGACAAGCATGACACAGTCTATTCGAAGTCAGGAATGAGTGATAAGTTTGCAGGAAAACCGAAGAACTTGACTGGGACTTTCAATGCGCCACTTAATGATCTAGATGAACATCAAGATGGAAAAATGGATGAACCTACGGAAAAGATGATACAGGAAGAGCTTAAGAATTTGACGTTCAATGACTTGCCTGCCAAAGGTCAACACATTATCTTAAATGAGTTAATGCTCAAGTATTCAAGCGATGTAACCACAGAGATAATATTTTCAACCTTACCCACACCCATGATAGGCACTCATTTGGATGACGAAGAGTCAATAGAATATACTCAAAACTTGGCCATTTGGACAGAAAACCTACCACCTACTTTACTCTTGAACTCTCAAACGGTGACCGTTACCACAGCATTGTAGGGGTCAGTATATAAATATAAGTGCCTTTTTGACTCATCATGTTCATTAATTTTTGTAGTGTATGTAAAGAGATGAGATGATATTGATACTACATAGTCAAATAATCTTGAAGTCAAACAATTCAGGCTAAACAGGTTCGTGCCAAAGTAAAGATAGAGTTGGTTTCCGTAGAAATACCTAAGAATATCCGATGATCAGTGGAGGACCATCAGCTTATTCTGAGGATAAGTATTCACGGTCTAGTGATACTCATGATAATATAAATACTAACCCTCTTAAATCAAGTGATGGGGATAACAAACCACAGCCAGCTCCTTTATCGAAAGAAGAGAAACTTCGAAAGAGACAAGAGCAGTTGAAGCTATGGAAGCAAAAAAAAACCCAAGACAAGGAAGGAAGTACTGACTCCGAACTGAATAAGGAACAAGGTCTGGATGACAAAAAGATACTCAGACAGAAGCGTCTTGAAGAATGGAAGAGGAAGAAGCAGAATCAAACACTCGGCAAGTCATCAGGAAGGCCCGATGAGGCAAATACATCAAAAAAACCAATAACAAAAATAAGGATAAATGCATTGAGACCGGCATCAAATGTCATCAAGACTAAAAAGAGGACAGCATTTGATTTTTTGAATGATGACGAAGAAGAATCTGAAAAGAAGCGACCAGTCTTCAAGATACCTTCGGGAGCACCTGAAGGATCTGAAGAGATTACGGATTCAAAGAATGAAGGCAATAAGGAAGTTGACGAGTTGGATTTATATATCGCTCAATTAGAAAAGGACGACCAGAGAAGCGACAAACCTTCTAGTCAGGATAATGAACAAACGAATGATGATGTGAATGCATTAGAGTCTGGAGAAGAGTCAGATGATGATATAAGGCAACAAAGACTTTTGTCTTCTAAGCTCGAAAAACTTCAAAATAAAGAGAAACAATTAGAAGCAATTGACCATTCGAAAGTAGACTATTCTCCATTTAGAAGGTCTTTTTATAAAGAATCTGTAGAAATACTAAAAATGTCAGAGGAAGAGGTTGAGTTGTTGAGAATGGATTTAGATGGGATCAGAATAAAAGGGCACGATTGCCCAAGGCCTGTGTTTAACTGGTCACAGTTGGGACTATCCTCTTCTATAATGTCAGTTATAGAGGACAAGTTAGGATATAAGTCTCCTTCACCAATTCAAGCACAAGCATTGCCTGCGATAATGCTGGGACGAGATATCATAGGTGTGGCAAAGACAGGATCAGGGAAGACATTGTCATTCATCTTGCCTTTGTTGCGACACATAAAAGACCAACGTGAATTAGAGGCTGGAGAAGGACCCATAGGACTCATAATGTCACCAACGCGTGAACTTGCTTCTCAAATTTACAAGGAACTATCCAATTTTGCCAAAAAAGTTGGAATTACAGCGTCATGTTGCTTTGGTGGAGCACCAATTGAGGCGCAAATAGCAGAGCTTAAAAAGGGTACTCACATCTTGGTGGGTACCCCTGGTCGTATTATTGATTTGCTAGCAGCAAATGGAGGAAGGGTTACAAACTTAAAAAGAGTTACGTACCTTGTTTTAGACGAAGCAGATCGTATGTTTGATATGGGATTTGAAGCTCAAGTTACAAAAGTGCTTAGTAGAGTTCGACCTGATCGACATACTGTTCTATTCTCTGCAACCTTCCCTAAAAAGATTGAGTATTTGGCAAGAAAGATCTTAAACGATCCACTAGAAATTTCGGTAGGAGGAAATAGTGTAGTTCCATCAGAAATTACTCAAAAAATAGAATTTTTCGAGGTTAGATCTAAAGAGGAGAATACAGACTCAGATTTTCCTACCAGGAAGTTTGACCGATTGAAGGAGATCTTATCGCAATACACACAAGAGGGAAAGCCTAGTAAAACACTCATTTTCGTCGAAACGCAAGTCGCAGCTGATGAACTTCTAGTGAAACTTTTAGCTGCAAAATATCCCTGTCTCGTGATTCATGGAGGAAAAGATCAAGTGGATCGAAGACATGCCGTGAAAGAGTTTTCATCCATGGAGAGCGGTATCGACATTTTGATTGCTACTTCGATTGCAGCTCGAGGTCTCGATGTCAAAGGCTTGAGTTTGGTGATTAACTACGATCCAGCAAACCATATGGAAGACTATGTCCACCGAGTAGGCAGAACAGGCAGAGCTGGAATGAAAGGGACTGCTATCACATTTGTCTCTTCGCAGCAAGAGCGGGCGATATCAGATTTGGTTAAGGCTTTACGATCAAGTAAAGTCCCTGAGGATAAGATTGACCCTCGCCTTCTCGAGTGCAATCTGAATTTTATGTCAAAAGTCAAATCTGGGACTGCTAAGCATGCCTATGGTTTCGGAGGAAAGGGCCTTGATAACTTACAGGAGATAAGAGAGTCAACCAGAGACATACAGCTCAAGGTTTACGGAGAGAACCAGGATCCAGCTGCAGACAGTAAAGCCAACGTGAAGCAAGATGCGAGAACTGAAGCAGATACTCCAGATCTCCCTGATTTCGACATCATTGAAGGTAGAGCACCAGAAACTTCAGGCCCTGATATGTCAAAGTTTCATGCTCGAATAACCATCAACGACTTGCCGCAAACTGCTAGGTGGATAACGGTGAACAGAGATAGTTTGTCTAAGATTATAGAGGCTACAGGGACTTCTATAACGAACAAAGGTCAGTATTACCCTCCAAATGCCAAGCTTCCAAAACCTACCAAGCAGAATGGTAAAGAGGTTTCGCCTCCTCCAAAGCTCTATTTACTAGTAGAAGGCCTCACAGAAGCAGCTGTTCACGAAGCAGTTAAGATGATTCGAGAGAAGATGATCGAAGGATTGGAAGCAGCTGCGAAGGATAAGTTGAAAATCCCCGCTGGCAGGTATACTGTTTGAAATCGCACTCCTTGGTGTTGCTCCTCGGTTCTAAAATGTGTTGATATGAGGAAAGCACGTACTTATATATTAATCTAAATAAGTGGTTAATAAATTCCATAGACAAATTTAATTCTTAAAGTATAAACGAAAATGGGTGGCTTTGATGCTAGTAAGTACAACTACGACGGGTACATCGTAAGCGAGATCGAAGAAGGGTTCTATCATGTTCAATTGAATAATCCCAAAACCTTAAATGCGTTCTCAGAGAAAACCTGGAGAGACTATAATGAGATCCTTGAAAGGTTAGACAAAGAGGAGAAGTCCAATGTCATTTTGATTTCTTCTGCATTGCCCAAAGCCTTTTCGAGTGGTTTGAACTTGAAGGAGAGCATCCAGAGCCTTAGCCAACTAATTCAATTGACAGACGAGGAGAGATATAAGAACTTACAACAACACATCTTAGACTTCCAGTATTGTATTGGTGCACCAGCACGTATAAGTACTCCCACCATTTGTTTGTTGAACGGAATTAACTATGGGTTGGCGTTGGATATGAGTGCATGCTGCAGCATTAGGGTCGCTACTGAAGATTGCCGTTTTTCGATCAGAGAGATCAAAATAGGCATACCAGCAGACATAGGTTCTTTGCAGCGCTTACCGGCCCTTGTCAATAACAAGTCGATGTTGTACCAGTATGCTTTGACAGGGGCCACTTTCGGCACTAAGGAGGCAGAGAAGTTGGGGTTTTTGAGCAAAGTGGTTCCCAATTTGGAGGCTGGCTTGGAATGGTGTAAGCAATTGGGCGAAGACATCAACGGCAACCAACCTTGGGCCATCAGAGCCACCAAGTCTAGTATTCAAGATATGGTAAACGGCAGATCTGTCGAGCAAGGTTTAAAAGACATTGCTCATACAAATGCTACGAATATTGACGGAAATTTTTTGAGATTAATGTCTGGAGTTAAGCTTTGAGCTCATGTTGCGGATGATGCCTTTAGTATAGCCAAGTGTATAGCTCTAATATCAAATAAAACCATATCGGTGTAAGGTTCTATCAAAGAGGCCGGGTAATTTTGTGTGACTTAACTTGAACTAGAGTTTTGACCTAATTTTTCACTGGCAAGAATAAGGTAGTAACGCCGGAGGACTATAGGATAATAGGTTGATGGCATGGTGTATATGTTAAGAAGGTGTCTGAATGTTTCGGGTGCAAAAATCGCCAAGAGATTCACTTCAACTCCAGCTATAGGGTTTGGGGCAGAGAATATAGCGAACTACGATACTTCTTCAGCCGGAACCCTGATCTCGGATGTTGTACGTAAGCCCAGTATAACTCAAGCTCTTCGAGGAACAGCATCACAAAAGTTTATAAACTCGATTTCTGACTGCCATGCGGTACCCAAGTATAAGGAAAATCCGGTCCAGTCGAAGACGGCCTTGATTAAAAAGGAACTTCGAAGACTCGTTGACGAGAGAGCTTATCGTACAATACTAGATTTGTTACTAAAGTGGACCGACTACGAGTCAAAGACCATAAGATGGGAAAGTGTTCTCACGTCTAGCGAATTATCTCAAATAATTCGAGAGATCATAAATTATCAGATCAAGGTAACCAACCGACTCGCAGACTTTAAAGGTAGTTCGAGGTCTCAGAATCTTGTGACCAATTATTTGGTAGAGTCCAGGCTATTGAGAGACGACATTAGGAGGTTGTACAGTAATCTACTCTACTCGGATGGGAAGACATTCATATATGATCAGTCGACAAGGTTGAATTTATATGGTGTCGAGAACTTAACTGGATACGAGCTCACGGTTGGAGACTACGAAAACCTCATTGAACTCGAATTGCACAACCAGAAGGTTGATTTGGCATCGAAATGGTTCTTGCGGTTCGAGCAACAGTTTCCAAATGGCAAGCACCGCGAGCTTATGACTTATGATATGTGGATATTGAAGTTGAAGACTTATTGTGGGGGTACGCCTTTCTTGTGGAAAGTTCCTGAATCAGCCTTGTATCTTGATCTCTACAACCCAAGAAAAGGCCGTTTGATGTCAGAGACATCATGGGTACATGTTTTCAAGGAATTTTTGGCGGTGTATGAGTCTAAGGGAAACAAAGTAATGTTTGATGCTGAGTTCTGCGAAACATTGGTGTACGCAATTGGTTACGAGAAGAATACAGCTTATTTAACAAAATTCATCTCGAATATCTGGGGTATTCTCCCGGACGGAAAAATGGCACCTAATGCACACCCTTTGACCAAGAGTGACCCGAAATATCCTTCATTCGGCATATTAAAAGCCATAACTGCATCATTGTCGTACAATGGGCAATTCTACCAGGCCATGAAGTACATTAATGCATTTCAAGACGTATATGGCGAGTCGTTAGACTTGTCGAGCAAAAAAGCTAAGGGGTTCTGGAGTTTTGTATTGCATTGGTGTAATATCACAACAAAGTACAATGAGAACAGGGCACTCGCCCACTATCTCAAGCTCACCGCAGTGCAACTTAAGGGCACAACCAGGCCATCTCTCAAGGAGGTGCAAAACGACGCCAACTTCGATTACGAGGGCTACTTAAAGTACTTGGAAGGCCTCAAAGAGAAAAGAGCCCGTACCATGGAAGAGGTGTGGGACTTGTACACTAAAACTAATCAATTTTATACCTCGAGAGTCTACAGTACCTATTGGGAGTACCTTCGTGAAACAGACGATGAGTCCAAGTTGTATTCCTTTCTTTCTCTTTTAGCACGAAATCATCACTACTTTTACGTGTCAAACAACTCCTTCAACAAATTGCATCTCACAAAAAACAGAGTTAACGACACGGACGAGAGTATATACGCCTTGTACGTGAAAGTGTTGAAAAGGTTGATAGACATCAAGTGCAAGGCAGGATATGGGGCTCAGTGTCAACCTTTGATAGAAGAATGGTCCTTGGACGACAAAATGCTAAGACAAACATCTTCTTGGTTTAAAAACGAAATTTTACCCCAGTATAGAGAGATGATGGAGAAAAGAAGGTACGAGGAAATGATCAAGCAAAGGACAGAAGACGACGAACCCTTACTAGACT
The DNA here is from genome assembly GCA_001600675.1 of Millerozyma acaciae. NCBI lineage: Eukaryota > Fungi > Ascomycota > Pichiomycetes > Serinales > Debaryomycetaceae > Millerozyma > Millerozyma acaciae. The sequence goes on along the minus strand of BCKO01000001.1, from coordinate 1,808,434 downwards.
TATTCTAGACGTATAGAGTTGTAGACCAATATATACCCATAGCGTGCGTGGAAAACTCAATTTACGTGGACACCTTGTTCACTCGCGAGATAATCAAGACAAAATATCAGTTCCACTAGTGTTTGATTTTCCAGTATCAAGGGTTTGAAATGGCAGCTGAAGGTTTAGAGAAAATTACCGAAGTACCAGTTGAGTTTTTCAAGGATGGTAGCGCTTTTGTAAGAAAGTGTCAAAAACCAGATAAGAAAGGTAAGTTTATTACTTGTTTTGTGTAGAAGTAGTTAATTGAAGGAAGCATATTGAGCCAGATTACTAACAAACACAGAATACGTGAAAATCATCAGAGCTGTTGGTGTAGGTTTTGTTATGATGGGTGTTGTTGGTTATATTGTCAAGTTGTTGCATATTCCAATTCGATACTTAATTGTCTAAAAAGGTTGAATAGTAAGCCTCTCGGTCTAGAGTAACGAAATCGAGGAATCGAGATTCTTGGAGCAAGGGCTTCATAGGTTTAACTTCTCTTAGAGATAACATATAATTTAATTTTCATGATATCTGTCGTCAAATGAGTTGTAGAGGCTTCGCTGAAGAACGAAGTATTTGCGATGTATTTTTGAATCATCTTTTAAAGAGCCCAACGAAGATTATTTGTATAGAATGAAAACTACTGGCAACTTCTATAATGTTAGAGCGATCGGCATCCCGTCTCTGCTCTCTTTTTCCAGAAAGCTGTAATCTTTCACATTCTGATCTAACTTTGAGGTTTTTGGAAAGTCTGCGCGATGTATATGGAGTCTATTTTTTTTTATATCTTATTTTCACTACAAGAAGTCAGCTCAAACCCAGATCAGCTATTAGAGTTAAGGAAGGTAGAAAGATGTCTCAAACTTCTACATTTGTGAAGAAGCTCGCTTCAAATGATCGTAAAACCAGAGAGGGAGCTTTAGAAGCATTGAAAAAGTATTTGGCATCGAAGTCATCTCAAAAGATGACATTGATGGAATTAGAAAAATTATGGAAAGGGTTGTACTATTCAATGTGGTTCAGTGATAGGCCAAAACCACAAGAGAGGTTAGCGGAGGACTTGGCTCTGTTGTACTCGGAGGTTATTCAAAAAGCAAAGTTTTCAGATTTCATAGAGGCATTTTGGGTGATCATAATCAGAGAATGGCCTAGCATTGACCAGTGGAGAATAGATAAGTTCTATTTACTCATCAGACGTATCCTCAGACACAACTTTAAATTTTTGAAGAACAATAAGTGGGACCTGGATCTTGTGGAGTCATTTTTACAAGTCTACAATAAATTACCTTTGAGCGGTGAACAGTCCGTTAGTGTTGCATTACCATATCATTTGTGCGATATATACATCGATGAACTAGAACTAGTCTTATTCGAGGACTTTAAAGAGGAGTTGGAAGAAATAGAGGAATTGAAGAGCAAGGAGACAGATAGTGAAAAATACCAACAAGCGTACGAGAAACTTTTCAAGAAAAAGTTAGATGCTGTTTCCGATGCCCCAGTTAAACAATTAATAAGCCTTTTTGAGAAGCTTAGTAAAGAAGCAAAGCTTAAAACTTTGAGACAAAAATGCAAGACTGATGTATTGGATGACCAGAGGTTAAAAGATTGGAATGTTTTCGAAGAAGAGGAGGAAAGTGGCAGTGAAGATGAGTGGACAGGATTCAAATAAGTAAATGAGCACATTTAATTTTCAGCGTAATATATAGTGTAAGTCTTATCATCACCCTTTATGTATATCGTAGGGCTAGCTCATTCTGTTGAAGTCAAAGTCAAATGAAGACTAACTACAAAAAAAAAAAAAAAAATCAAAATGTAATGTAATGTAGCATTTTCACCGAAAGTGAACGAACTCTATTCATGTCCTCAAAAGACAGTAGCAAAATCCTTTCAGGTGATAAGGAGGTGAATCCTTATATTCCAAAGTTTATCTCCAAAGTCCCTTGGTACCATAACCAAACGGGAGCAGAGTTGGAGAATGATTATTTGTCGCATCAAAGAGCTACTGGAGAAGTAGTTGACCATAGTTTACCCAAGGCAGGACCTGGTATTAAGGACGAATTCGAAAGTCAAGATGGCATCAGTCGAAAAAGAATGTACGATTACGACTCGGTACGAGATCGCTGGTTTGGTGTCGATTCAGAAGAATGGGATAAGATCGTGAAGAATTGGAGTAAGAATAAAAGAGCGGTAGAAGTGGAAAATGGGATGGATGATGATTTGAAGCGTAAGGCGTCTGACTTTGAGTTGGAATTGATTGAACTAAATTTGAACGTTAGGGATTTAAAGGCTAATGTCAAAGAGGACCCTTTGGAAAAGTCTCTTCGTGACCGAGGTGACGTTCCGTCTTATATTCTCAACATCTCTGCATCGGATAAGTTACAATACGATCCTAAATCACGTATCACCAAGGACCCCTCCAAGGGTTTTGTCAACGATCAGAACCAGTTCGTACGAAAACTCACTGGAGAAGGGAAGAAGTTTGAAGATTTGCAAGTCTTTGCGTGGGAAAAAGACAGAGAATACCAAAAAAAAATACAACAGGAGAAACTAGAAGATGCATTAATCGGAGGAAACGCCAAACCCAATGCAGAGGCTGATCTAGGTTTCAACCCCGAGGCTAGTCCCACTGCTGTGATGATCGCTATGCGAAAGGAACGGGAGCGGCAGCAGTCTCTTTTGAAGCAAAAGAGAAGAAAATTATTGGATAAGTACGTCAGTTCCGAAGAAAACAATCTGGAGTCAGAGTCTGGTACAACTCTCGATAAAAACGGTTTGAAGAAATCTGGTTACAAGGAAGACATTTATCCCAAAGACCATTCAGCGGTTTGGGGAAGTTATTATCACGACGGGAAATGGGGATACAGTTGCTGCCAAAAAACAGAAAAAGATTCGAATTGCTCCAGCTGATTAGAGACACTCTTCTTCTTTGTTGTCTCTTTGTAGTCCCCCCGTGTACATCAAACATCTCCCATGCTTTCTGGTGTTTTTCTTTTATTCTCAACTATCTCAGGTGAGAAATCCGGGTCCGAACAAAGGTCCCCGGCTTGACTTAATCTCTTATCAGCCCTCCAGGGGGACCTGTTTCCCCTGTCTCCATGACATTGCACTGCAAGTCCAGATCAAGATAGATTTTCGCCTCAAGCACTCCATCCCCTATAAACCCTCGAAAAACTACGAAAGGAACGGAAAAGGCTTTCGAAGCCTACAAGCACCTAAATTTACTAGGGTGCACTGTACAGTTTCAAGAAAGCATTTACAAACACGATTCTGAGTCCTTGTCGACAACCTTAAGCAAGACCATGCTAGATCCAGGCCTTTGATCAAGGAGGAGAAGAAAAGGTCCTTCAAGATTTTGACAGCGGACGGCATATAAACGGTTCCAAATTGATTTCAATAAAGTTGTTGTTCTACACCAACAGGTACGTTTAACCCTTTAATATTGGTTCTTAGAAGAGTTATAGTTTCTAGAACAGCGTTTCGAGAGAAGCCTTGGATAATTATTTGAAGGCACGCGAGCTGTCTTTATATGTGATTTTCCAACGTTTTTCTGGAAGTGATATTCCCATTCCTCACACGTGGTATCGAAAGGTCTTGAGACACTTCTATAATCAGCAGAAGACAAAACGTGTGAAACAACGTGGTAAAAAGCTATAAGTAAAGCAGAATCGCTTCTTCTAGCACGAACGCTTACAAGTAGTACAGTCACAAGGAAGACTTGCTGGTAAAGGCTGAGGTGCAATTTAGTGAGTCGGTTCGCATTAATTTGATTCTGTATTCATATATTGAAAGGAATTAAAGAGTTTAGACCCATTGATTCTTTGTTAACCTATATTCTCCAGATCAAAAGAGAAAGGTCAATTATTTATATCCAAGAGACATCTTAAGCAAAGGGCTGGAAAAGTCAAGAGAACAAGCTAGTTTTACTCGAGTTATTGAGTGTTTCTTAAACAATTATTAAAGTTTTACTCGATTGAACTCAGAACAAGAATCACTGATATTCGAGATTGACAAGCCAAAGTTGCGTTTTTCAAGTAGTACATACCGGCTTATATTTGTTAATCTGTGAAGAGAAACTAGGGCTGAGGAAAAAATAGTCAAAATCTTATACACGCAAAAAGTGGGAGAAGTCAAGGAATCATTGCAGAGTATCATATTCAGGCAAAATGGAACCAAGACTACCCAGCCCACCGGTACTTAAGACAACTATCATACAGTTAAATAGAGATTTGGACCTGGACGATGGAAACTACGAAATACTAACGAATGAGTACTCTGGGGCACTGGGTGCCCTGGACAGTGCAGCACAGGATGCGAGCCAAGAGTTTGGGACTAACAAACAACAAAAGCGCAAGCGCAGAAGGTTATCGTCCAACGTGGATTCGGAGGAGCTTTTGGAGCGGAAAAACGCTACCAAGCAGCTCCATTCTATAATAGAGAAAAAAAGAAGGCTCAAGATCAACCGTGAATTCGAAGCGCTTAAGTATCTTATACCAGCGTGTCGGGCCACCACTGGTAGTAGTAAGAAGCAAAGCAGCAATAATGGCAATAAAATTGATGGAATGTATAAACTTAGCATTTTGAAAGCTTCGGTAGAGTACATTCTTTACTTGCATCACATTATTCAAAGACAACATGATATCATTTCTCAACAGTCATCTGGTGAAAACTCTTTCAACATTGATTTTGCAAGGGTCGCATTGGATGTCAATACTTACAGAAACATCAGCAAACCATTTGACTTTCAAGCCCTCAGTGCCGAAACCCAGGCTCGAGAGGAAAGGGGTAATGAGGCTGACGAGTTACACCATAAAGGCAAATATAGATCGCATCTAGAGGATGAAATCGATGGACAGTTGCCCAGTCCTGAGATCTCCCCCGAAATGGCGCCTGTATTATCGATGCTACATAATTACACCAGCAGTAAAGGACTGATTTCTATATCTCCCAGAAACACTAATTACTTATTACCATCGAGTATCAATAATTCTGCTGCTAAGTTCCACTTGCCAGATCCTGCTTTGAGTTCTTCGAGCTCCGTTGATGATACTAATGAGCCTAAGATGAGATATTTCAAGTCTAAAGTGCCAGATAATAATGCTATTGTAGTGAGTGTTCAACGTCCCAACAGCGAAGATAAGCTATCCGAGCACGACGCTTCAGAGACATTATTAGCATTGAGGAAGTCTAGCATCGATAGTTTACTCAACTGATGCTGTCGTTGTCTCCTTTCCAAAAGTGAAGCAACAGTTCACGCCGGACGATGGTATTTGTTTTATTTTCAACTAAGGATATTAATGTAAAATTGAAGTATACTATCTAAATACTGTTCGACAATTTTTTTACATAAGTAAAGGTGGTTATTGCTAACCTAATAAATGATTTTCCTTCAAAAACTCTACATACTCATCAATCACACTGGGCCATGCAGACATCTCGTCATAATCCTTGAACGAATCAGGATCGACACTCATCACTTCTTCAACGAACAAGTAAAACATTTGCCATGTATCTCGTGATATCCCACGTTTATATTCTTGAGAGATGAACTTGAACCATTGCTCTAGTCTTTCATTACATTGCTTGAACTTGGGCTTATTGCAAAGCAAGAGTCTCCAATAGTCAACCGCAAGCTCGTAGTTCAAAAGTCTTTGACCAGGGACCTCAATTAAAAACCCGAATGCATAGTTATATAGGTCTTGGTACCTTTTGTCGTCGTCAGAAATCTGTGTGTGCAAATTTGATATGTACTTCTTCATATCCTCGATACTCAATACACCAACGGCTTGCCATCTTTTCAAGAAGTCGTTTTTCAAAAAAACACCGACTGAAGGTGAATTCAAAAAATATGCAAGTGTAAGACTTTTCAAGTCCTCGGGATCAATCTCTAAATCTTCCAAATACTGCAAAGTCCCATTTATACCAATATTTTCATCGTTATCAGCGTCCTTGTATTTTTCGAATATCGTTATAAGTCTTTGATCAACCTTTGTGATTTTCAGTTCGTTGTCTGTGTAGCTTTGCCTTAAGTATGCGTCGAGGGAGTCTTCTAACTTCCAGTCATATTTTTCTAGCCACTTGGATGCTACACTGGAATTTGCTCCTGTTACTTCTATAAATTGGTCTTTGACAACCGTTTTAGCAGAGCTGCTTAGCTTTGGCTATATCTAGTTAGTAACAGCAATAACTAACCTGTGATGTGGTATACTTACCATGGCTTCTTGAGCAAACTGTAGAACTGATTAGAAAACTTTATAGAGGATGTATTTAACTTTTGTGTGAGCGTTATTCTCATTAGATTTGGTGTTTACACCAAAACCTATCTAAATCCCAAAGTGAAAGCACTTGGACATGGAATCACATAGATTGTCAAGAGATGTCATAAGCCAAGTACTTCCCTCTCATGATTTGAAAGATTTGGCATCTAACACATCAATACATCATAGCGATATCGAAAATGATTTCGACTATCTTTTAGAGTGGTTGAGTCCGTTATGGCTCAAGAACGACAGAGTTCAAGAAGCATCACATCGTATTAAAGCAGCAATCAAAAGCTGCTTGAAAGATGAATTGAATCAGGTTGATTTCATTAAGTTGTACAACAATTCTGTGAGAAACAGATTCTTGACGACGAGATCAACCATAGCGGATAACAAGTTTACACCAGAGGAAATCGTGGAAAACGTGAAGAATGTGAAAGAAACCGACGATAAAATTGTGATGCAGTTGGGACTAGGCAAGTTGGCGTATAGCCTTCATCGCCGCAGTATGGATGCCTTGTTTCGCTCAATTTTGGTCGAAGATAAATCTATAAACTTTGTCCCAAAACTTCGAAAGCTTTTAAGTGAAGGAATGTTTTCTGAAGAAGTGTTGGAGACAGCTAAAATATACGAGCATATAAAAGTCTTGCTGTCTGTTGGGTTGCAGAGTGAGTTGAGCTCAATCATTATTGAGTTGTCAATTAAACAAATAAGAAAGTATATCTCAGATACTTGCACTGCTGTATGGAACAAGCCGCTTTTGAGCCAAATTAGCAGCTGGATCAGGTCAGAGTTGTATCCGAAATTCAGCATAGCGATGAACTTGTTTGGCAGCGAAAATGATCAAAGTTATTTGTATGACTTGATGAAGTTGGCACACACAGAATTGGTCTCTTTAAGAATTGATGAGATTTTCGACATGGTGATCAACTACCCCAAGAGTATGTTTGCCCTTTCAGAGCTACACCAATGTATTTCGTTCAAGTTGGTGCCTCATAATACCTTAGGCATGAACAGTTCTATGCAGTTAAGCGAAAGTACAATGATCAGTGTTTCTGCCTCATTCGCCAATATCGTGGATTCTAAAAACTCCTTTCACGATACGTCTTCAAGCTCTCAAGCATACCAAAGAGCCAAATTGGTTGACAAATTCATATTTCTCTGTCATCAAAATTTGTTACACTCTGGAGCCAACACAATTGACATAATTACTTGCTATATTTCCACAATCAAATCATTTCTTATAATCGACCCAAAGGGGGTCTTGCTTGATAAAGTTGTTCGACCTATAAGAAGATATTTGAAGTACAGAGAAGACATAATCATAAAAATTGTGCATGGCTTACTTGACGACTCAAAGGAAAATCCATTAGCTGAATTGGCTCAAGAATTGCGAGCAAGTAAAAGAGAAATTGCCTCTACAGAGGACCAGATGGATCTCAACTGGGTGCCAGATCCTATCGATGCATTACCTGATTTCAAAAAGGGGAAAGTCACCGATATAATAGAGTCTTTAATATCCATTTTTGATCTGAAGGAAATATTTATCGATGAATTTACAAGCTTGTTCGGTAAACGTTTGATCGGTATTCATGATTATGACATAGGTGATATAAAACATCATTTGCATTTATTAAAAGTTAGATTCGGAGAGAATGATTTCAACATATTAGATGTGATGATAAGAGATGTGGAAGAAAGCGTGGCTACTAATCGCAAAATATTCGGCGAAACAAAACCTCTATTTCATTCCACTGTTGTTTCACATCTATACTGGCAGCATGTTGATGACATAGCACAGAGTGAAGCTGGATTTCGTGTGCCTGATTTGATAAACAAACACTTCAATCAGTTCAATCAAAAATTTTCCGATTACAAAAAAGGAAGAGGACTTAAATTAATTAGTGGTTTGGGTTTGGTAAAACTTGACATAGTGATCAATGGTGTTAAAAGGCACTTTGAGGTATCGCCATCTTTAGCTTCGGTTATTAGCTTATTTGACGAAAATTCACTGGAAGTAAGTATCTCAGATATTGTCAATAATCTTGAGATGACGGAATATAATGCGTCGAAAAATATTGAATTCTGGATAAAGGAGGGTATCTTGAAGCAAGTTGAAAAAGATGTGTTTATGTCTAACGATTAGATATCTTTTTATTAATAGTATTGCATAAAATAAAACTTATTATTACAAAACCTAGTTAATATTACCATTAACTGATTTGGAAATCTCGACACCCAGAAGCTTTTGGTTGTAATTGGGGGTGGGTTGCCATTTTCTTGTACTCCTTATCTCATCCATTGCATATCCGGGAATCTTTATATTCCAGTTCCTTTCGAGATGCAACTGAACGTCCCTCACATCTACCGAATCAACTTTACGATGTTTAGCTAGTCTACATGCAAATCCGGTAACAGACGAGATAAACTCATCAGCTAAGTCCAATAATAATTCCTCCACATCGCCATCAATCACCGTTTTTCCATCACCTTCATCCGCCCCTATAGTATTTACTAAGTCAGCAAGTTTCCTCTTGGTTAAAACTCTACCACCGTTATCGGGTATCGTGTTTCCAGCACCTGTTGTTGCTAGATCAAAAGTTGGGAGTTTCATAATGGCGGGTGTTCCCAATACTGGACTGATTCCGTTTGCGGCACCACCAAGCAAAGAAGATCTGTTATTGTTCCCATTTTGCTTTAAAGTAACAGCAGTTGGTGGTTTCACATTAATAGTACTAGAAATAGGGATCGAGGGAACACTGGGCTTCGTAATGCCAGATAAGTTTATCTGAGGTCCTCCAAATTGCTGACTGCTTTTGCCAGGGGTGCCGGATATTGAAGGAGAGACTGACTTTCCTCTGTTAGGAGCACCCGCAATCTTATTAGTCATGTTAGAAGCATCCTGTTGTTGGCTGGGTTGTTTATTCGCAATTGAAGGTGAATCTAATCCTTGTGGACTGCTGCTTTGTGCTTGTTGTGCTTTTATACGCTTGAAAATGTTAGTATGTGCCTTCAAAAATAGAATAAGAAAGCATCAAGCTTTGACTTCTAGATCAATTATTATACTTACCTCTTGATTACCCAAAGTTCCTGGGGTAGGAACATTTCCTGCTGGGGTACCTGCTGTAGTTGGGATCTTCGCTTGTTCCACTAGTTGTGCCTTGATGTATATCGCGTACTTTTGGTATTGTGTGTATTTGTTTTTCAAGTCTGTCAATTGATTGTCTATCGCCGATTGTTGCTCCGTCGTCAAGTTGTACGACTTCTTACTGTTTTGAAGTTGCTGGATTTTCCTCTCTAATTCAGCGAGGTGTGATTTAGCTTGATTGAATTTGTCAAAGGTAGCTACATTACCCGAAGCTCCTTGAATCGAAGGGGTGGACGTAGAGGACCTAGGTGGTGGAGATTGTTGTGATAACTGAGTTTGTGCTATACCTGAAGACTGGCCGGCTTGTCCCAAGTTAGATATTTGTCTCGCTGGAGGAACACTACTGCTCTGTGTACTGCTTTGACTGTTTCCTTCACTTTGTTGTTGTGCCATCCTTGCTCGCTGCTGTGCCTGGTAGTTCAATAGAACTTGCTTAATCGACTCGGCCTTTGCATAATGTTGCTGTGCTTTTGCTGTATCATTTCCAGCTGCTTTAGCCAAGCTCACTTCGTTTTTCAAAGCTTGAACTAATTGATTGGCTTGACTAGGTTGTATCGATACCTGCCTTTGAGGTCCTACTCTTCCTTGAGAATTGGGGGTGGCTCCTGAAGAGATGGGAGTACCGGCTTGATGATTACCTTCACCACTGTTAGTATTCATTATAATAATTAATAAATACAGCGCTAATCCTTCAAAACTAATTTTTAGAACTACTAAGTCTTTAGGATTATTTTGAAGTGTATATAATCTGAAAAGTAACACAAAACCGAATCATATAGAGACGATTTTGTTAAAGCCAGTACGTTTTTACCCACTCCTGAGCTCTATCGTGGACAGATGAGGTATCATTCTTAAAAAGAGTGTATATTTCCAGCATAAAATAATATTAGGAGTTCTTTCAATACTTTGAACTAAGGAAAAACTGAAAAATAAAAAAGAAAAAAAAGACGGGCTGAATTCGAGATTTATAGTTATTTAGCTGCAAACCAACGTTCAGCTGGTGAATTGTCACCAAGATTGAGTCTTTAGTCAGACAAAGGCATCCTCGAAGCAACATTCCTAGCAAATGCGGTGAGTTTTTTATTGAAAAGGATTCTATATGTTTTCTAGTCTTGTTACTTTTCATTGAAGAAGTGTACTTAATTCTATACTTATGCAGCATAATACACATCCAATGCTTTTCACGGTACATGGCTAACGGCCCAAAATTCGTTGCATAATAGCAATCCTGTTTGATCCCAGCCTCAAAAAAGTCATACATCTGAGATGTACGGTTAGTCCATATATTATAAGCAATGCACGGAGTATCAAAATTAGAGCCTCCCCTAAAGATGCAAAATCCTCTCTATTACATTCAAAACCTCTAGATTAAGTGACCTAGCGGGAACTTCTGCGCTGGCATAGTGAGGAGTTTCCAAGTATTGTTCCAAAGCTTTATCTAATAGCTCACGAAGTCTTTTAACCAAAACACCATTTTTACACCATGTTCTAATAGGAACCCAATTGTCTAAAATTATACCAGAAGACGTTTTACCAGATGCCAATGAACTTGAAACATCATACAAGATTTCTCCACCAAATAATAAAGTGGCAAGAGTACTGCTTGGAGTAATATCACGAATATAATATTTGCTAGTTTGATGTGATGAGCCGAAGACTAGGAAAGGAACTTTCAGAGCCCAATTCAAACCTTTTCCTGATGGTGAAATCTCTTCATAGAGCTCGCGGGCTTTCTCCGTATTGACTGTTCCATCTTCATTCAACACTTTATCTTTAAAGTCCAGATAAGGTGCATCCTGATTCGAGTTGCTAAACAAAGTAGAGGATGGATGGAGAAAAGCTCTTGAAACTCCGATCAGGTCTTCTTTATCCAGAGTGTCTTGATTATGAATACGTCCTTTTATCCAAAGTTTGGTCTTAGTGGCGTCTGGATCCATTTCAACGGCACCAGCAAGTGACTGGACGTACTTGGGATCTGGTGTTTGTACTTTCACAATCTGTGGATAGAAAGCGCCTGTGATGAGTGCTCGAATGACGAAATAATTACTACCATTTCTGTTCAAAGTTTTGAAACAAGCAGTGCTTGAACTTTTGGGGCTGTATTCGAAAGGAATAAAGCCTATATCTTTTAATATCGATAAATATTGACTTTTTGCTGACTCAATCTCTTTTATCACAGTATAGGAGAGCATATTATCAGAAATGAACTTCTTCGTGTTTCCCTTTTTGCTTTTCATACTTTCATACTCCGCAAAAAGATTAGCTAGTCCGATCAGGTCACCTTGATCTTTAGAATAATTCGTCAAGATCTTTTTGGCAATGTCCTTTTTTTCATGATTGCTAGTGATAAGGTTGCCACATGATTTTATAGAAGCCAAGTTCAAAGTCATCTCGACACATCCGAAAATACAACCGTAAATGATAAGTTTTCCATTTTGTAAATCGGTAGGTAGTAAAGACAAGTATTCACCCAAGTGTGTTAGTGAATCATTCTTCAAAGCACCTATATCGTTCAAAAATTGCTTGGATTTGTGAAGAGAGGAGCTTTCAGGTGCATCCATACCAGATTGAAGAAATTCCTCCACATTTTTTATTCCCATTGATTTTACGGTAAGATAAAGGTTCTCTAGCCTGGATCTTTTGATTTCAGGAATTGGCTGTGGTAACATCGACTCTTCTGTTTCATGGGTATATAAGTGGTAGCAGTTACCTTCAGTTATACGACCAGCACGCCCTCTTCTTTGTTTTATTTCCGCTTTGGAACACCAACCTTCCACTAGCTTTGTCGTATTCATATTAGAATCGAAATAGACCATTTTAGATCTACCGCTATCAATGACGGCAACACAATCAGGGATGGTAATAGATGTCTCAGCAACATTCGTGGCTACAACTATTTTCCTAACATCCCCCTTTGGATGTCTAAAAACTTTTTGCTGTTCGATAGAGGGCAAAGCTGAATGTAACGGTAAGCACCATAATTCTTCATTTGCCTCTTTGAATGTCCTTTCAATGTAACTTTTGCATTGATTGATTTCCATGATACCGGGCAAAAACACTAAAAGGGATCCATAATTCCCATCCTTATGAAGCTGCCTACTTATATGAAGACAGAGCTTGGAAATTAAGTCATAATTGAGATTACCTTGTTTGAAAAATGTTGAATCGGCTTTTACCTTCAAATACTCATTATTATTTGTCGCAACATGATAGTCCAAGGTCTCTAGTACTGAATCGAGATAATAGTCCTTAATAGGGAATGTCCTTCCTTCAATATGAATATGGTCTATTTGTGAATTAAAGAAAGTTCTGAATTTCGTCTCATCGATAGTTGCTGACATCAAAACAATCTTGAGGTTGGGTAAACTTTTGAGTATCTGTTTCAATATAATGAGAAGGAAGTCGCTATCAACTGATCTTTCATGAACCTCATCAATAAATATATATCTCAAATGGTCGAACATTTTAGATCCATCTTCATTCGATTTCATAAATGATTGAATCATTCTTAATAAAACACCCGTCGTTATAAAGGAAATTCTAGTTGAGTTGCTAGTTTTGTTCTCTCCTCTAATTATATACCCTGTTTCCTTCCCAACTTGGTCATCACGCTCTTCTGAGATCCTTTCTGCCAAACCGATAGTAGAGATACGTCTTGGCTGAGTACACAAAATGGTAGACTCAAAATCTCCTTTAGAGTTCAATTCATCTAAAATATATTGAATGACTTGAGTTGATTTTCCTGAACCGGTTTCTCCAGTGATAAGTGTGATTCTGTTCGACATGATTGTTTCGACTAGGTTATTTTTTTTCTTCCAAGCTGGAAGTTCAGCTCTTTTCTGTAGTGAAGCTGTAAAGCTAGAGGATTTTTGCTTTTTCCTATAGGCTTCTCTGAGTAGGTTGATATTGAGAGTGTGGTAGTTAGATTTTCTTGTTTTGGAGACACCTTTTGATCGTTGTATTTTCTGCGAGGGAGAAGATGTAATTTTCTTCAAACCTCCTTCCACCAAGGGTCCAGGATGGTCAATTATACGTGAGATGTTCCCCTCAAGATACTCTGCAATTTGAAATAGACAGCATTCTCCTAGAAACGAATTTTCTTCGATGTAATGTGCCGCCTGTCTTACAATAGATAGCTTGATATAGTTTGCCAATTTGAAAGACTTATTCTTAACAAGAATGTGTATACCGGGCAACGTGTGTGGATAGTTTACGGGCTTGTACAACTTTAATGCTAAAAGGCCTGGATCAAGATTTTTTGGCGAGAGGTCCATTATTACTATTTCCTTATTTGTGCCTTCAACAAACTTTATGGCAGAGTCTCTAGTCATTTGGAGACCTTCCAATTCTTGCTCCCATAAATCTTGACTTTCGATTTCACTTTCTTGTGAAGGTGTCTGATCAATCAACGTGTTTGTGAGAGCAACAGCAGCTAACCTCTCATTGTTTTTGTTTTCTGACAAACATCTAACTATCTCATCTTTGTCAAACCCGGAAACACTGAGTCTTTCTAACATTCTTTCGTACTGTATGTTCGTTGATATCTTAAAAGAAATTCCAGAGTCTTTGTCGGTTTTAGAAAAGAAGGGAGGGAGATCATCTTCTGGGACGTGAAATAAAAGCCATTCTAGCGTATCAGTGAAATTAGAGGTGTACTCGAGAGCTTCGTTAATATGCGCCTCTCTAAAGCCAAATCGGGAAAGGGAAGCTATTACATCTTGTGCTTTGTCTCCTTTGCCTTGATCGGAAAGCCATGTTATATGATGCTTGATGGAATTTTCAATCGATGCACGGATCTCAGAAGGAAAATCAAGAAAAGGAGCATTTTCCCATACTCTCTTCGAAAAACTGGGCACAGCAGGTAGGTGAGCGTCTGAAACGTGCTTTTGAGGTTCAGATGGCGCATGAGTCTTCGTGCTGTTTGTGTTTGATGAGATATTTATCATGGGTTTACGCTCTTTCAAAGAATTCTGCTCTCTAATTTTCCTCTCTTTTTCCCTCTGTTCTCCCTTTTCTCTTTGATTCAATACAACCATGAATGGATCTGGATTGTAAATATTATCATGGTGTGTTTTGTTCTCCTTTAAAACTTCTAAACGTTTTTTCTCCAAATCAGACCAGTAATCTCTGAAAATTTTTGGAAGTATCATTTTCATGTTCTTAGCGTAGTTGAGTCTGAAAAGAGCATATGTTGCAGCATAATGCCTTGCCTCATTTGTTGTGGGTTTCGGCTCATATAAATCAGAATCGGGAATCATAGTAACTTTTATCAATTCTTTAGTCTTTGGATTTTCCCAGCCTAGATTCACTATTCCTATAAATCCTTTACTGGTTTTCTTCATATCGAAGACAACTTTTGCCCATTTTTGTTTTTGGCAGTGCTCGTGAAGTAACGTAGCAGGAAGCTTTCCCGTCCATCCAAAATTATCACCAATTGCTAAACCTCTTTGGGGCTTCTTAGGATCCGCCGCTTCTTCTTCTTCTTGAACTCCTTTCTTATTCTTTTTCTTTTCTTTGACTTCAGGAGTCGCCTCTTTTTGCTTCTTCTTCGCCATTGTACTGTCTTTTTCAGCAATATGTAACGAGCACTTATGAATACACCAAGGTTTCGACACTATTCAGCAGTTCAGACATAAGTTCCATCAAAAAAAATTAAAAAATGAGAAAGGAATTGACGCGGACAGGAATTGAACCTGCGACCATTCGGACTGGAATCGAATACTCTACCACTGAGCTACCGCATCACCCTTGAAAGTTTTTTCCGATTATACATATAATAGTTCAAGTTGACGAATATTAATATAGTACAGAATATACATGATTCTCATCCTTTTCAAATAGTTAGCATCAAGTCTATATGGTAGGGCGTTGAATATATTTACGTAAATTCGTTAAATTGAATATGTAATTATTTGAATCATCGTAAAACAACGTTTTAGATGCTTGAATATGTTTACTGTAAAAAATACAATCGGCTCATAAATTAATTAAGAAAAGGATTAGTAATAAGCAAGGCGTCAACGTTTTCAGTATCCATGATACTTAATTCTTGGTAGTCACTGTGTGATTGTTTGAATGCATCAGAAGGCAAGGTTGTGATTTCTTCCAAATCCGTAGAAAGTGGTTGCTGTGATGTGGGTGTGTTTGAAGTCGAATTTGTAGAACTGGAAGGACTTAGCTTTTTCCCCATGTGAAACTCATTACCGTTATTACTCAAGAAACTCTGATGGGTGTGTGGATTAGTACCCATGTGTTGATGTTGTCCATGTGAATGTATGTGAGGATGGATATGGCTGTGATGTGGTTTATATACATGGCCGTTTTGTTTCAATTTCTGATATGAAGGAGAAAATGGTCTCTGTGTCAATGAGGATGACCTCCTGATTGATGTTGAGGACTGGGAAGGAGAAATAATGGAGCTGAGTGATGTAGGTGAGTGTATCCCGTGGTTTTCAAACTCATTAGTTAGGGATGTTATCGAGCCTGAAGTGTGTTCGTTTGAAAAAAGACTATTCCGACTAGCGTGATTGAAAGATTTTACCGAATCAGTGTCGAGGTCAGACACAAAGTCTGAGTTTGGTGCTAGAATGAAATTCGATGAGTAGCCTCCCAACGAGTAATCTTCCAAGTTCAATGTCTCCGTGAGACTGTTTGAGGTAGGAGACGTCTCGGGTGAATCAAACGGATACGGACGCCTGTTTGACGAGGTTGTACTGGCCCTCAGCTCGTCCTCTTCTGCTGTCGTATGTGGAGCGGGCTTACGGCTTTCCAGCTCGACGCTGTGCTCTCTGGCCTCTGCGTGGCTCAGTGTCGAGGAGCGAAACTCACCTTTCAAGCTGTGCTCGTGAAATTCTTTCGCAGCCAAGTTGATGTTACTCGAATCCTTTTGTAAATTCGCCGCGATCATGGCCCCTTTTTCCCACTCAACCGGAAGGTTGCTCAACAACCCCTCGTTGTCGATGAGGTACAGAACAACCTTGTTGATAGGTATACTGCCCTCCTCGTCGTCTTCCTCCGCCAACTCATCCATAAATGAGAGATGAGGTCGTGTCAATTGTACCAATTTCTCTAACGACTTGGTAAGAAGATCAAGACGGGTCTCGAGAAGCTCGACGTACCCGCTGGGGTGTGACTTCTCCTTGCCCTTCTTCTTCTCCGTGAACACACATATCTTGTTGTCCAAAATACACCTGCTGCAAGGCTTCTTCCCATCGCACTTGGTCTTCTTGATCCTGCATGAATCACACGCCTTGCCCACTCTCTTCTTCTTGAGATGGTGTTCGTGTTCATCAAATGATGATGGCGACCCTAACATGTTGTGTAGCTTTGTAAATTAGCAAGTTCCGGCACCGCAATCGAAAAAATTGGCCTGGTTTTACCGACTCTTTAATCTTTATATCTCGTGCCACTCAATGATTTCTCATCAAGCAGATTAGTAATGGAGAAAATTGTAATCTATTTTCTAAAGGGGACACCTCTAGTGACTGTTTTCGCAGACGATGTGATCTCGCTATGTATCCCAATACCTCTGGCGGTGTTGTAGTTGCAGTTAATTGAACTCTAAAAAGAAGGGCCCTTTGTACGCAGATTTGGTTGCGCAGCACTATCAATACACAGAGTGTTTGCAAGTGTCTCACAATTTCCAGGTGAAAAAAATTGTTGCTAAACCCGGCTCCAGATAAATATACTGATAGGCACTGTAGTCGTGACTATGAACCAACGGAGTTTTCACCGCTGATGTCTCTCAATGGTAGCTCAAGACTCTCTCCAAGATCGATCTTGACAACAAACCTGAAACCAAACCTGATGATTTCAGTGCGCTTAAATAGTTCCAGACAGACAGATTTACTGACCCTGGATAAATGCTCCCCTAGCGTTAAAATTGAATAACTTGTGTTTGTAATGTCTATTCCAATGTCAATGGAACAGGTACAGCTGCGAGTGTCTCGTTGTAGTAGATCCTGATTTGTATTTCCTGAAAATTTGTTGGGTTGTATTGCTTGAACTTATCAGACAGAATCGTAAAAGAGTAATATTTTTAGTATGTAAGGTTAAAGTTGAATTTAGGATTAAAGCCTTTTCTAAAAGGATTCTAAATACCTGGGGAATCGACTGTTTTAAATATGTTGTCTCAGTCTAAGAAACTACATTAATAACGCTCTTCTGGCTCAGACAAATCGCTTAATTAAAACCTTTCTCCGTTCCGAATTATTTCCGTCCCACCAGTTAGTGCCAGAGAATAACCGCTTGTTGCTCGGGTGTAAAAATTAAACACGGCCGACTCATCAAGTACTGTGCACGCCTAAAATCCTTCCTTTTTCTGCTTCCTTTTTCCTCGCTTTTGATTAGTAAATGGCTAAATTAAACCCTCACTGCTCTGTATGCATCAGGTCAAGCCGATGGTAGGGTCCAGATAGCAAGCCAAACGGGTATGAACAGGGTTGATCAGCCGGTAGAAGAAGAAAAGTTTAAAAAATGCATATTAGTATCGGCTCGGAACATAATTTTGGTGCGACTAGAGAGTATTCTCCATTTCCTTTTTTTTTTTTTTTTTTGTTCTTTAATTTTTTTTTTTTTCTCTCGCTCGAAGCTTTTTTTTAGTTCAAAACGGAACCGTACTAGTGAACACCGTAGGCTGGCTTTTGTTGCTGACTGTTACGACAAGCGAGAAGCATGCTGCAATGCTAGGCAGTAACTCGTTGTGAGTCCAGAGCGAATTTTGGAAAATAAGGCCGTCTTTCCTGAGAAGGCTGCAACTAGTTCAGGTGGTCATTTGCGCGCTAAATCAAACACTAGCTTCTCTACATGATCATAGCAATTTGTCGACCACTGCAATGAATCTCAACGCTGTAAATTACGAACCACGGCCAGATACGCTGTTGGACTTGGCTAGCACCAAACATGGAGGAAAAACGAAGAGATCTGGGAAGGAAGCTAGAAGTTTTCAGCAAATATGAGACCATAAAAGCATGAAATCATGTTCTAGGCTGCAACAACTACCTTTCAACCGAGAGAACGTCGAGAACGCAGAACTAGGCAGCTAGCAATGCAGTGTTGGGGTGGCAAGCGAGGCTGGCCAGTTTGAGCTGGAGTAAAGCTAATGGGGAATATGTCGAGTGGAACAGGCTGACAAGACATGGCAGAATGCGCACTTGTGGAGGTACGAGCGTACTAAAAATTGCCCGGGTCGCAACTAGTCTGGCCTGGTAAAAGTGGCCTTAAGGTACAGCTCAGCGACTGGAACCGCTTAGCAATCCTGTGGGAAAGGAAGTTGCTGTATCGATGCAAGGTTGTATTCAGCCACTGCTTTTTGCAAAGATGCAATTGTGCTAAATTGGAGTGACAGGCAGATTAAGTCATTGGTTTGGGTTAGTTGAATTTGTGGGGCACCGCCAATTATTACGCCAACTGATCCACCACCCTAGCACCAACCATTACGCCGAACATTACGCCAACCATTAGGGTGCCCTGAACAGTTTCGGTTCGGGATGTTGCGTTGGCGTTTGAGTCGTCGCCAGTACGTAATTCGGCAATCAGCAATGCTCTAGACCAAGGTGGATGGTGCTGAACAACTAAAACTGTAGAACTTAACTCTCTTTGCTCGAGAAGTGACACTTTTAAGTTCAAAATAAACTGAGTTAGGGCCTTAAGCCTCGTTCATCTCGAAAAAGGTGCTTTAGACTTGACCCTCTGAATGTTCGCTGTACTTTCCAATAGCAATTTTACGATTACGAATGCGAAAAGAGTAGCTGGTGTTGAGAAAACTCGACTTGCCGTGATGACGGCAACTGCTGAGGGCGATTACTGATGTACCACCTATGACGGTGAAATGGTGGAACCAACGTTAACAACCCAAGGTGACAGGTTGCACCTTTTTTTTTTTTTTCTCGAGCAATCGAGAGAAGCTTGTTTTTGAAACACTGTCTTGAGAATTACACCTTCAAATACTAGAGTTTGCCAAAACATGGCGTGGTTTTCATAGAAACGGCCAGAGGCTTTTGCCAGCCGAAGGGATGGCCCAGGGTCGCCTCCAGCATAATTTCAACTGATTAAACTAGGTCAGGAGCTGACAAACAAAACTTCATCACGGGACGTCTGCCGATGATGGTTCCAGAATTTGGATTTGACGGGAGCATCAGTCATGAAGATCTCCTGGATCAAGAGAAAGAAAATACGAACCTGTGATTAACCTTGCGTGGATGGAAGGACTTTGCAAGGATGTGATCCGGTTCATTACCCTAGACAATGTAGCCGGTAGATTCATGGATTAACCACTTTACCGAGAGATGTAGATTCTTTTTCGTGAGAGAAAAGTCGGGTCGAAGATTCTACCTAGATTTATCCGAGCTCTTTTAATACACCTATAGGAAAGTTGGAAAACGGCTAAAATCGCAATCGGTTTATGGTTCTCAGACAATACAACACATTGCAGCAGAACACAGACGGAGGACGGTTGAAAGGCTGAGAAGGAACCTGCTTACCGTGAGCCTCAAAATGTTGTAGATGTCTGGTTAGACGTGTAGTGACTGAACACCAAGGTAGTGTATCTCGAAAGCAAGTAATGCACAAACCAGATAAGTGAAAAATGCATCTGACTTGCTGTTCAGAGCTCCTTATAAACCCTGGACAAGTTCAGTGTACGGAATAGCTTCTCTAGGCTAGAGAGTGTGCAATTGATCTTTAATCATCATTTCACAACCTGGCGAAATACAACAAAATCGAAGAAACGGTCAGAAACACTTTGAGACACAGCAACCAGGCTAAAACATAGCAAAACCAAAGCAAGAACGTTAGTGACTCGAATTTACATTGAACGACGGATATTGACTATTAAAAGAAAGTGCAATGGGAATTAAAAAAATCAAGTTGAACTCGGGAAGCTACATCAGCCAGGTGGGACTTGGGTGCTACGACATCCCCAGGCATCTCACCGCAGATATCGTCTACGAAGCTTGCAAAGTTGGATACCAACACTTTGACACTGCGGTGCTCTACGGCAACGAGAAGGAAGTCGGACAAGGGTTGAGCAGGTGGCTCAATGATGGCCACAAGCGAGACGACATCTGGTACACTACAAAACTCTGGAACAGTCAATGCGGCTATTCCAACGCCAAGCGGGCCATCAAGCTGTGCTTGGAAAAAGTGGCAGATCTCGGATACATCGACTTGTTGTTGATCCACTCGCCGCTCTGCGGGCCCGAGGAACGGCTACAGACGTGGAAGGCTTGCCAGGAGGCCGTGGACGAGGGCTTGGTGAAGAACATCGGGGTGTCAAACTTTGGGCAGCATCACATTGAGCAGTTGTTAAACTGGAGGGCTTGAAGTACCCCCCCTGTGTCAACCAGATCGAGATCAGCCCCTGGTGCATGAGAGAACAATTGGCCTCCTGGTGCTTGAAGCAGGGAATCCAGGTGGAAGCGTTTTCGCCATTGACCCACGGATACCGGCTCAAAAACCCGCCCGAAGAGTTCAAACCTATTCTAGCAAAACATAACATCGACATGGCCCAACTTCTCATCAAGTGGTCGGTGCAAAAGGGATACATCCCGCTTCCCAAAACAAAGACTCCCTCTCGACTCAAATCCAACATCTCGCTTGACTTTGAGCTCACGCCCGAGGAAATCAATATCATAAGCCAGCCAGACTCGTACGACCCAACCGACTGGGAATGCACTGATGCGCCATAGCTCAACCTCTCCTGAAGCCACGCCTGAAGCAAGTCCTGAAGCAACTACTAAAATAAGATCTCAGGCAGCCCGATGCAAGGCCTGAAGCAAGGGCACACCAGGCCTGGCCCGCCGAGTCAAATGCTATTTACTACTTTGTAGTTGTAGTTCCATGCAACAACCGTATACTGAATACATACATATTGCGAAAAATCATATAGAGCCAAAACCGTATAGAGCCAAAAGCCAAAAAAAGAAAAAAAAAAAAAAAAACCGTACTGCACACATCCTTCCAGAGTAAGGTACAGGTACTACCCTTCCCTCGTCTCTGTTCGCTCTTCGTTCTTCCTGCCTCTTACTTTCTGCTTCCTGCTAAACGCCTACCCCCCACCACCTACCCCCCAACAATATGTTCTTGGCACGTGCATTGTCACGTTGCCAAATTGATGATTCTGGTCACGATACCACGTTACATGGAGTTCCACAACCTTCTACACCTCACGCCCACCTCGCTCCCACCTCGCTCCCACTACAGGTTCCGTACCTCCTTGGCTTCTGCCGCGCTTTACACGCTTTGCACTGTTTCCACCTCACTTCTGTCCTCGCTCGTCCCCCCTCCGAGCACACCCTGCCACGACAAAGTTCGCCGCGCTGCATATTCCACGTCCGGGGTGTTGAGATTGCCCTTTCCCATTAACGCCCTGGTGTCGGAACCCCCCCTCTGAATATCGCAAACCGCTGTTACTTGATCGTCTTAAGTCCTGGCGCTCGGCCATATTTGGAGTTTGGTTGTTATGGGTGTTTTGGGTGTTTTGTGTCTGTTACTACTGAAATCGAACAATCTGACCATGTTCCGGTGTTGGACACGTCATGAATTCATCTTTCTTGAAATGTACCTCAATCCGCCGCCATGCTGCCCTTCCAAGCCCTTCGATTGTGGAATAGGGTGACATTATCACCAGACAATCAGCTTCGTGAAAATTTTTGCCACAGGTGAGTTTTCACTCGCCTGCGACAGAGGTCCGTGTATGGTGCTATTTTGGTTTTGATCTGTTCCCTGCGCATTTTGCTTCTATGTGAGCGCTTCACGAGGGCTCAATGAGCCCTCGTGAAGCACTGCTGCTGAACAGTAGCAAGTTTGCCCTCCGGCCAGGATTCCAACTCTAGCGTATCAGTGCTCCAGCGGCAATTGCTGCTGGGTGCCCGCAAACCATTGCTCAATGGCGCTGGACTCTGTCCAATGCGTGGCACTCTGGTCGATGCTCTTTGACTCTTAGATCTTGCTCAAAACTACTGCTGTCCGCTCCGGATACACTTCCTCCATTGCTCTCTCTACGCAACAAGATATTATCGATAGCATATTCTACATGTACGTCTCTAGTTCGTGGCTCTAGCTCGTGGCTCTAACAAATGACTCCGGCTGTTTTTGTGACTACAGTCTATGACCCTTTACTAATCGTACTAATTGGCTTGTGAACCTGTTTGCTGTTCGCAGCACAACTGATTTGGCCATTGTAGGCAGAAACGGGCAAAGCGCTGTCTTGCAAAAAACCACGTCGCTCATGCTGCAACCACTAGAGTCGCTCCAGCGTCCCACCAGGGTTGACCGTCTGGTGGTGGTGTCGTGTTGTCAAAGGGCCCCCCGGACGTACAGCATTCAGGTTGATTGACAAGTCGTGCACTTCATCGGAGGTCATGGAGTTCTTTGCCCCGGAGGTCAGGGCGAGCGTTTGTCAGCTAAGACTATATAAAGAGAAGCACAAATCCCGGATTCTATAATCTGATTTTAGTCTCCAGTATAACAATTGTTTTAATTCAAAGCAATCAATTAACAAACATATAATAAAACACATAAAATGGCAATTACTGTTGGTATTAACGGATTTGGACGTATTGGACGTTTAGTCTTGAGAGTCGCTTTGCAAAGAAAGGACCTCAAGGTTGTCGCCATTAACGATCCATTCATTGCCCCAGACTACGCTGCATACATGTTCAAGTATGACTCTACCCACGGTCAATACGACGGTGAGGTCAGCAGCAAGGAAGACAACATTGTGATTGACGGTCAATCTATCAAGGTCTTCGGTGAGAAGGACCCAGCTGCCATCCCATGGGGAAAGAATGGTGTTGACTACGTCATTGAGTCCACCGGTGTTTTCACCAAGGTCGATGGTGCCCAAAAGCACATTGACGGTGGTGCCAAGAAGGTTGTCATCACTGCTCCATCTGCTGACGCCCCAATGTTCGTTGTTGGTGTCAACGAGGACAAGTACACCCCAGACCTCAAGATTGTTTCCAACGCCTCCTGTACCACCAACTGTTTGGCTCCATTGGCCAAGATTGTCAACGACAAGTTTGGTATCGAAGAAGGTTTGATGACCACCGTTCACTCCATCACTGCCACCCAAAAGACTGTCGACGGTCCATCCCACAAGGACTGGAGAGGAGGAAGAACTGCTTCTGGTAACATCATTCCATCCTCCACCGGTGCTGCCAAGGCCGTCGGTAAGGTTATCCCAGAATTGAACGGTAAGTTGACTGGTATGTCCTTGAGAGTTCCAACTGTCGATGTCTCCGTCGTTGACTTGACCGTCAGATTGAAGAAAGCCACCACCTACGAAGAGATCTCTGAGGCTGTCAAGGCTGCTTCTCAAGGTGAATTGAAGGGTATCGTGGGCTACACCGAAGACGCTGTCGTCTCCACCGATTTCTTGGGCTCCAAGTACTCCTCCATCTTTGACCAAAAGGCCGGTATCTTGTTGTCCCCAACCTTCGTCAAGTTGATCGCTTGGTACGATAACGAATTCGGTTACTCTAACAGAGTCGTTGACTTGTTGGAGCACGTTGCTAAGGCTTCTCAATAACTAGCTGAGCATAAATTGTAAGTGGGTTTTTATGCCTTCTTCGGTTTATGAAAATGAACATTTATAACAATACAAATGTATTTATGGATTTTGAAAAACTTCCTGTAGCAAGAAGATGAATGAATGCTTTCGATAATTACTCGCTCCCTACTCTACTGTAGACCATTTTGTATGTGTGCTGACAGAGGTTTGCCAGTGTGGTTTACTGGTATCCCTCGAGTCGATAAATCTCAACTAAATGGTGATAAATAAAAATGAGCTAAACATTTGAACTTTCCCATAGAGTTTGCCCTATTTCGCTCGTTTAAAGCAGAATTTCGTCAGGCCCTATCCATATGGAGAGCCAACTTATCGACCAGACGTTCAAGCTCCACAAATCAAACGGGGGTCTTGCCGATTTGGACAGAACTCACTTGGATCGTATAAAAGAAGCATGTTGCATCTATCTTTCTAAAACTATTTTAGGGGACATAATCAGCAAATATCACTCGTACGAAGAAATTGCAGAAGACTTCATACTCTCCCATGAGACCAGGAGATTCCATCAATTCAACCTTTCGCATTTGTCGCTCAGATGCCCGGGCTTGTTATCACGACAAACATTCATCTTTATAAACAGAGGACAACCTTTGGATAAGAACTTCAACACCCTCGTATTGGTGAGATCTACAAACGTGGCGCTTTTGGATGTGTTGATGCAGACATTTACGGACTTGGACTCGGACATTCCCCTTGTTATGAAGGAGCTATACTTGTCTGACCATTACCTCAAATCGATCATCAACCATTTGACAACAAGTTTACAGCCTCTACAAAATGCCAGCGAGATAATAGGAGACGTTCAAATGGTGTTTCAAGCCAGCCAGTTAGTGTCAAACGAGTCGCTAAAGAACATCATTGTGGACGTCCCCGAAAAAGACGTACGCCAATTATTGACCCAAGAAGGGTTGATAGAGAATATCAATACTTTCATGAAAAAACATAGCACGCTAAACTTCAAGAAACTACCATTGGTAAGGTTCCTCTCCCGTATAGTGAACATCTCTCTGGACGGCAAGCTCAAGATACTCAGCGATAAACTACATTTGGTGGACAATATCGACTTTGCTACTAGTGGGCTAGCGGACGCGACACAAGATGATCAGAACTCGGCTTTTATCTGGTTCTTGATAGCTTCAATTTACAATGAAAATTTAACCCTGCAGCGACAGTAGAGTCTCTTTGCTGACCGTCAACTCTTCCAGCTGGGTGCTGAGTTTAAATAATTTGGTGTATTTAGTTCCATTAGACGTGAAGCGTCCCGATCAAATTTTTCAATGCGTAAATTATATCGAAATTTATAAACACGTAAACTTGTTCACTTTCTCCTAAGTTCGTTCGTCATACCTTTATTTCTGATACCATGGCATCATCTGGAGTCCAATCCACAGATAGGAGAGTGCTTCGTAAAAGAAGTAGAGTCTCTAATCGTGTTGAGGAAGACGAAAAGAGGGAAGCAGAGATCGATGATGTTGCTGACCCTGATAAATTAAAGAGAACACAGTATGATGAGACTAAAGAATTTGTCGAGTCATTGAAGACGTTGGAGTCGACTTTGGCGCCAATTGTCTTCACAGTGCTATCATTCGCTGTAAGATTTTACAGAATTAGTGCTAATAATCATGTTGTATGGGATGAAGCCCATTTTGGGAAGTTTGGTTCATACTACTTGAGACACGAATTCTATCACGATGTCCACCCACCATTGGGTAAGATGCTTATTGGGTTGTCGGGATACTTAGCTGGCTACAATGGCTCGTGGGACTTCCCATCGGGTGAAGTGTACCCAGACTACATCGACTACACCAAGATGAGAATTTTCAATGCTACGTTCTCAGCGTTGTGTGTTCCCCTCGCTTACTTCACTTTCAAGCAGACAGGCTTCTCAATTGCAAGCACTTGGCTCTTCACCTTGATGGTCTGTCTTGAATTGTCCTACGTTACTCTCAGTAAGTTCATTTTGTTGGATTCGATGTTACTTTTCTTCACAGTCGCTACCGTGTTCTGCTTCACAAGATTCCATGTTTTCAACACGGACCCAGTTCAGAAAAATTTCGGTAGAAAATGGTGGAAGTGGTTGTTATTAACTGGATTTGCCATCGGCTGTACTTGTTCTGTTAAGATGGTAGGTTTGTTCGTTACCACGCTTGTCGGTATCTACACAGTCGTTGACTTGTGGAATAAGTTCGGTGACAAGAAAATGTCTTGGATCAGCTACATTTATCACTGGTTAGCCAGAATTTTGGGTTTGATAGTAATCCCCATCTTGGTTTTCTTGATCAGCTTCAAACTTCATTTTGACTTATTATACAAGACAGGTACCGGTGACGCAAACATGTCCTCTTTGTTCCAAGCCAACTTAGTGGGTTCAGATGTGGTCGGCGGTCCAAGAGAAGTCACTATAGGACACTCAGTTCTCACGTTGAAAAACCAAGGTTTAACAGGAGGTTTATTACATTCGCATATACAGACATTCCCTGAAGGTTCTAAACAACAGCAGGTTACTACCTACTCTCACAAGGATGCTAACAATAACTGGATTTTTCAGAGAGCCAGAGGACAACCAATCTACGACGCTGATCACTCCGAAGAATTAGAGTACGTTGTGGATGGTATGCATGTAAGACTTGTTCATCCATTAACCGGGCGTAACTTACATACGCATGTTATTCCCGCTCCTCTCTCTAAATCAGAGTGGGAAGTTGCTGGCTATGGAAACTTGACTTTAGGTGACTATAAGGACAATTGGGTTGTTGAAATCATGGATCAACAAGGCGAAGAGGACAAAATCAGACTACATCCATTGACCTCTTCCTTCAGATTGAAAAACGAAGAGTTGGGATGCTACTTGGGTGTGAGTGGTCAGTCTTTGCCTGCTTGGGGTTTCAGACAAGGTGAAGTGGTGTGCTACAGAGATCCTTTCAGAAAGGACAAGAGAACTTGGTGGAATATCGAGAACAACGAAAATAGGCTCTTGCCACCATCCCCAGCCAACTTCCTGTTGCCAAAGACAAGATTCTTGAAAGACTTTATACAACTTAACTTAGCCATGATGGCCACCAATAACGCCTTGGTTCCAGAAAATGACAAGCAAGACGACTTGGCCTCGTCTGCTTGGCAATGGCCCACCTTGCACTCGGGTATCAGAATGTGTGCCTGGGCGGATGAGAATCCAAAGTACTTTTTGATTGGTTCTCCCGCAACTACCTGGCCTTCAACAGTGGGTGTCGTGGTGTTCGCTGTTTTAGTGTTGTACTTCTTGATCAGATGGCAGAGGCAAATTAACGATTTCCCATCCTCAAACCCTTCAAAGTTGAAATTGTTTATAATTGGTGGTATTTACCCAATGTTCGGATGGGGCTTACATTTCATGCCCTTCGTTGTCATGGGCAGAGTTACCTATGTTCACCATTATGTGCCTGCCCTTTACTTCGCAATGATGGTGTTCTGCTACGAATTGGAGTTATTCACCCTGCCATTAAGACGTTCAAACTCATCTACTCACAAAATTATATATGCACTTTTCTACTTGGGTTGGTATGCTCTTGTTGCCGGCTGTTTCTGGTACTGGAGGCATATATCATTTGGTCTCGATGGTCCAAGAGAGAACTGGACCCATCTTGACTTGCTTCCTTCATGGAGAATTGCCAATGACAACTACAGGTAATCTTTCACTTGGAAAGAGGTCCCATGGTGGATAATTTGTGGTTTTCGCACGCTTTTGTTGATAGGATCATGAATTACTAACTTCTCATCTTTTAGTTATTCTTCTGTATAGGCTGATTTTATATAACAAGTTGCAATAAAAAATGTTAAGATTAGTCACAAGTAGATCTAGCATATCGACGTTGAGAAGGTTCCAGGTACCTTGTCTGATTTTAAATCCGGTAATATTGTCGAGTTATTCAACATCTACCTCCAGACCTCCTACCCCAGCAAAAGCTTTCAAAGCATCTGCATTCAGTCAGCCCAAGAACACCAATAATGACTCCTCCGCATCTCCAGACAACTCAACCGCTGTACCACAAGAAGACATCAATGACTTTCAACTTACCAAGCTTATACACGGGACTACTAATTTGAGAATTGCCATAACGAGGAGGGCTGCTGATAGGCTAACAAGAATAGCTAAGGAGGACAATAACCCCAACTCTGCATTGAAGGTTTCGGTTGAGAGTGGTGGGTGCCATGGTTTCCAGTACAACTTGAAACTCACAGATTTGAAGCAGGAGATAGAAGACGAATACAGTGAAAGCTTAGTTTTCAAGAGAGAAGAAGACGATTGTATCGCTCAGGTAGTTTTAGATGATGCATCATTACAAATATTGCAAGATTCGAAAATTGATTATACTAAAGAGTTGATTGGTAGTTCTTTCAAAGTTGTTGATTCGCCATATACATCCACTGCCTGTGGTTGTGGTGCATCGTTTGATTTCGACTTTGAAAAATTGGAACAAAAGAAGAAAGGCCAGTAAAGGAGAATCAAAGATTTGTACGTAAATTGTATATATGAATAAACTGCAATGTTCTAAGTTATCGGAAACTGGAAACATTTTTGTTTGAATTTGACGTACGAAGGCTTGTAACAAACGTTAAGTTTTCATTTCATTTACCCAAGATCACGATGACAATTGATCGACTTCTTGTATGCTCTTGGTAGCGAAGAATCTGACATCTACATCTTCATCATTTTGTAATTTCTTCAAGTTAGCCAAAATTTCACCGATAAGTTTCTGTGAATCAACACTAGAATCTTTTGCTTTTGCCAAAGTTTGGGCTATGACCAGATACGACTTTGCTATGTTGAATCTGATATTGGGGACAGAGTCATCAATAAAGTTATTGAGAAATGGCAACAATTTCTCTACTGTAGTTTTAGTATCGATCACCGGTATCAATTTAGTGATGGCGAAAATACATGTTATTCTAATAACAAAGTTTGAGTAGTCAACTTTCCTATCAGCCTGAATGTCTTCATTATCTTCATTGTTTTTCTTGTTCTCATTTTGTTCAGAGCTACTGCTCAATAACCTATCGATGATTTCATTATTTGCCCATGATGCACCAAATATAACCGTGAGCTCTCTCAATATATTTACTGCAGCATCTCTTATGGCAAACACGGGATCCCAAAGCCAAGACATGCACAAGGATAAGAGCTCATCATTGAAAAAGGACTCTCCGAGCTGAGTTGCTAACTTAGGGATATACTCAATGATTGCTAATCTCACTCTCCACTTGCTGTCTTGAGCAAGTTCTGTTATTGCAGGAAGAAGGTTGATGGATAAAAGATTGATTCCAATAATTTCATTGACAATAGAAAGGTTTGAAATAATGTTCAATCTGACTTCGGGGAAGTCATCTTTGAGCATGATCAAAAAGATTGGTAATAAATTGTCAATAGTAGACTGCTTTCCTAGGATGGGTGATATGTGTGTGATTGAAGATGCAAGGGAAGCTCTGACGTTCTCTTGAGGGTCCTGACTCAATTTATCAACAACAGGGATGATTTTGTTCAAGATAATTTGGTTATTAGATGGGAATTCGTTCAAAAGCTTGCAGAACTCGGGTAATTGCTTGCTGATTGCCTTCCTGACTTCACCTTCATTGTCGTTCATCAACGAGACAAAAGGATCGATCAACTTGGATAAGTCGCTCTCGTTTTTACCGAAATTCTTTGCAATTTTGCTGAAGCGGTCTGCGGCAGTGTATCTGACTCTCCAGCTCTCGTCATTAATAAGTTTCAAAGAGCTAATCAAGAACTCCGAGTTATGGCTCTGGTCGTTGACGCTTTGGAAAAATTCCAATATAGAAATGAGCACGTCTATGCTCAAGAACTTGACGGAATCCTGCTCGTCATTGATAAGGCGCTGGAAAATCTGTGATATGATCTCCCAGTCCTTGTTACTGACGTGGTCTTCGCTCTTGGGAAAGTTTTCGGTGAACCAGGTGAGCTTATTGATCAAAATGGGCAAGTTTGTGGCAGCGCTTCTTCTCACCATGGGCGAGTCGTCGCATATAAGCTTGTAGTAAATATTCAAGAGGTCCCTTCTCGTGCTGGCGTCAACCTTGATGATAACCGACTTGAACAACCCGCAGCTTGCTATCTTCTTGGAAAACCAATTGCCCTGGCTCAAAGACAGAATCATGGGCAAGAAAATCTCCGTCAACTTCTCCTGGGGTATTTCCTCGCTGATGTGGTTCAACGAGTCAATGGCCTTGTCTCGGACAATTGGCTCTTCCATGGACGCCAAAATAAGCAAAATCTGCACAAGCGGCTCGCAGTTCTGGGGGCCCCCGATGAGAGGAATAAAATCCCTAAGTTTCGACGCCAACACCGCAAACACTTCCTCCTCGTCGTCCTGGGCCACGTCGTTCAAAAATGGCAATAACTCGTTGAGCGTTCTTTCCGGTCCTAATGCAATGGCAATGGTGTCCAATTTTTGCATAGCTTCCACTCTATTCGATACATCATCATGCTTCAATTCATCCATCAATAGGGCTAATGGATATAACCCATCGTTGCTATTATCCATGTTGCTGCTTAATTTGATTACTTCTGTTATGTTAACTATACATACACCTATTTATGAGCTACTCTATCCTTTCGTTGATTCCAGTGTTTTGTGCCGTACACACAACCATTGGTATTTTTTTCATTCCAACACAACCATTTTCCACCAGAAACCCTCCATGATTATCGGCACTTGTGATGTTCAGGGGGTTCTCTGGTTGCAGTGCCGGAGACTGTCTTGCTGGGGCGTTAAAAGTGGTTGTAGGTGAGCCTAGAGGCTTAAAGTCCGTAAGACGATGATAGTATAAAACGCGCAGGATCAGCCAAACAGAAATCTTTTCAGAGTAACCACCATGTCAAACCCATCAGCACTCGACCAGATAGATGCCAAAGTGTCGGCGAGAGATTGCAGCAATTACAAGCAGCGGCTTTCCGAGTACCAATTGACGGCGGACAGGTACTGGGACTTCGAGATTGTGCGAGGTTTTTTCCAGCAGGCTGAAGAAACCACCGACGACAGCGAGTTCAACTATTTGCAGGCGAACTTTGGCCGGCTCAAGTCATGGCAAGACACGTTTGACCAGCTTGCGCAGTTGAACGCAGGCGCTGAGGCTGGAGTGCGCTACAAGGTGTTGTTTTTGGCCCGTCACGGCCAGGGAGTTCATAACGTAGCCCACGCAAAGTATGGAGACGACGATTGGAACGGATACTGGTCCCGAATCAACGGTGACGGCGAACTCCTGTGGGGCCCCGATCCTGTTCTCACTGCTTTGGGGGAGCAGCAGGCCACCGAGAATGCCAGACAGTGGGCAAAAGAGTTGGCTGACGGCTGCCACAAACCGCTGCGCTGGTTTGTGTCGCCCTTCTCCCGGGCCATCGATACCTTGCTTCTCACCTGGAAGGAGCTAGTCGACGTTGCTGAGGTCAGGCCGGTGATCAAGGAGAAAGTTAGAGAGACCATCGGCATGCACACATGCGACAAAAGGTCCCCCAGATCCGTCATCTGCTCCAAGTACTGCCTGAGAGGGTTGGTCATCGAGCCCGGCTTCGCGGAGGACGACATCTACTACAAAGACGACTACCGTGAGTCCATGGACGAGCAGGCCATCCGCATCTACGAGTTCTTCCAGGACGTCTTTGATGCTCCCGACCAGGTAGTGTCTGTGACCAGCCATTCAGGCTCCATCAGGGCGTCGTTGTTGGTGTTCAACCATAGGCCATTCGCTGTAGGTACAGGAGGCATGATTCCCGTATTTGTCAAAGCTACATTGAAAACAAGATGAAGCTTCCTCGTCCTGCTACACCAGCGCTCTTGACTCGAGACGTGGTCCTTCACCCGTACCAGTAATCATATGTATATGTATAATGCCATATTGTCTGATTGTTTACTACCTGCCTGCCTTGTCTGACTTGTTCACCAGATTGTAGGGGCCCTTCGCAGCCTAATTTTTCATTCTCCCGTTTATGCCCACTTTGCATTCTGTTTACTTCGCCTATGATCTTTTGAAACACCTCCGTCTGCCCAACGTCCCTTACTTCGCTGTTAGGGCTTACCTGAAATGGACCACCGTTTGCTGGCCAGTGTTATTTTGTAATTTGCTGCTGTAGTCGTTGGTTTTGACATTTAGATATATGCACATATGGAAAATTCTTCATCTAGGAATTTTCTGCTTTCTACGACAATGCATCCTTCTGATTCGCCGATCCTGCTACAGTAGGCATAAAATAAGGGAATAAGGAGCAGTGTGAATATAATGAAGATCCTTCTCTTTACTCTCTGCGTTGAAATTTCGAATTTGGAACAACCATGTACACGGATGTGAGGAAACTTGGTGAATGTTCGCTGATGTTCTAAGCTTTGACTCACAGAGAAGATAAGCTTTGACTCACAGAGAAGAGGTTGAAAAATTTCCTGGCCTCGAAGCCAGGAAGAAACGAAGCCTGGTAATAAACCAGGCTTCGCTCTTTTGTGACGTGTAGAGCCGTTCGATACAAACAAAGATCGTGAGTTCGTCTCTTCTTGTCAAAATTGTCCTGTAACCTACAGCAGGTTTAGTATATGAGAAGTACGATGAACAGAACAAGGGTTCGTCCTGTTCCTTTTCGAGCAAGAAGAAAAAAAAAAAAAAAAAAAGATAAAAATTGTGTGCAGGACACATCTAAGCCATTTATTGGTATCAATTCTTTTCTATATACATTTATTAGTGGATTTAGCAGTATATTAACCTGGCAAAAGAATCAACAATTTTTTATTAGCAGATATCAGTTCTCGTGAGGCAAGTAGAATGAAGTTTGGCAAGAGCCTACTGCATTTATCTATACCAGAATGGAGAAGCTACAATCTAGACTACAACGACCTCAAGCAAAAAATACGGTCATTAACGAAAAACGAGGGCACTACAGAGGCAGAAGTGTACCAAGCGTTCATAGACAACTTCCATAAGATTGCGTTTTTCATCAGCACACAGCACGAGTTTATTGAGCGTCGAGTATTACAGTACGAGGATGGTTTTAGGGCGTTGACGAAAAGCGGACCGGTAGACAAGATACAGAAGCAGTTTGAGTTGGACGAGCTTATGTACCAGGCAGTGGACATCTCGGTGGTGCTAAAGAACTTGCTCAAGTATTTGGTGATCCAGAAGATAGCGAGCCGCAAGATTTTCAAGAAATACTTGAAGTATTATCCCAACAAGGCTCGGGGCAAGCACTTTGTGACGAGATTGCGGACTCGACTCTCGAGAGATCCATCCTCGTTCACGAACGTGGATTTTTCGGACACCACGCTTCGACTCACGAAGCTCATCCACGGGATCAAGATCGAACGGTCAGACCTGTACCGGCTGTGGGAGGAGAGCATGAGCATCATGAAGGGCAGTCCTTCGACGCAGAACAGCGGCGTGACCACCACTGGAGTTTTGAACGACAACAGTGCGTTTGACCTCAATGTGATATTGAAGAAGAATTTCAAGCTCGATTTTTTGATTTCCGACGAGATTAACCACACCAATGAGCTTCTTCTTAACATGAACGTGTACTTGGGGTTCAACAACTGCAACCAAAACGGCAACGGTACCAGGATGTCGTACACCTACTTGTGCAGCGCAAATGGAGACGAGCAGGAGCCGGCACTTATAATAGCGCAGGAGGGACAACCTACCTGCTTGATCATCAGTCCTTCGGGAGGCTTGAGAAAGTACTCCTACTGTAAAGCATCGTACGAGAATGTGCAGAAGCTTATACTACACCTTTTACATCCTTCTACGTATGATGTTCCCGATGCTCTTGTATCGCCCGACACCCACTTGTTGACTCGAATCACCGTCAATCACATACTCGAAAACTCGTTGGTGCCTAGACTCAAGACGGTGTTCAAGAGGTGCAGGTTCTCGTTGCAGAACCCTGATGTTCTCCAAGAGAACAAGTCTATAAGAGAAGAAAAAGATTACTTGATCTCGTTTGATCAGGATATTTACACGACAAGCGATGTGAAGTTGGTAGCGGATTTATCTTTTGATATGCATCTAGATTACTACGAAGTCTTCCCCTTTGGGAACTTGACGGTGTATTCCAACGACTTGCACTTGGCAAACTTTGCGGACAGCATCACCACTGAAATAAATGATAGGAAGTTGGACAATAATTTCTCGAAATCTTTGTCGAGGAAACTTCCAAACAAAATCCATCAGTTGGTGCAAATGTACCCCCAGCACATGTTTAAAAACTTCAATCACTACCAGTACATGAGGTCGTGTTACTTCAATTCTATTCCACCAGACTGCTACATTAATAATCATTATTCACACATCTTAAACCTAAATTTGTTAAGATTCCTAGAGAATATAGAGACATTCAAGATTCAGCAAAACATAGAGCTGAACTTAATTAGAGACAACTCAAACAAGATTCTCGAGCATAAATACAGTCTTAAGTTTCGTACCCCCGACGATGACGAATACTCTCCTGTCGCACTTGAACGTCCAGCATTACCATCTGTTTACAGTAACGTCTCTACGAAAAACTCAATTCGTTCATCTAAAACATCATCCCAGTCCGACTTTGCCGACTTGGATGGTGAAACAGCATTACTAGACTTCGAAGATATGGTTTATGCAAGGGACGATTTCAACGACTCTTTTTGGAATAAGTTCATTTTCTTTCTACTCAAGCGCAGAGGGTTAACCAGACAGGGACTTCCCAAAGATATCGAAAGCTATGGCTCCATAGACAGCAACGCCACTTACATGCCGTTCTCAGATGGCTTTTTCGAAGAGTACCAGCACCAGTTCGAGATCGAATTTGACCAAATGTTGGCTTACTTCTACTTCTCCTTTGCTTTATTTTCGCTTTTCATTTCAGGAATCATTATGGGTACTGTCAACAGCATGCTAGAGATAGAGCGGGATACAGAGAATATCTCGCCCATCTATAACGCCGGTTTGTTTATTGTGCTAGTTTGTGGTCTTGCCTTATCGGGCATTTTAAGCATCACAAGTTTGAAGTTACTCTTACGGAGATTTTACCCTTCACCTTTTTCACACTGCGCTGCTATTCTGCTCAGCAACGTCGCATTCGCCATTTCTATAATTTGGGTGGTTTTTATGATCATCTAGCTGTTTCTTCAGGGTTCCTTTTACTTCTTCTCTCTCCTTCAATTATTCTTACAAATCCTTCTTTTTTTTTTTTTTTGCACCCAATGTGAATGTCTGGATTCACGAGTAGTTAATGGCATACCAAACCTCACATTTTGAATACATAGTATGTATGAGTACCTAGACCTCAATTTTAATTCAAATGACTAATCTCTTCAAACCGACTACTCGTAGTTCAGCAAATGCTTGTGAAAATTCGTCTTATCTACTATGACGTTACGAACGAAATAACAATAGAGAAGTTCAAGAGCAGGTTTGAACCCCGGTCAAAACCGAGGTCAGAAAAAAATTTTAAAAAATTAGTCCTAATTACGTAATTATCGTAAAAACTGTACTATATCAGCTAAAAGGTGCTAATTCTACAAGGCCAATCATATGACTACCGATTATCGAATGTCACGTGCAATGTGATGATACTATTAAAAGGTGTGATAATATCTAGTGGAGGTAATAATTTGCCACAATCAAGACTGATGAAATAGTTTCACTAGCCACACGCGATGGTATCTTAAGTATGTGGAATAATATTTATCCCATAGTTAACGGAGGATAAAGTTGTGTATATAGTGAATTCACTAGCCACGAGTTATATGAAGTCGTTGGTCTAGTATATATTAAGTAATGGTTGTTGTAAAAAATGTTATATTAGCTTTTACTAACCTAACGAAGCGCTAAAGAAGACGACAAACATGGCGAGAAGCAATTATGAAGCTAGTAAGTATACTCAAGTCTTAGTCCTGGTGTTTGGGGACTCGGGGCTTTAGTTCTGCTATCGGGCGGCTAAAAAAAAGTAAACGAAAACATTATAACGATTGCGATCAGTTTTACTAACAACCAGTAGTCTCAAATGTTGTTGATAGTGTCTCTGGAGAGATTTTTGTAACACAGGTCGCCAAATCGGTGAAGTCGCTGTTTTCTGACCGCTTTGCCAGGGCCAACACCCTTATCTCCAACAACGATCCATATGCTACAGTGATCAAGTTTGCCGAGGAGAACGCAGATGAGCCCGTTAGCGTCTTGACGGACGGGAGCACGGTATTCAGAAGCTTACCAGCATTTTCCAGCGAGGCTTTCAAGACATCAAAAGTTGTTACTCACGTTGAGGTAGCAAATGGTGATTTTTCCACAATAACGACTTTGAGGGATTTGAACGTGCCAATTTTGGTTTCGCAGGATGTGGATGAGTCGCTTGTCTACTCAGAAATTGCATACAACCTTGCCGAGAAGTTCCACCAACCAGTTTTCCATTTTTTTGCGCCTTCAGAAGATGGCAGTAAGAAAGATGTGAAGAAGAATAGTGACGTTATCTTGAGCGACCTTGACACCTACGAGTTAAATGACTTACTTGAAAAATTCAATGTGGCCCCTTTCAAAGTACACAACAAGGCATCGACTACAAAGGATGCAGTATTATATTTCGGACAGTTAGATCAGGAAATTGTGAAGAGCTTCAAGAAGGAAAATGTTGCTTTGATTTCCATACATCTTTACAAGCCATTCCTAGTTCACAAATTGCTTTCAGTCATACCTTCGTCAGTTGAAACTTTGACTATTATCCAGCAAACATCGCAATCAGGAAACACATTCGCTCCATTATTGCTAGACTTTTTTGAGGAGTACTCACTGTACCAGTCCATCAAGAACTTTACAAAAATTGTGTCTGCTTTTATTGGAAGCTTCCAAACCGATGGATTTCCTCTGATTTTGAGCAAGGTGTTGAGTAACGTAAGATCAGAGAGGCCTGTGCAGAACCTCGCTTACGGTGAGTTCAAAGACGATAGCATAGATGTGATCTCAGGGGACAAGTCGGAAAGTCATTATAAAGCCGTATCTAGTGTTATCAACTTGGAAAAGGCATACTTGAAGCTTTTGCAACAAATCAACCCAAGCAATTTGACGATTTTGAATGAGTACAATTCTAAGAGTATTGGTCTCGAGACGAATCCTGAGTTTGGGTTCGGCTCTTATTTGAATACGGAGGAAAATTTAAAGGAATTGGTGAAACTGGTATACATTTCTGTCCAGGAAAACTCATTCAAATCGATCGATAACCAGAATCTCATAGATAAATTGTCAAAGTGGTTGATACATGTTGAGGAAAACACTGACGTGCCCGATGAATTGATTGAGGAGATAATTCGCTATCTTGAATCTGATGGAAGCTCTCCCAATGCTACCAAATTGCTTGGATTAAAGAATTATTTCAAGCTCAATAAGTATTGGCTTGTCGGATCCGATTCTTGGTCTTACGATTTAGGTTCATCTGGTGTCCATCATTTGATCACCTCTGGCAAAAACGTCAACATGTTAGTAATTGATTCACAACCTTATGAAGAGAAGGTTCAAGAGACGGGATTTAGTAACCTCAGAAAGAAAGATATCGGATTGTATGCCATGAACTACGGGGGATGTTATGTTGCTTCCATAGCCGTGTACTCTTCGTATACGCAAGTATTGCAGGCTCTAATCGAAGCTGAAAAGTTCAATGGACCCTCCATTATCTTGGCTTACTTGCCTTATAATAGCGAACAAGACGATGCTTTGTCTGTTTTGAAGGAGACAAAAAGGGCTGTTGATACCGGTTACTGGCCACTTTATAGATATGACCCAACGATTGAAAACGAAGAGGAGTCGTTCAAGTTAGATTCATCCACTATCAGGAACCAGTTGAAGAATTTCTTGGACAGAGAAAACAAGCTTTCTTTGCTCACCAAAAAGAATCCTTCCATATCTAGAAACATTATTCAAGATGCCAATAGCGAAATCAAGGCCAAGCAGTTGTCTGTTGCTGAAGAATCTTACAACAACTTGCTTCAGGGTTTGTCTGGTCCTCCTTTGACAGTTGCATTTGCCTCTGATGGAGGTAATGCGGAATCCGTTGCTAAAAAGATTAATAGACAGGCGTTGGGAAGAGGATTAAAGTCGATTGTGTTGTCTATGGACGATGTTTCGGTAGAAGACTTGCCCACTGAAACTAACATTGTATTTGTAACATCAACATCCGGTCAAGGTGAATTCCCTACCAATGGTAAACAATTTTGGGACGGCTTGAAAAATTCAACAGACCTTGATTTATCGGCAATAAAATTCTCTGTTTTCGGTTTAGGTGACTCTGAGTATTGGCCCAGAAAAGAAGACAAGCATTATTACAATAAGCCTGCAAAGGATCTTTATGCTAAGCTCAAGTTATACGGAGCCGTTGAGTTGGCCGAGTTGGGATTAGGAGATGATCAAGATGCTGATGGGTTCTCCACAGGTTACAAGGAATGGGAACCAAAACTTTGGAAAGCTTTGGGTGTTGACAACGTTGAAGGTGTAGAGGAGCCAAAGCCTTTAACAAATGAAGACATGAAAATACAGTCCAATTTCTTGAGGGGTACTATAGTTGAAGGTTTGAATGATCAATCTACTGGCTCTATCAGTGCAGTTGATCAACAATTAACCAAATTTCACGGTATCTACATGCAAGACGATCGTGACGTTAGAGAAGAACGTAAGAGTAATGGGTTGGAGCCTGCTTATGCTTTCATGGTTAGAGTAAGGTTACCAGGTGGTATTGCCACACCAAGCCAATACTTGAAAATGGATGAATTGTCAGATACGAGAGGTAATGGAACATTGAAATTGACGACAAGAGCAACATTTCAGCTTCATGGTGTTGTCAAGCATGACTTGAAGCCCGCTATCCGTGGTATGAATTCTGCCTTAATGGATACTTTGGCTGCTTGTGGTGATGTGAACAGAAATGTAATGGTTTCTGCATTGCCTCATAATGCAAAGGTTCACTCTCAAGTTTCCAGTATTGGTGCATTTATCTCTGAACATTTATTACCACAAACTACAGCTTATCACGAAATTTGGCTTGAAGGGCAAGATGAAGGTGATGGACCTGGCTACACAAAGTCTTGGGAGAATCGTAAGGAAGGGCCAAGAAAAGAGAAGGTTTTAGTAGCGGGAAATGCTTTGATTGACCATGAGCCTCTCTACGGTCCAACTTACTTGCCAAGAAAGTTTAAGATTGTTATTACAGTCCCACCATATAATGATGTGGATGTCTATGCCCATGATGTGGGGTTAATAGCAATAGTAGAGGACAACGAAGTTTTAGGTTTCAACGTCCTTGTTGGTGGTGGTATGGGTTCTACCCACAATAATAAAAAGACATACCCAAGAACAGGTTCAATGTTTGGCTTTATGCCAAAGGATAAGATACATTTGGCATGTGAAAAGATCATGTTGGTGCAAAGAGACTTTGGTGATAGAACTAATAGAAAACACGCCAGATTAAAGTACACAATTGATGACTTGGGAGTTGACGTTTTCAAATCCAAGGTTGAAGATCTTTTAGGATTTAAGTTTGAAGAACCGAAGCCATTTGAGATCAAGTCGAACATTGATTATTTTGGATGGTGTAAAGATGAGCTTGGATACAATCACTTCACTGCTTTTATTGAAAACGGTAGAATCGAAGATACCCCTGAATTACCTCAAAAGACTGGATTAAAGAAGGTTGCCGAATACTTGATACAAAACAAAAAATCTGGTGAATTTAGACTCACAGGAAATCAGCACTTGTTGATTTCAAAGATTGAGGACGAAGACTTGGACCACATCAAGTCCATTCTTGCACAATACAAACTTGACAACACAAACTTTTCTGCTTTGAGATTATCATCTGCTGCTTGTGTTGCCTTCCCAACTTGTGGACTCGCCATGGCTGAATCTGAACGTTACTTGCCTCAGTTGATTTCCAAGCTAGAAGAAGCTTTAGAAGAGTATGGTTTGCGCCATGACTCAGTTGTCATGAGGATGACCGGATGTCCTAACGGATGTGCCAGACCTTGGGTCGCTGAAGTCGCCTTAGTCGGAAAGGCCTACGGGGCTTACAATTTGATGTTGGGTGGTGGCCATCACGGTGAAAGACTCAACAAGATCTACAGGTACTCGATAAAGGAGGACGAAATACTCGAAATTTTGAAACCTCTTTTCAAGAGGTGGAGCTTAGAGCGTAACGAAGGTGAGCCTTTCGGTGACTTCTGTATAAGAGCCGGCATCATAAAACCTACTTTGGAAGGTAAGTACTTCCACGAAGACATTCCAGAAGACGCTTAAACAATTACATCCCGTTTATATATTTATTATCAAGGGTTAAATACATAAATAAATTATTATGCTAAAATTACTTTTCGTATCGTCGTCGCTGCTAGTCAAATATGCTCAATGATGGTAACTCTTCAGCAATGCATCCTTGCTGGTGTTCTGTCCAGCTTTGCTATTATTAAGCCTTTCAACATCTCGAAGTAGGTTTCTAATTTGTGGCTTTTGCCTTCTTTCAACCTCTAGAACATCTTTTAACTTTATATTCCATAAAGTTACGCTGACAGAATTTAGACGTCTGAGCACTTTATTCTCGCAAGATTTGGAAATTCTCTCCGATTCAAGCCTTAGTTGATTTAAGCGCTCATCCGACCTTCGCTTAAGGGCCCTTATCAACTTCTGTTTCTCTTCTTTAGTGTAAGCCATCTACTTGAAGAAGAGTATTAAAGAGTAACGCTTTCTGGATCAACAAACATCTAATTTTAGGTCCTGTATATAATTCGTGTAATCCAACTTCACGCCGGTGGCGATATTGAACAAGTTAATAGTTTAAACATAACGAACCATAGGATATCGGCGTTATCAATCCTTTGGAAGCAAATACATAAGCATTGAGGGCCTTGCTAAACTGAGACGTTCAATTGTAAATTGAAACATTTGGTTAGACAAAAATTTCTGAGAAACGAGTATAATAAAATAGAATACTTTCAAGATGGTTCTTGAAGCTACAATGATAGCCATCGACAACTCAGAGTTTATGAGGAATGGGGACTACCAAAGTACCAGATATGAGGCACAGCTTACAGCTACAGAGTTTATATTTCAGAACAAGGTGAATGCTAATCCCGAAAATACAGTAGGATTGTTAGCATACGGCGGGAATGGGCCCCAGGTTTTGGCAACATTGACTACAGACTTTGGTAAGATTTTGTCGGGAGCACACGAGACCAAGATTTCGGGACAGAATCATTTCACCACCGGTATCCAGGTGGCAGCTTTGGCATTGAAGCATCGTCAGAACAAGGTTCAGAGTCAAAGAATAATAGTTTTTGTAGGTAGCCCTATCACGGAGTCAGAGAAAGACTTGGAGAAGTTGGCCAAGAAGATGAAAAAGAATAACGTTGCTATCGATGTCATAAACTTCGGGGAAGAAGGCGTAAACACAGCAAAGTTGGAAAAATTTCATTCTGTTTTGAACAACCACGATAACTCCCATCTTTTGACCGTTCCTCCTGGCCCTAGATTGCTTTACGAGATTATTGCCACATCACCAATACTAGTAGAGGATGGTATGGATGTAAGTGGCTCTGGTGACATGGGCATGGGAGCGTTTGGCAGCGGTGGTGGTGACATCATCGATCCTAATATGGACCCCGACTTGGCGTTGGCACTTAGATTGTCTTTAGAAGAAGAGAAGGCCAGGCAAGAAAGGGAAGCAGCTGAGAAGGCGAAAGCTGAGTCTGACGCAGGCACCTCTAATATGCAAAATGATGGTGTTGATAACTCTGAAACAAAGAAAGACGAAGAAAAGAAAGAAGAGGCAAAAAAAGATGAAGATACAGACATGAAGGATGCGTAGAGGTGATTATGAATAAGGCCATTCACCTTTTAGTCTTATTATGTTAATAGAAATACACATTTTTGTACCATATCTCGAAATTTGGGAGAATTTCTCAATTGCCGCAAAATAAGCAGT
Organism: Millerozyma acaciae; assembly: GCA_001600675.1. Taxonomy (NCBI): domain Eukaryota; kingdom Fungi; phylum Ascomycota; class Pichiomycetes; order Serinales; family Debaryomycetaceae; genus Millerozyma; species Millerozyma acaciae. The sequence goes on along the minus strand of BCKO01000001.1, from coordinate 1,766,480 downwards.
TATTTGTAAACTCGTATTTATTACCACTAGCTCTTGCAAGTTAATAAGCCAAATCCTTTGTACCTTTGAACCTGATATGGACAACAAATTGAACAAAGTAGCTCCAAGCTCGGGGAGGAATAAGAAATCTGCTGTTCAGAGTGCCAATCCTAAAAGTTCCAAAGCACCTATTACATTTATTGCACCGTCAAATGAGAGTTTGATAACACCAATTCCTCTCAACAAAGCACACTTTTTAGATGCGTATTCAAAAGTACGTTGATTTCAATGACTATTTTACATAAAGGAAAGCTACTAACTATTATAGGGAAAATGGAATCTCTCCAAGGTACCTTGCCCACCTTGTATTGAAAATGTTGGATTTATGCATCCTCCTGACTATTACTTCGAATCTAGCCGTCGCAAAGCTATTGAAAGCTATATGAATCTGGTCAATTGGAACGAGAGAAGTCTTTTTAAAAAAATGATAGGTCAAATTCGTAAACAATTTGAAGTGACCGGAGTGTCTATCTCTCTTATTGACAAAACGAGACAGATCGTGAAATATCAGACCTTGTTGGACATGAGTGAAATTCCTAGGGTTGCTTCGTTGGATGGCCATACAATTCTTTCTCAGAAATACTTTTTACTTTTGGACGCTACGAAGGATTGGAGAACGGCCCAAAACCCCTTCGTCACTGGAGTTCCTTATATCAAATTTTATTGCGGTGTTCCACTTGTTACGAAGCACAACGTTATTATTGGCGCTCTTGCAGTATATGACCCATTTGCAAAGCAAGAGTTCAGTGAGCAAAACGTCCAGAAGGTAATAGCATATGCTCAAGATGTAATGAAGATTTTGGATACTCCCCCCGAAAAACTTGCTTCACTAACCCAGCAGAAGACAAAACTTAATGATAAGCAAATACAAAATTTGGAACTTGCAGACTTAGCCTTGAAATTTGGGAGAGCAACGAGCAAAGGTTCCCTTATGACAGTGTTTGAGAAAGATGGATCAGGAGGACCATACTCACAAAATCATAGTTTCCGTTTCACTAAGCTAAACAAGTTGGAAGACGATGAACAGATAAATAACAGACTCCTATGGGACAAACTTTTCAAGATTGGGAGCTTGAAAAATGCAGCATCTTGTCTTACCAAAACGATTTCCACAACTTACAAGATTGATTTCGTTTACATCTTGGAAATAAGAATTGCTGAACCCTTCCAAATAGACGCTGAATATTTCCCAAGTGAAAATAAGATCGAGGCTGAAAACTTCAAATATGCTAATAAACTTGTCAGGAGAAACAACGAGGAGAATGACTTCATGACTAGGATAATTGGTACTCATGGATCCAATTATGTGACTTTGAACTTTGAGAACTTGATACACTATAAGGCATTCTCCTCTGAATTTGGAGTAGCCTATAAGAACCCAAAGAGGAATACCATTTATAATAATGGAATCATAATGCCATTTTACCGTCACAACTCTAAGCTTGTGAGAAAAAACAAGATCAACCTGAACAGTTCAAATGCAAGAAAACCGAAAAAGATTGATATTTACTTGAGATCTGGAGGATATCTTATAGCTTTGTTCAACGAATCACCAGATTTTAAGTTTGACTCTCAATTGATATCAAAAGTATTCAACAATACTAGTATTTTGAGAAAGATTTATATAACAGCCTGAAAGAATATAAGGTGACGCCTCAACATTCTTCTATTTTTTTTTTACCTTTACAATCCCATCTCTCTCATGACTTCCATCTCATCTTCGTAATCATCAGCCGGATTCTCTGAAATACTTTCAGACTCTGTATTCTTTTTCTGCTTAGTGGGAAGAGTAGAAGTAACATTCTGAGAGAAATCATCATCTGAGAATGGGTTATCAGAAGAGTCATCGTCTGCATTCTTACTAGTACTCGTTGCCTTTTCAGTTGAAACCAGAGGAGTCGAATTCATTCTGGATTCTATTTCTTCTGCGACAACATGAGATCCAGAGTGGTAAAGATCATCATCGTCCACGAAGAGTCTATTTGAGCTACCTTTTTCCATGAAACTCCAATCATTATCATCATTCACAGCTGGCTGTGTCGTATAATTATCACCAGCGAGTTGTTCCATAGTTTCAATTGCTTCAGTCGTTTCAGGGAGGTCTTCTTTTGCGCTGACTAGTCCCTTTTCTGTTTTCAATTTATATATTTCTTGTTCTATCAATTCTCTTCTATAAAGCTTCAACTGACTTGATTTTTGCCCCAATGCTCTTAAAAGTTGCAAACAGTCTCTGAATTTCGCTTTAGGGAATAATCCGTGGCACCATAATTGATAGAATTGAAGCACCGATGATAAATTTTCATATTCGTTGTCTTGCTTCATGCGTTTGATGGTGCTAGAACTAAGGTTCTTGTTAGCACTTAATTTTTTTTGAAGTAGTTTATCGTTTTTCTTAAGCACTCGCCCCAACTTTTGGTGGTTCTGGATAATATAATTGAGACCTTTGTTTTTATCGAATATCCTTTCGTTGTCAATTTTAGCTATCTTAGCTCTGGATGTCAATTTTATATTCTGATCCAATCCCAAAAGAGTTTCGTTTGCATCTTCAGTTTCATTTTGAACAGGGTTCACGTTAGGTGTACTCTCTCTTTCTTGCTGGAACAAGTTCAACTCTTCTTCCAAGTCCATTACTTCAAAACTGCTCCTTTGTAAGTAATCCTAACAATTTGTTGATCTTTTCAAAAATTTAAAACAACGCGTAAATTGATAAACCGCATTCTATGTAGATAATCTTACTTTGTGTATGATGAATTCACTTTTGAGAGTGGATTCGTCCCATTGGCTCACACTGAACTCAGCTAATTGATCAGTCGATCTGCTATATCTTGTGAATGGCTTACTCTACGATTTAAATTATTCAGTAGTCAATTAGACTAAGCTTTGATGGTATAGATTGCAAAAGAAAAAGTAAAAGCAAAAGCATAGGACTGGAACGTTTTCAAATTGGAGACTCAGGCAAACAGGATTGACTTACCATTGAATGATACTTTTAATCTGATAACTACATCATAGGGAAGTACGTACCGCAAATTGTGGTGTAACCTTTTTTTTGTTTTGCTAGATTAGACCAACGCCGTTCTTCCAGGGCGAAGATTAAAAGTAATAACCTTGGTCGATGTTCAACCTGAACTTGAAAATTTAGTTATGCTTGGGAAGCCTTTATTGGTATACTATCTTGCATAGTTCCCTAAAGCTATGTAATATTAGTGAATCCACAAACGCAAACTCACCAACTACATTAGTTACCTATATACTTGACAAGTTCAACTTAGATTCAGTTTAAGGGTTCGGTTACTACTCACTTTGCTATAGAAGATGTCAATTAAATCAATTTTGGATGTATATTGTTGCTTCGTACCCTTTTGCTTGTCCTTCAAGGCATTGAGTAAGCCTTTGTCACTGAGACATGAAGCAATGGTTTCTCAGAACCAGGCATTGAAATATCTACTTTGCTACTGGGTGTGTCATTTAGTTTTGAATTACATTCAGGAGAAAATGGTAACGAAGTTGTTTCTTTTCTCTTTGACGGGAATGAATGATTTTTCATATCTTTTATTTGCTGGAATTAAAACATGGCTATTTTATGAACACGGCTGCTTGGTGGCATACGACTACTTCCGAAACAGTCTATTCAAGATGTCGAATGTTGATACAAACGGGGTCGATTCTTCCACAGCATTTCAGTCGTTTGAGAGTAATATAATCGACCCTATTGCCAAAGTATTGCTTTTACATAATCAATTAATACCCAAGGTCCTGTTCCTTGCTGGTAATATACTAAGCGAAAGCTCAATACTTTCCACCTCAATGACGAAAATTGTCGACTTTCAAGAATGGTTGCAAAATTCGATCAGTGAAGACACAACAATATTAGAGCTATCTTTGCAGCGTTTATGCTACATCGACTCACCAGAGCAATTATCAGTAAGAAAGGAGACGGCTAACCAATTCGTTCAGGAGATGTACTCTTTCATTGCGAAAAACTATGCAATGCAATTTGAAAACCAAAATACTGACTTTTTGAGGATGTTTCGACTACAAAATTCCAGTAAGGCAGAAAGCACTAGCAAAATAATACCACTATCTGATGAAACAATTGCCAATGGAGACTTGGAAGTCTTGAGTACAGACTCCTTGCCAAACTTGCCAAAAACTACTATGGTTGCGAATGAATATTCGAAAACCTACCACTTCAAACCCACCTTTCTACTTGAACGAAAGTACAGAGATGGGCGAAATTCTCTCGAGAATAAAGTTCGAAATTACAATTTGTTCCCCAAGGATGCACGCCTCACTAAACATATTCAGCAACCCAAGGACATTCAGCTTTCCAAGGAAGTTCATCTACCCAAACTAAGGGACAGTAATTTTTTCAAGACTAATATTGATGGGACTGATTTCTTGAGAAGAAAATCTACAATATCAAATCCCTATTTGTCTCAAAAAACCATCTCCGTCAAGAGGTTTCATGATCTGGCCAGGAACTGAAGATTTTCAACAGTGGACGACATGTAAAAAACTCTTGTATAACAACATTTGTTGCGAATTTAATGTATCGCGATTAAATTTTAATAAAATGTTCTCTAATATATGTATTTTGTTGAATACTTACCTAGGTTAGGGTCTTTGTCGATAACCGTGGACAAAGAGTACTATAAATCACTTAGTGGTATCAAGGATATTGTATTAAAAGAAAATAGTTGGCTAGTTTTAAAAGATAATGGTGTGAACGAAGTATCAGTCAAGCTACCAGTAAAATTGGGACATAAAGAGCAGATTCAGCTCACCGGTGCAAACAGGCTAGATGACTTGCTTTGCCTCAACCTATCTATCTCTAATTACAAGGAAAATGTTTCAGAGAAGACGGAGCTGTTCATGGAGTTATATAGTGGAAACAAAATCCAGAGGTGGTCTTGTAAAGACTTGAAGTCGAAGACACCGGAAGTGGATAATAACAACCAATTTGACTTTTCTTGTAAATACTGCGGATCAACTATTTGCAGCTCCAAGACACACGGCAAATTCTTTGATATGCCCTCCGAGTTTTGGTCTGAAATGATGGAATTTTGGCATTGTCATAAGCCAGGTCATGATCACCAAAAACAAGGGAAGAAATACGAGGGTGATATTCAACCGGGAACCGGGGAGATAGTAATCGGCAGTGACTATATAATAATGAAAATTGATGCCCTGATTTCAAAAGATGGGTCGACTGCTTCTTGCGCTGCATGCGGTCATAAGCTAGGTAAGGTACAAAAAAATGATATTAACAAAATATACAAATGGAACTTGAAATTGAGCTACGGTGGTATATCAGAGAGCTTCCCAGCTTTCTTACACATTTACTATTCTATGCTAGATGCCGCAAATTTATCCGCTGCAAGAAAATTTGAAATCAAGAGCAAGACAGAAGATTTATATATTTTTGTTTGGGTTTTCAACATTGGTATTGCAGTCTCGACCCAAGATACTAGTTTGAAAAATGCTTTCAAGATCTTGTATCGCTACCAGAGAACAGAAGATACTATCAAGGACAGTCTGGATATAGAAACAATACTTGTACAAGATGAGGTCCTCCACGATTTTAAAAATGAGATAGAGACGATAAATTCAGGGCTTCCAGAGAAGAATAGGTCCATGAGTTTCAAGGAAGAAGATGGCCTTAAACGATACGAAGTTAGTTTTCTAGGTGAGACTTTGCATTGAATTATATAATATCTAGCGTTATCTAATCATTTCTCAATAATACCCTTTACCACTGGTACAACTTGTTTCCTAGAAGCATTTGTATTGCTTTGATTGTATAAATTGAATTTTATCAGCTTCTTTAAATCGTCAATTTTAGATTTGAACTGGGCAACATTATAGATGTCGGTATCCAACTTCAAATTCTCATCCGCCTTCTTAGCAATATCGAGGAAAATGGGGGAGTATGAATTTTCTTGCAAGAAGACATATGAAAATTCTCTCTTATATGTCTTATCTTCCTTGGTAGAGTACGAAGTAGTTATGACTAGAAGATCAAGCTTCAACTCGGTTAAGAATTTGACGAATGTGGACAAGAGCTCCTCGCTGGAACGCTTTGTGAAGAGCCACAGGAAAGATTTGCCTATGGAGCTGAAACCAACAGTGATTTTGTTATTTTTTGGGTCTTTAAATTCAAATTGTTTATAGTCTTTTAATAATATATCACGAAAACTGAATCCTTTCAAATCCTTTTTGGCAGCTTTCAAATTCGAGTAGTAATTAGCTAGTAACGGTTCCATACTAGCAGAAGAAATGTTGATGCTCGAAGTAGAAAGCAGGGAAGGGAGCTTAGACAACTGAGATGACCTTTGAAGTATGTCATGATATTTAGTGAGCGCTTCGGTATCATGCTTCTCTACTTTTGAAGTCATATTTGAAGTGTCAATTAATAAGGGTGCCAAAAGCAACATGACGATTTCATTATCATTGTCATAAAAAAGAGATTTGTCAGTAAACTTTTCAAACCAAAAGTTGAACACCAAAGAAGAGCATGATCCACTTTTTTGAATTATTCTAGGAATAGCATCGAGAAAGACTTTTTCATCCTCATGATGATCAATTATTCCAGCAACATCAATTCTTTTGTTTCTATAGTAGCTCCAAAGTTCCTCCCCTTGTATGTTGCAGTGATCGACCAATATAACTTTAGACACACTTGTTGATAAGCTGAATAGCCTTTCGAAATCATCGACGAAGTAGAGATGGTTTTGCGTGATTGAAAACGAATCTAAAAGAAGGTTTATGTCTTTCCTTAGTCTGAAGTTCTCTCTGCTAATATTAATCAACGGAACCACAAGAGAGTTGTCCTTTTTGTTGTTGAAGAAGGCATAACTAATTGCACTAACCACAGAGTCCAAATCTGCAGACTGATTACCAGTGACGAATGTCAATGGAATAGTTAGTGGTGCTGTTTCTAGCTGGCTCTTCAAGTATGTCAAGTATGATTTCACTGACATTACTTTGGCAAGGTAGAGTTCTCACTTTATAATAAGTTTTTGTATTGAATACATAAACGGCGGTGCGAATTCAAACGAAGTCGCTCCTATGAGGATTTTCAACTATAAATCTATTTGGCGTAGTGTAATTTGATATCCAACCATTGTCTCTTCTTGACTTCTTCAGGAGCCAATGTGATGTCACCATAACTGATGTGTTTGAAGTAAAAGAAGAACCAAACTACACCGATTGTGCAGATGGAAACAAGGATTGTGAGTTTTTGCTTCTTTACACCTTTTGGTATATTATTGAGTCTTGTTGAGTTGTTGGAACAAATGAACTCAGCTAATCCACCAGAAAACATTGCGGCAATTAAGTGTGCTGGTAAGTAATGATGTAAGAATTTCTGTCTGTTCATTAAGAAGAATGGGAAATAATGAGCGCCCCAGCCAACAAACAAGAAACCCAAGGTGTTGTATAACCTTGACCTCGCCTTGTCATTCAAAATATAGATATTACGGCGGCGAGTGATTTGATCAGCCAACAACATACCACCATAAATAGCGAGGAAGCATACCTCAAGCCAGAAACCTATGACGTTACCAGTGAAGAAAATTTGCTTTCTTTCGTCGTTGTCATTCCAGAAGGAAACACCAGAAAGAGCCAAAGGCCAAGAGTCAGGTTGAGAGGCGAATGGATGTTCCGAACTAAGAATGTTATTGTGATGGAACATTAAAAACTGCAATTCCCACCATTTCTTCAAGAAAGGTATCTTTTTGATGACTTTGGGAACGTATTTGTTCCTTGGATCCTGAGGATCTAAGTTAACGATAGTATCAAAAGTCCACACGTTATCACTGTCTTGAAGTTTTTTGTTACCACTGACTTCCTGATGACCGAAACCCCATTCGGGCAAAAGCTCATCGTCGTGTGTCCACATGGCAACAGTAGTGTCCACATGTAAGACTTTGAAGTTAGTTGCCTTGGTCCTGATAGCTTTTCTCTTGTTGCTTGAGTCGCCAAGTCTCAATCTGAATAATGTTTCATTATGACGGTTGATTGCATCTTCGTTATAGACGATGGTGAACTCTTCGTTTGTCGCTCTCAATGGGGAAGCAACATCGTGTGTAAGCAAGTAACCACCAGTTCCAACGTGTCTAAATCTGACGACATCATTGGTATGAACTAACTCACCCCAGTTACCATCACCGTGCTGTGGTAAAATTTCCCAATGGTTGTTGACATCCTCTGCTTCTTTGCCCTCAGGATCAACAACACATGTAACTTGTTGCGTGTTTGAGGAGACTCTGCCATCTTCGTAGCGCAAAGGATAAACGAACTCATGCGAATGTAAGAACGCATCGGTGTCTTTGTGCTTAATAGTGAGCACATCATGATAATGAACGTCTTTTGCAAACTTAGCCAATGGGGATTCCTCTAAACTTTCTTGGAAGTCAGAAGACATGAAGGAATCACCAGGTCCAGATTTCGTCAAGATGGCAAAATGAACGTAGAACCAAAATAAGTAGATCATGAAAGGCACCACTATCAAGCACCATAATCTTGCGAGGAAGTGTTTGGTCAAATCGACCAAAGTCAAACCTTTCTTGTAGTCCAACAATATCCACAACTCGTGGAGAACACCAATACCTATGGTTGTGTAAGTGAATACACCGACGTACTTGGTAGAAATCACGCAAGACAATGCCAATCCTGTTGCGAAAAGCCAGTTCCACCATTTTCTGGAGAAAGGTTCCCTTCTGTAGGTTGAGAACTTGACGTAACAAAAGATCGATAACGCAACACTCAAGATAAGTGTAGCATCCAACAAAATAAGCCTGCTCTCGATTACATGTGCGTTGTCGAAGCAAATGAGCACACTGGACAATAAACAAGCAGCCACGGAAAAACCCAATGTTTTCATGGTCAAAAACACAACTGGCACCGTGAGAACACCTTGAATGGCCAGCAAAGACCGGTATGCTACATATGGCACATTGTAATCAACGTAAGAGTCTCCAATGTTCTCGAACTTGAACTTTCCGTCGTATCCAACCAAATACCCAACGAATGCTATCAACAACTTCGCAAATGGTGGATGAAGATCAAAGAAGTACGTTCTCTCGAGATAGTACGAGGCAAACTTGCCGAAATGCACCTCATCGAAAACCACCTTCGCTGGCACATCGATCAAGTGAAATCTGCAGTATATAGACAAAATAGTAACAACAGCTAAAGCAATGTAGTATTTCTTCTCGGATTCTCGAGCTACAGTGACAAAAGAGTGGATTTTGGACTCATCTTCTGCCACCTTTGTTCCACTGAGAGCGCCAGTTTTCTTGGTGCCTCTCTTCTTTACTGCTTGTGACATAACCTTTGATTAACTTTGCACCTTCAGTCAATTGGGCTGACTATAAGTAAAGAACAGGTGGATAAACGTAAAAACTCTAGAAGAGACCACGCGAATAACATTATTGGAATATATGCAGTACCATAATCTCGGACATTTTGATCTCTTTCACTTACTCTCCAGATCTACTATGTTCTCCATGGATCGTAGTCCTTGAGGCCTGTTCTACTAGCTATTTTAAGACGAATGATAGACCAGCTGATTGTGACTTGGCAGTATTTGATTTGCGTTGTTGCTACAAGAATTTGTATAGTTGAAAATTAGCTAGACGGCATATATAGTGGTTAAACAGAAACAAGAGGATTCCACATTATAGGCTGGAGGTGTTAATTGTAAGGGAGTTTAGTAGGATGTGCTATACTGATACTTACTGTAGCGAACCAGGAACCTCTTTATTCTTGCTTTTATTTCAACAGTCATTCCAGATTGCAATGCGTTGAATGAAGAAAAAGACTTTCTCAACTGAAAAACTATAGATATCAAAATATAATTGTAGTTTCACAGCAAATCAAAGCTTTGACGGAGAGAAGGCGTGCTGGACAGGAGAACTGCTGCTGTTTATAGTCGATATAGGTGAAAATACCAGTTGGTAAAGCAAAATAATTCAGATTCAAGTTGAAAGAAGGTTAATCTACTGCTCCACAATGTCCGATTTTACGTTCTTAGATGTTATCGAAAAAGTTGATAATTTTCCTTACGAGAAGCCGGAGGAATTCTTCGAGTTCAGATCGCATCATGGAAAGTACTTAGTGGGGTATTTGACTCCCCAGATTGCTCAGAAACTAGGAGCTGAAGAAGAGATTGACATTGATTCTCGGGCTCAAGTGGTCAAATTAGCCAGCAGTCTCGATACGTTTGAGAAGAGGAACTACAGGCTCTCGAGGATCGCAGCCAGTTGGCGAAAACTTCCCGAGTTTCTCGAGGATTTAGACAAAGGCTGGAGAAATGAGTTGTACACCGTTTACGATCCGGCCCACAAGCCATATCTATTGCTTGAAAGAGCATTTTCTGTTCTTTTGGGGGTGGTCACTTATGGTATCCATATCAATGGCTTTATTTCGCCCCAGAACTCCTCCAGTGGCAAGTTGAAGTTATGGGTTCCTCGGAGATCGGCAACGAAGCCCACATATCCCAACATGCTTGACAACACTGTAGCTGGGGGGCTAGGCCATCCTGCTGGCATTTGGGAGACAGTGGTAAAAGAGAGTTACGAAGAGGCAGGCCTTCTGGGGGAATTTGTTAAGCTGCATTCAAAAAATGTTGATGTGATGCTGTACATGTACCAACCGAAAGGGCCAAAGGGAAACGTGCAACCAGAGGTGGAATTCATCTACGACTTGGAGTTCGACAACGAAACTGACGTTGTTCCAAAACCGGTGGATGGAGAATCTCAGGATTTCAGATTGATGGAGATAGACGAGGTCGTCGCCAGAATAAAGAACGGGGAATTCAAACCAAACTGTGCGTTGGTCATGGTGAACTTCTTGATCAGACATGGCCATATCACTTGCACAAATGAACCTAACTATCTTCAAATAAATTCGAGGGCCCATAGAAGACTACCTTTTCCTACTATGTAAAATTGAAATCGCACATAATTAATATCAAATCTAAATTAAATAATTCACTAGATTTAGGCGACTCACTTAGTTAAAGACAATATGAGCGATGGCGTTGTCTATCATAGCTCGGATTCGGAAGTAGAAGGTAATTTGCAAGCATTGCTAAAGGCAATTGGCGATCATAAGAGCCTGAAGGAACGTGAGCATGATTTGACTTTGCGGAAGGGGATCCTGATAGAAGTCTTCTTAAGTAGGCTTGATCATTTACAGGATTTCTATTATCAGACTACCAGTACAATCACGAAATACGGCTTGAAGAACCATCAATATTTGTGGTTAGAGTCTCTTGAATGCTTGGCCAGTGTGCTTTTGAGATTTGAATCCTTTTTTATTGATAACTATGTAGAAGAAGACAAATCAGATGAGATCGAATACTACAATCCCCAAATATCAAAGTGCTCCACAGTATATGGCAAAACTATGTCAGCAGGCTGTGATGTTATTTGCAAGTATTTGGTACATAGAGCGTTGTCTTTGCCGAAGCTCTTCAATTCTGGGAACTCAACATCTTATGTCCTTAATAAACTAATGAGTCTCGTGAGAAAGGTGCTTCTGCTTATAGATTTGGAATGCGAGATACTATTGCAATACGTACCAAATGTTGAAGTGATATTGCGGCTGATAGGCCACTTCCTCCATCAGTTTTATGATGAGGTTGGGAAGCAGGAAGAAATTACCTCTAACAATATCATCATAGACTCTTTCACGATGCTCACCGACTTCATACAAGCTGCATACACTACAGGATCCTCAACGTTGGTCCGTCCATTTGTTTGGGTTCCCTCGAACCTGAAAAAAAGCTCGATTACCGTCATTCATCCTGAACTACCACTTAAGGTGCTAAAAAACAATGCCGCTAGCTTTCCATGCTTAATCACATACTTCAAATACACTGCATTCTGTCTCACCACCTTGTCATTAAGCGAAGAGACAAAAATCTGTCATGGCTACAACGTTTTGGCAGATGTATATTATAAGGCATTACTAAATTTTCCTACTCAAAAGACTTTTGAAAAGTTTGAAATCTCGAATGACGTGCAGTATAAGCTCCAAAGCCCTTATTACACCCAGACAGACCTTTCGTCTGAAAAGAAAAGGTGGCTCACATCCAGATCGTTACTCGAAAGGCAAGAAGTGTCCCTTTTATTCATTCTCAACTACCTACTAAAGCTTACCAACTTGAAACAATTGACATGCCCCGACAACTATTTCGAGCTGGAATTGTGGTTTTTGACCAACTCCTTGTCTGCCAGTATTTCGCAAGATATTCATAGGAGTACATCAAGAATTGGGAGTTTATCATCCTCCTCTGCCTCGTCCTTTGCTCATCTTAATCAGTTGGATTCCTTGATGTCAGCGAAACTGCATCAACATGAAGTCCAGTATAAATCATTGAGCTCAATAATTTTGCATGGTTCATACAAGGAAAAACTATTCTTGATAATACAAATTTGCGAAAACATCAAGAAGGACCCATTGAAATTATGCTCTGTGATAGAACTCCCCACCAATGATTCATTCATGGAGAATGACTTTCAACACTCAGTGTCCATAATCTGTAAAGGGAAGTATCCTGGGAAAATGCTTTACGTGAATGCTTTGGTGAAGATCGCAAGACTATTGAAAACTGTCGGTATCAAACACCTCGTTTCAAGTTGTGGAATGAATAATGTACCAGAACCTTATTTGAATAGTCTCTTTGCTTCGAAAGAGCCCATCAAAACAAGCGCCAGTGTGAAGGATATACTCGGCTTTTCAATTTATCCTGGCTCGTCAAATCATAATGTCTTACGTTTCGAAGCGAACGCTAGGACCTCTCAGGATGTCAATGATCAAAGTCTTATAGAACTTAACGAAATAATGCGAATTACGGAGAAACTTGATCAACTCACAGATCGTTTGAGATGATTTGAAGAACTCATTCAATGTCTATATTTCTGTTACTGATTTATATAGAAATCAATACTTAGTAGTATTAGGCCTTGTATGGCCTACCCTTAAAGGCAACAAACCACATTTTCAACAAAAAGTGCTCCACTAGCTCAGTAGGCAGAGCGTCAGTCTCATAGAAATTATCTGTGTCATCTGAAGGTCGACAGTTCGAACCTGCCGTGGAGCAAAATTTTTTTTCACTATTAATTTTCGTATCGCTCAATCTACCATGAAAACCTACGAAAGAAGAACTTTATATCAAGTGTCCTCGATTGTCAAGGTACATCAAAACTAAGCTTATGCAGCGCTACATTAGAATCACGAGTACTTTGCATTTTTATATACTTAAAGTGTCTGATGCTTTTTCCTCTTCGTTTAAAGGCTTGTCTGCACCAGTTGTCTGGGTCGCAGCATCCAAGTCAGATACAGTGACCCCAGTCACTGGTTCTATTCTCAGCTTTTTTAATTCATGGGCGTTATCTTTAGAGTACGACTCACAATTATTCTCAGGTGCTCTTTTCAACCCCCCTGCGTCGGGAGGATTCATCTCGACTTGTCCTACACTGGAGGTAGCTTCCTTACTACCAATTGAAATCTCTCCTGAAACTCGTTCTTGAGATACATCATTTGCGTTAGGGTCAGCAGAACTTTCAACTGGACCGAGAGTCTCAGGGGGGGTGCAGAGAGAGTCTGACTGATTTTCTGGTGCTTGTGCAAATTCGTTGTATATCTTTGGTCTTTGTTTCAAAAAGTTTTCTATATTTCTGCGATGATTTCTTAGTATTTCAGAAACGAGTGGAAAGAAGTCTCTTTTTGCTAACTTCTTCACCTTCCCACTTGGTGATTCTGTGACTTCAGCCGATGCTGGCCTTAATCCATTTGATTTTTCTAATTGCGAATAGATAAGAATGAATAACGCTATCATGGTATCGTCAATCAATGACGTAGGCCCGAACCCATTGTTTAGTTTTTTCATGTCTGAGATTACGTGAAGTAGACAAAAGTGTATCTCTAAATTATTAGGTATGCCCTCTTTCTTCAACGATTCAATAAGTAGCTTCGAATTTGTCATGAATCCCTGGTATGATATGGGGAACATAAAACTCTCCGTAAAATTTTCTTTAAATTTGAACAGCTGTCTTACTATCTTGCAAATAGAAGAGCAAAGTGTTTCCCAAACAGTTGAAAGTGAGATCATTGTTGAATTAGAACGCCTCAATTTGGGAAGCATTTGAACAAGATTGAACAAATCGTTTTGCTTCGTCAAGATATTCACATAGAATAAGGCGTACTGGAAGGTGTATTGGAAATGCTTTCCTGGCCTTTCGTTTTCAGGTTTCCATATCAGCACTAACGTTTTGTTTGTGGCCCTAAGTGATACAATTGAACTCATTTCATCTTGTGCCTCCGATACCTTTCCGAAGTCATCATACAAGACTTTTGCAAGTCGGTACTTTGGTTTGTGATGCCATTTTTTCTTATCGTAAGACATTATTCTTCTTAAAGAAGATAATATCACCGAGTAGAAAGATGGCTTGTCTTTTATAGGGAGTTCGGCAGAAGCTTGATATTTTATGACAGGGTCCGCCGCAAGATATTTCAAAGCGGTATCAATGTTAAGCACACCAGCTTTCACAAATTTATAAGTTAGTGAACACGTTAAATAATGAGGCTCGACAATCGGATCTGATGCGTATGGCGCTTCCTTTGCCAAAGAGCTTGCTTTATTTAACGTATCAAGAATTAATTCTGGAGAACATTTTAGTTTGTGTTGAGTCTTGGATAAATAATAAAAAAGGGCCCAGTCATCAGGTTTAGCCTTGATAGCTAAATGAAGTGACTGTCGAATAATTTCAATGTAAAGCTTTGTGCTCACATCCCTCGGGGTAGAAGTTGGAATATAGATATTGCCCGATTGGTCCCGTATAAATCTCGGATTATTTTGAACTTTGAACGCTAGCATATCCATAGGCTGCATAACCGCTCCATATAACTCCTTGGCAAGTGAGCCCATAAGCAAGTTGATTATAGGTTTGAGCGAATGTTTGGAAGACCTATCTTGTAACTTTGTTGCCTCATTGATTGCCATCAAATAGCAAATTAATGATTTTCTTTGAAGATTAGCCGTTGAAGCTTTTCTTTCAGGCACCGTTAACTTATCTGAAGTCCATATCAAGTCATCTTCAACTAAGAAGCCAAATGCCTGCCCCAAAAGATACCAGCTTTCTACCCTATTAGTGCAATATAGTAGGTCGTTTTTAAGAAGCTTGATTACATTTTCAAGTTCAACAATTCTACTTTGCGTAGACTTTTTTCTTATTTTGTAAGACGTGAAAATGAGAAGTCCTTGTAAATAATACAAACCATTTTTGACAATCTCTGCATTTTTAGTTGGTGGCAAAAGATCTAGATTTTCTAGCCCATAAAAGCAGTTTTTCAAGAATCGAGGAGAGAGAACCGTCCACTCGAAGAACCACGACAAAGACGAGTCGTTGCGGCAAAGAGTTTCGCTAGACTCGAAGTTAGGGTCACCAATAGACTCATAAAATGCATCGATTAACAGTTTCAAATCAGCCTTAGGGGGGTTTACTAAAGGATTCTTTTTGAAGCATAAAGGCAAAATAAAATTTGCAATTTCATGTGTCGAATTTGCATCCATTAAAGCAGTTTTCTTTGTATCATGCTCTACCAACTTCATATTATCAAATGTAATCACGTAATGGTATCTACAGAAAACGAGCTGCATGATCTCCATATCGAAACCTCCACTACTAAATGAAAATAGAACTTCTTGAGACATTTTTAGAAATAATCCATCTGACGAATCACACAAACGCCTTAATCCTAACTGATCATGAAAGTCCCTGAGTAACTTGCCAACGGTTTTCTCAAAAGCTTGTTTATCAAGCCCCAACTTCGTATATCCTTCTGACAAAAGTTCTTTGAAATACACTAAAAGTAGAACTAAAGTCTCGACGAACAATGCTTTTAATTTCTCGTACGTTTTTGCAGATCTTTCTTTAACAGAATTTCTCAAACTTGAAATCAAAGCTGCCTCCTCGTGTATACTGAATAAGTAAAACAATTCAAAGAATTTCAAAATTATCTTCACATTCTCCAGTACAGATTCAGAGGATATAGCATCACTGGATGCTAGAGTCCACGAGTCTTCACTCAAATGATTTAAGTAAAGCTTCAATTGTCTTTCGTATGAGCCTAAGAATTTGATAATAGTTTCAAACTTTGAGCTTTCCTGTCTTTTGAAGTCTTCGCTATTCCAAAACTCCCAGATAAATTTCAAATAGCTTTCAAAACCAATGCGAAAATCGAGTGCATCGTAATTTTCTTCATAATGCAGTATTAAAATATTCCATAAGCTTAATTTCATATCAACCGGTGATTCATTCAAGAAATTTTTTATGGACTCAAGGGCACCGGAGTCAAAGCTATCGATTGCAGGTAGTTCGTCGGCATTATTCCTTTGTGTCTTCCCTGTATCATCAATCAATATTCGCTCTAATAGATTTATCGCATCTTGATTATTCACCCCAGATTTAGTATATAATACTTTTGCCAATATAGATAACACAGTAGCGGTGGTTAGCTCCTTGTTTATACTCTCAATGCTGATTTCATTAAAGTTCTCGAAATTCGGGGAAAATACCAACACTCGGTCTCTCTCCAACTGCGGCATCTCATCAAGTAGGCTTTGTAGCTGTGTAGTGAGATATTCTTTCTTTTGCCATATAAGATGTCTTGACTTTTCCAAATGTATTTCGGACCACTTGTACCGTAAAAAAATTTTTGAGTTCCCAGCCATCACTTTCTGTTGTCTAATGTAGGCAAAAGAAATGTCAAGATAACCTTTCCATCTGAAAATTTTATCGTTTAGCTTGATCAAGTCGATTAATAGTAAATTCACTGTCACCTTATTTGATTTCTGAACTTGCTTTTTTGACCCTGAATTAGAAAGGCTGTTGATATGGTCCTTTGTTGTGATATAAGTATCCACTAGTATTTCATATACTGACACAGCAAAAGCGAGATCAGACCGCGTTAATTGAATATTATTTTTGTCCTGAAAATTCACATTAAAAGACTTTAGTATATCACCTTCATATTGGAGAACCCATTCCTTTACTTTCTCTATTAATTCAGAGTCCCAGATGGAATCACTAATCAAACATATTTCTGACTTGAAGCCGGAGCTATCGAAATTTTCATGTACTGATAGAAGTCTTTTCAAAATAGAATATTTAACTTGATGGTAATGTGAATTTACCTGATTTAGCTCTCTGAGGAAAAGCTTAACTTTTTCACTGCACTCTAGGTCTGTGATTTTGGGAACCCTTTCCAATGCAGTGGAAGATCTTCTTTTGTTTCCGAAAGCATTTAATACTTCCATCAATCTGATTTTCTCGTCATCTGATGAATCACCACCTTCCATTACAGAATTATCATAAGAGAAGAAGTATTGGGTGTACTGTTTTGCTTTCCAGTCATCAAGGCACCCTAAGAAAACACTTATGTAATCTGTAGCCTTCAAGGTCTCCGTTTCAATATATATTCTCACAATATCTTCAAGCTTTAGGTCTGTACCAACAACTTGATTGAATTGGTCGAAATATTTATTTAGGGTGGAAAAAAAGTGCTCGGTTTCTCTGAAACAATCTCGTGTGATTTCAACATTGTTATAATCAGTTAACAGCACTTCATTTCTGTTTTTTACTCTTCTCGATGATCTTTGAGTTTGTTGCTGCGACGTCTTTGTCAGCACGCTTCGATTGTCATTAAAGCCGTTTGATGCTGTATTGTGCTTCTCAGGTTTCGAATCAGGTTCGGCTGTAGGGTCTTCTGCTACAGTGTCCTGAACTTTCTCAATAGTGGCAATTTGATCTTCAATTACAGGATGGTCGACTGCTGTGGAGCTAGTTTCTGGCAAGTCGACCACTATATTTTCATTGCCATCGACCGTTTCCTCTTCCTCTATCATAGGTACAGGATCTTCGTTCTCTATTAGATGATTCGCCAGTGGCTCAACTTTATTTTCTTCATTTTCTGTATTGGCAGATTCCTCTTTTGAAGAAAGTTTGAATTTAAATCTTTCAAAAGCAGTATCCCCTAAAATATATAAGTCCAAATCCTTTATCCTCAGTTTCTGTACTTCCAGAAACCTCTCTTTATCCTCGACGCTTTTGACCTTTTTATTAACAGCTTCTATCACGCTGGTCCATGCGCATTTAGACTTGTATACGTCAACTTCAACCTCAACTTCTTTGAGATCATTAGTGCCTTGCACCAGTTTAAAGTAATCTGACCGTATGGGTTCCAAGTATATATACTTCTGGTCAAGTTTCCTGATATATGTTTCATTTTGGGATTCCTCATTCTCTGTAAGTTTTACTCTATAAATTTCTTTGAGCAAAGTTTCGTATTTTTCTTTTGCTTTCATATCGGGAGAAATCAAACCATACAAATCGTCACTTTCTGATTTGCCACTCAATAGGTATTCAAGGGTAAAACGAGAGAGTTTTGGAGTTTTGAGATAAACAAATATTTCATACATGGTTTGAATCAACCTTTCATCTCCTTCTTGATATATGAGTGATATGATCATGTCATCTATCATGGTATAAAACGCCTGTTTCATATATTCCAACTCAGCAAGTTCGTTCTCCATCAGAATGGCTGAGTGAAAAAATGCCTTCATGCTAATTTTTGATTTAAGAGCTTCCAAGTAAAGGAACCCACGATTTCTGAACACAAGATATCTCAAAAGCTTTATGTTTGGAGACAAGTAACTCAACTCATCCGCCGTACTGCTGAAATTACCATTTTGTAGCCGTTTTATGTAGCTCTCTTCTTCGTAGTAGTGGTTCGAAATGACATCCAACTTGAATAGTTCTTCATAAGCTAAGTATGCCTCTCTAAATTTAGACTCTTTTTGAAGCCGTAATGCAGATTGATAGATTTTGAAAGCTTCCTCTATCTGAAGTTCCCGAGAATGCTCTTCAAGGTCCTGCTTAAACGCTGATGGATCATCAGAGAAATTGAGTGGAACAAATGAAGACTGTTAAAGTTAGCAAATCTTGAACAGTTTATGAGCACGCGTCTTTTGACTATGCTAGATACATACCATAGCCTTTCCGAAGGGGTTTGGCCATAAACTTGTTAGTGTCGAACTTACAGAACTAAAATAAATATATTGATAAAATTTACATGTCGCGCCCACTATATACGAATTCACATACTACTTACAGTGAGCGATATTAGCGTATTTGAGTCTATAAGTGCCAAAGACTTAAGTCTTTGTAGTGATATGTTGGTACTGATAACTTGAGATGCTGCTGAAGAGGAAGAATATGTTAAAATACTCTCATCAGAGGAGATTAATTGTATGATAAAAAGATCAAGCTTCAAACGACTCGTCCTCTTCAGCCTGCTCAAGTTTACTTGATCTTTTGTCTAGCTCCATTTCCTCTTTCTCTCTTCTCCCGAATCTGATGTACCAGATGATATGACTTGCGAAAATACCTATTTCCAAGGCAAGAACAATGGCATACAAGACCATGCTCATGATGTCTATACTTCCGAAAACGATACTCAAGAGTGATAGTAAGGCACCAAGCGAATCCATTGTAAGAAACACGAAATTTATACCCACAACACGTCCCTTCCTTTTTGCAAGCTCGAAATAGGGAGGTATGAGCCCGCTGGCCAACACAATCGATGCAATGATTCCAAAAATAAGCATAGGCCAGTGCTTACCATGCTCATAAACCGGCCGCAACCATAGTATAAATCCCAACTCTACTGCGACCGATAGTATGACAAATGAAGCCACAAAGGCTATGACTCTGAACCAGGAGTAGCTCACTGGTGGGTAGTATAACGTCTGACCCCAAGAAATCAAACAGAAGAAGGTGAAAAGTTGCGGCTGAATACGCAAGGGGATTGAACCGTCTGTTCCAACAAAGTAAATCGAAAAGGGGACTCCGCTCAATGCCCATAAAAACATCATCGAAGGAGGGAGCCCAGCGCAATCTTTAATCCTGTAGTTTCTTATGATCTGGGGAATGAGCTGAATACACCAAAAAATGGTTCCCGCTGTTCCTAGGACATTTTCTGCCACTTTATTTTGCATTTTGCGAGTTGTTGAAAGTATATCAGTCAACCATAAAGAAATGCCAGTACCATCCAACGGCTTTGCAGAAATAACTGGGTCTTTTATACTTAAAAACCATCTAGGTCCCTTAGTAACTAGCTGATGAAAAATCCTTGCTTTTTTTGCGCTTTGCGCTTTTATGACATGGGCGCAACTAAAAAAGGCGAATCTTAGATTTTTTACCTATCTAGGAATGTCAAGCCGTTCCTTCAATCTATATTATTCATTATGGGTCTACTGCCTACTATTCTAGTCTATACTAACATACATAACTATTCTGAGTCACTGTATTCGAACCCAAACACATTTTCAGTTTCCGAAGCAGAGGAAAAGGAATGCTGGCGTGACGAATTGGATCCACGATTCGAAAGAGACGAGACGGAATCCAATGGCTGTGAATTTTCCACAGTATTCTCTTTATTCTCAGAAGACAAAGCCTCTGATACCTGAGGGCTTCCTCTGTCAGAAGACATTTGAGAAAATACATCCGTCAACTCTTGTGGATTGTATTTCATCTTCAAGTCATCTTTCGTACTATTTT
Organism: Millerozyma acaciae; assembly: GCA_001600675.1. Taxonomy (NCBI): domain Eukaryota; kingdom Fungi; phylum Ascomycota; class Pichiomycetes; order Serinales; family Debaryomycetaceae; genus Millerozyma; species Millerozyma acaciae. The sequence continues at coordinate 1,745,808 of BCKO01000001.1, read as the reverse complement.
CCTTGCGACGGAAAAACTCTTCGGCAGATTCCACATCACTTACGGTATTGTGATCCAGGAAGTTATTACCCATATTAGTAGACAAATCCGAAAAATGAGATGCCTGCGGTGCTAGATCAAGGTTTGATGCTTGAGCATCTTCCATAAGAAAGCCACCACCACCAAACCTGTTGTCCAGATCCTGGTCGTCGAAGTCATCATTATCGTAAGCATCAGGAGCACGCTCATCGCTGTCGTTTAGCTCATTCTCTTGAAATCTCACATATGCCTCTTTTTCCTCCTTTTTGGGACTACCATAGTGATCTTCCAGAGACACTACGGATACGTAGTCATTTGAATTCTCAGACAAGTGCGTATACTTCAGATTTTGGATGTTATGGGAAGTATTTTTGCTTATAGAATCTGTATCTTTATTATGGGTGATATATTCTGAAGATACGCTTCGGTCTTGCTTGACATTAGCTTGTTCCATCGTTTCCTCATCGTCATATCTGTGCCCAGTCTCTAACTCATCAATATGGCCGTGTTCGGTATCCAACCGTTTTGAAATTCTCAACTTCGTCAAGAAAAACTTCCAGAGCTTAAGAGAGTTCAATTGATAAGCTTCCTTCCGTGCTTCCTCCTCTTGCTCAAGTAATGTGTCCATCACGAGGTACATAGCTTCTTTATACTCACTTGAAATTAATAGGCCACCCTCTTTTGTGGTGGGTGTTCTACGCTGCTTCTTCTTGAGCCCTCCGAACTCAAAAGCTACCACGGCTCTTGCACAATCTATTCCGACAATTTTTGCAGCATTTTCGGCCACTTTCATGGAGTACTTACCAGTCGTATCTATCAAATGGCCATTTTCAGGGATCATCGAGGGAACATAAATATCAACGTTCCCATATGCGTTTTTGACTATCTTCCCATCAGTTATGGGCGGTGGAACATATGATTGAGTTTGAAATTCAGCATAAAGCCTAGCATACTCTTCATCCGGGTCATCACTAGAGGGTGAAGAGCGACTGTTAAGTGCTTTTGTCTTAAGTGGCTGCTCCCCAACCTTCAAAATTCTCCCATTCATAAACCAAGCCCTTGCCGACTTGAGTGGATAGACATGTGATCTCTTATAGACTGGCACAAGATCTTTTTCCTTCTTGCTACGACTTGTCGTCTTATACCTAAAATATCCACATCGAGAAGTATCGTCTTTGGGATATATAATCTCTGTTTGCTTGAGTTGAGACTCTAACGCATACAAAGGATGGTTTTTGAAATCAGCTATATTATTCGGCATACCTTCGGCCAAATCTCTATAGTGAAACTCTTTCGACTCGAGTATATCAATTCTCGTGGTTTTGTTCCTTCTTCGTGCCAGTGAGCAACCTGAAAGAAGTCGGGAATACCATATATCATCCTCGTCGGACTTGAAGTGTATCCTCTTTTTGACTGTGCGAGCATTGAAATACTGACTATATCTTCTCGTTACATCTTTGACACCTCCTTGCTTATCATACGCTATAACGTATGTAAGTGTATTCCTAGAGTCTGTCACAGGAGGTTGAAAACTAGACTTTTTTCTCTTCGGAGCGACTTCTATGGTTTTCAAGACGATGGGATCTACACTAACCCACCTGTTTGAAAATGGATCCCATACCTCTGCCCAAAATACCGGGAAGGGAGATTCTTCGAAATAAGAGGGTTTCTTTGTATTGGAACTAGACTTGGCTACCTTGTTTCTTGTTGACTTCAATAAACTCATCTTCGAACTTGAAGGGCCGAGATGCGTGAGTATAGAAGTGGAGTCGTTGTTTTCAGGCGTAGAGGGCTCGCTCTGAGTTTGCTTTGAATGCTCAACATTCGGTAGCTGTGAAATGATGGTATAATCTGGAGGTTGAAGAGAAAAGACGAGCCTTGCATTTAAGCCAACTGATCTTAAAAAAGCTACGAATCCTTGAGCCGCCAAGTCCCGAGTACCTCTAAAAGAGGCCACTAACCTGATAAATTTCTCGCGAGTGACATTCTTCTCAATCCTGGGTTGGTCTATTGATAGCTCGTTCCAGTTTTTCAATACCATTCCTTGACCGCTGATTTTGAACTTTTTGGAATATACGTTCATAAGAAGCTGCAATGCATCCAAAAATCTTCTGGACTTCACATTTGAAGAAACAGCTTCAGAAAGGTTTTGATTCATTATATCCATGTATCTTGTCGGAATATAGCGTCGTAACTCCGAATGAAGGGTAGCACTATTGCACCACTTGTTTCTGATCACTCCATGCATCATCATTAAACCCACACATAATCTGTGAAAGTTTGTTCTGAACACCCTTTCTTCCTTGGATACTGGATTGAATTTCCTCTGAGTTTTTTTCTCTTCTGGAGCTTTTGTAATCGGAACTGTAATAGTATCTGAAGTCTTATCTTCATCATTCTGCTTGTTCAAAAAGTCATAATTATAATTGTCTTCTCCACCAGAGTCGGTACTTTCAATCTCCGAGCCTTCTTGCTTCTTACTTACATCCAAGTCAACGTCCTCGAATTCATCTGAGTCAAAACTATCACTATCAATGACTATAGGTGATGCTATATTGTTGCTGTCAGTCTGATATGCTGAATTTTCGGAACCAACTTCATCCTCGCCAGTAATACGTCTTCTCTTTTTTCTATTCAATGACAGGGAAGCAATTGTGCTAGCTAAGCTTTCACGTAAGAGGCTCTTGTGTTCCTTCCCACTCATAAAACACTGCAAAATAGACAGTTTCACTGGTACTACTCATAAAGCTATTTTTTTTTTTTTTTTAACTTTTTCAAATCCTTCTATATTGAAGCGAAATTTGAATAGATCAGTAACATGCTCTACAAGATAGAAGAATGGTCGTATAATGTTATTTGCTCCCTCAGTGCGAAGGTATGGTAATAATTTACTGAAGCCTATAACAAGAAATGTACGACGTTACATCAATAATACACAGCCAAACATTTGTGTTTCGATTAGCCGGAAAGACATTATCAACAGAATACTAGACAAACAGCATCGATCAAATTTTAATACAATTGAAAGGGAGCTTAAAAGATATGGAAAGAAGCACATTGAAATTAAGCCATACTTGGCTGACATACTCGTAAAGGTACAAAAGGAAGAAGAGAGGAGCTTCCATGATATGAAAATGAATGAAACAAACTTTGCAAGTTTCGACCATGTAAAGCATTTGCTAGAACCCATAATCTTTCACATACTTCTAGCGGTAAGGTACATGGATAAGGGATGCGAGTTGGATCAAGCGTACTTGGAAAGTCAGTATATGGCACATATCAAGCAGTTGGAAGCCATTTCCAAAAGACTTTTACGTCAAAATGGTAAAAAACGTAATGCAGAAATGAAGGAAAACATCGAAAACGAAACTGAATATCTGCTAAGCTATGTGACAGGCAAATTTTTAAAGAGCGTAAATATCGAAGTGGTTGAAGGATCTTGCTTTATCGAAGTATTGGAAAAAGCCTTATATTGCTTCCTTCTTTTGAATAAGAAAGCTTTTAATCAGCATTTCACAGTTGAGGACGATCTTGTTTATTGGATAAGCTCAATAAATTCATCCAACGTTCGGAAAAGTTGCGAGGCATTACAAAAACTAACCAATATACCTGCCTTTGTTGTAGCTGACATTTTGACCCGTACACCTATGACGAAAGAGGAGTATAATCTTCAAGTTGACATTTGGTTGGATTACATGAGGGAGATTGGTATAGATTACCATAAAAGGTCCAAGCAGCTCAAGCGATGTATAGACAACTTGATTTACTATGGAGCACAATATGATACGTCAAGACAAATTGAGCTAGTTGAAAAAACTCTACAGTTCTTTCATTCAGATAGTAGTGGTTACAAATTCAATATCATGACGAAAGATTACCTAAACACGTTGACTTGGAAGCTAATCTTTAACTACTTGAAGAGTTTGACTTCCTTGAAGTCAAAGGATATCTCCAATATAATTAAGTCGCAAGAGATTGTTGTGAAATCATTAGCAAATCTAGGTGACAAAAGCAAAAAAACACATTACAAGCTTGATCTTAAAGGGCACATGGGTATAATCTTAGCAGTCAGTAAGGTTTCCGTGGAAAAAGCAGATCATCTTTTCAAGATTATCCAGTCTCGATACGATACTTCAGAAAGCAACGACTCAAAAGAAGCAGCGTATCTTCACTTCACTAAAATATATCTCTCCAAAACACCAGAGCAACTACTATATAATTTCAATAGTGCTGCAACAACGCACATGAGATCAGCCACCTTATGGTTTGCTTTCGCCAAAAAACTTGACGAGTTTGAGTTACTTAATTCTCTGAGAGCAAAAAAAATTTTAGAGAAACTTGTTAGTAATAAGGATGATTTGTTGATAACAAAAGACATAGTATTGATTCTCATCAAACATATTTCAAGCATGAGTTGCATGACCGAATTCATTGAGATTTTGCTCCAAAGGAAATGTCATGATACTGCTCCCAAAAAGATCTCCCGTCTTGTGAGAGCGCATCTTGGCTCAATCCTTCCCAAGCTTCTTGCCATCTTGTACAAACTAGCTCATTCTAAACCCATCAACGAAGCTCAAGGATACATACCAGGAGTGATCCGGACTGTAATTCTTCACGAAACAAAAAACGGAAGCCAGCACCTCACTTCTCTTCCCAAGTTCACGACATACCTCGACTACTCCAGATACCTATACAACCACGGTTTCAAAAAGAAGACTCCGAGGATAGTAGGAATCATGCTCAATGCTGAAGCCAAAATTGATCCAGATAACTTCTATCACCTTTACAGGCGTGAGTTGGACTTTAATAATCTCCTACCGGACGAATCTTGTTTGGCAGCGTTGCTCAAGGCCGCTCTACCAAAAAGGAAAAGAGGCCAGCATCACTACATAATGTGGGGCGAGATGTATGCCTCCCAAATCGCTGTACACGAGTTCAAGATCTACGTTCAGTCCCAATGCACATTTGCTGACGACGCTCTCCCCGAATCCAATCCCTATATTTATCCATCCGACTCCACCTGGAAATTATACATCGAGCTCCTTTCTCATTCCGGCTACATCTCTGAATTATCAGACATAATTCGCTGGTGGGAAGAATTGAAGTTTCAACCTTCTCATTCTACTTTACTCGTTTTGTTAGCGTCTTTGCCTGCCGAATTTGCTACAAGGTATTTGACTCATGCACAGAAAGTGAAAAACGACAGTATCAAGTTCTCGGAAGGTAATGCACCCTCAGCTGGATACCCATCAGGATGGTCCTGGCCTACTTTAGAAGAATTAACTGACTATAAAAACCAGCGAATAAGCTAATAAAATCACAATTTCACCATATTTCAACAAGGAGTCCTATATGGCAACCCACCAGTGGCTCCTCGTCACCAAGAATAGCTCTACTACTTGAGTTGTCTGTTAGCACTTCAGCATACATAGATTTAGCATTTTTCATAGAAATAGACTTCGCATGGACCTTCATCAGAAGAGTAAAAATCTCAGCCAATCATTTTTTATGAACAGTACCTATAAAGTACACCGACTTAACCCGAAAAACTGATCTGAAATAACATATATTACAACCCCAGACTACTATTCTTTCTTTCACTAGACATTGAACAGTTAAGTTTTTTTTCAGTTGTAAGGGAACATGTTGAGATTATCGAGACAATCAGTAGGTAGGTCAATTCAAGCCATGTCTTTTTCATCATCTTCGAGCTTATTGAGCTCCACCAGAATTGAGACCGATGCTTTTGGCGAGATTGAGGTCGATGCTTCCAAGTACTACGGTGCTCAAACGGCCAGATCAAAACACAATTTCAAGATTGGAGGAGATGCGGCTAGAATGCCATTGCCAATTGTCAGGGCTTTTGGTGTATTGAAGAAATCAGCCGCCATCGTCAACGAGGAGCTTGGAGCTTTGGACCCTAAGTTGTCCAAGGCTATCCAACAAGCGGCCACCGAGGTGTCAGAGGGTAAATTGGACGACCACTTCCCTTTGGTTGTGTTCCAAACCGGTTCAGGTACTCAATCCAACATGAACGCCAACGAGGTCATTTCCAACAGGGCAATTGAAATCTTGGGAGGTAAGTTGGGCTCCAAGACCCCAGTCCACCCAAATGACCACTGTAACATGTCTCAATCGTCCAATGACACTTTCCCAACAGTGATGCACATTGCTGCCGTTACCGAAATCAGCAAGACTTTGATCCCTGAGTTGACCAAGTTACGCGACTCGTTGAAGGCCAAGTCAGAGGAGTTCAAGGACATCATCAAGATCGGTAGAACACACTTGCAGGACGCCACCCCATTGACTTTGGGTCAAGAGTTTTCCGGATACGTGCAACAATTGACCAACGGTATTGAAAGAGTCGAAAAGACTTTGCCAAACTTGCAATACTTGGCTCAAGGTGGTACTGCCGTTGGTACTGGTTTGAACACCAGAAAGGGCTTCGACACCAAGATTGCCGAACAAGTCAGCAAGTTGACCGGTTTACCTTTCAAGACTGCTCCAAACAAGTTTGAGGCCTTGGCTGCTCACGACGCCGTCGTCGAGGCTTCTGGTGCTTTGAACACCGTCGCTGTGTCTTTGTTCAAGATCGCCAACGATATCAGATACTTGGGTTCCGGTCCAAGATGTGGATACGGTGAGTTGTCCTTGCCAGAAAACGAGCCAGGTTCTTCCATTATGCCCGGTAAGGTCAACCCTACCCAGAACGAAGCTTTGACTATGGTTGCAACTCAAGTCTTTGGTAACCACTCTGCTATTACTTTCGCTGGTGCTTCCGGTCAATTCGAGTTGAACGTCTTCAAGCCAGTCATGATTGCCAACTTGTTGACTTCCATCAGACTTATCGCTGACGGTGCTGCTTCTTTCAGAGAGCACTGTGTTGATGGCATCAGAGCTAACACCGACAAGATCGAGAAGACTTTACACGAATCCTTGATGTTGGTCACTGCTTTGAACCCAAAGATTGGTTACGATGCTGCTTCCAAGACTGCTAAGAATGCTCACAAGAAGGGTTTGACTTTGAAGGAATCTGCTTTGGAGTTGGGTGTCTTGAACGAAAAAGAGTTTGACGAATGGGTCAGACCAGAGAAGATGATCGGTCCAAAGGATTAAGCGCAACTTGAATCACTACATAGTTAGGATTAAATTCTGAGACAGTTTAAATAAAGACAATCATCTAAGTAGTGATGTTTAAACTAGTAGTGTATATAATACTTTAACTTATAAACGACAAATCTATGGGTTGGATGAACATTGTACGTCATCACAGTTGGAAACTCTACTCAACCTTTCTTTGGAGGAAGACCTATGCCTTTGTCCAAAATATTACAGCAGATTCAAAGAAAGGGGAAACTTCCGCCAAATTCAAATGGTACGGGGACCGATAGTGGCAGAAATACAGAGTCAAATGCATCTTTAAAGACACCCAAGTCGAGCTCTCCGGCTCATGGAGATGGGGCCAGAAAGCCGGTTGATCCTGTCGTAGCGAAGCTTAAAGAAGCTAGGAGACTAGAAAGGGAGAAGAAGGAGAAGGAAATGAGAGAGAGAAAAGGAGTTTCAGCACCAAAAGCTAAAAGCTCAACTAGATCAGTATCGAGGACAAATCGTTCTACGGCTAAAAGTCCAAGCCAGAGCACCCAAAGTCAAATGGCACAAGCAAACGCCAACGGAGAAAAAGAGAAGCCAGTTGTAAGGCGACCCAAGTTTAGCGAGCTCATGAAAAAAGCAGGTCAAGTCGATAACAGCAAATTATCAATTTCCTTCAAACAAAAAACCAAGTCGCCCGAAGAACGAGGACGGGGAAGGCCATCAGAAAAAGAACCGGGCAGGCCAAGAATCGAGAAAGGCCAAATTCTGTCTCAGGGGAAAACCGCATCTGGTCCCAGAAAGCCCACAGAGGTGGCCACTACAAAACATCGTTCACCATCAACTGGGCCATTACCTATCAGAGAGCCCTCCAGCAAGCTCAAAGAGAAGTTGAAATTGTCAGAGAAAAAACCAGATAATGCCCGCTCCAGTAAAACCCGGGAACCAGACGGTTATGATGACGAAGACGAGGATGAGGCTGACGACTTTGTTGTATCTGACGATGAAGAAGTAGCAGATACCGCACAAGATTATGACAGAGATGAGATTTGGGCTTTATTCAATAGAGGAAAGAAGAGATCGTATTACGACAAGTTCGATGACTACGATTCCGATGATATGGAGGCAACCGGTGCAGAAATTCTCGAAGAAGAAATGAGGTCGAAGCGCAAAGCTGAGATTGAAGACCGCAGAGAATGGGAGGAGGAACAAAGACGGGCTGCCCTTAAGAAGGGAAAGAAGTTGAAACTAGCATCTAAATAAGACTAATTTTGTAAAGTAAGCATAGTAGAAATATTTATTCAAAGTTTTATAAGCTCTTCTGGCTCTCGTAGAAAAAATCGCTTGTACAAGAATATAGGATCTAGCATCGGTATGCTGATATTGTGAAATGTACGGGACAAATGCAAACGCTCAACTCTACAAAGAGCTAACTAAGGACTTGAAGCGGGAGACGCTATCTATACGGAATAGAATTCAATCCATACTTTACGATGCGGAATATGTCGATTTGTTAAAGAAAAAGTATCAGTTTCCATTGATCCCCAACGAAAGATGTGGATTGTGGTATGTAAAGCCGAGTGTCAGGACAGACAGTTCCTATTTCAAGTCTACTGATGGCCACACCAACCAGTGGACGTTTTCTGAGAGAAGATTGAACTTGCATCTTTTGAGCATTCTCGAGAAGTCGGGAGGCATCATCGTGGTTGACTCGACAAGAAAGGGCAAGACGATGCCCGATGCATTGCTGAAAACCATCCCTATATGGTGTGCCGTGTTAAATACCGTTCTCTACCAAGGAGAAAAAGTGTCAGGCATTTTCGAGGAACTAAATGTGACGGAGGATAGCGACGAAGGACGCTACCTACTACAATTGATAGATAACAACTGGTTATGTTTGGACGACTCCCTCATCCTGAAGCAGGAGCAGAACGGCATCCGCAACAGAATAGACTTGTTTGCTGAAAAAGCAGTCAAGTTGGGCATAATTTCCCAGGATAAGTTGCTTAAATTACTAGACAACAAGAGAAAGCCATTGGTGCCGAGATTTGTTTCTCCCAAGATGTTCGCATCGGCTTATCCGCTGGACGACTACAGCGTGGTCATAGAGAGAAGCCCCGTTGTCGGTTTTAGCTTTTTTTACTCCGTTCTATGTTGCACCGCTTCCAGAAAGGTGAACAGCTCAATACACCTAAGCATTGAGAAAAAACACCAAGGCGGCTACTCATCGACGGTGACATGGGACTATGTCCAAGGATCGGCCGATGACCACGAGCTATGGGCTACCTCCCATCTATGCCATGGCGACTTCACACCCGACTTTTTCTGGAACGCTGTGGTGAACTCGGCCAACAGTTTAGACTTGGAGGTAATCGACAAACTGACAGGATACATTCATAACTGGATGTCCAACGAAGAATTGACTCTGCGGATCAATAGAATCTATGCACATCACAAAATTGCAAAAACTACTACTACATCCGTGGATAAAGAGATTGACGTGACAGAAGTAAAGAACGATGCATACAGCACCAACATCCTCTTTGGAAGCATTACAGGAACCGTCAACTATTCAGAGTTGGCCCACAGATATCCTAAGCTTGTTCAACTTTTCATATTGAGTGAACAGCACTCTGTGGATAACGTCCCGGAACAACCCCGGATCAGCATCCAGACCATACCCGTCGAATCTTCGAAAAAGGGTTCCAAAAAGCTACGAACGATCCTACCTACGTTGATGTCTTCTATAAAAGTCGAATCCTTGACACAAGACGACATGATCATGGTGCTTTGTGATTCTGGTAAAGACTTGAGTGCCGGAGTCGTGCTCGCCATCTTGTGCAAGTTCTTTGACTTGGAGTGGAAATTCACTAGCAGGACATCGCGAGCCAACAAAGACGAGGTGAAAAGACATTTAGGAAATTTACTGGACTTAAGAAAAGTCAACCCGAGTAGGAATACTCTACAGAGTGTAAATACGTTACTAATGTAAATTTGGGTCCATTGGTGTCAACCAGGATGTAGGCATAAGTAAGCTTGCGAAATGGATTTAATGAAGAAAAAAAATTATATCTTTTACTTGCAAAAAAATGACATCCGTAACAGGTAGAATTCTTTGCTTGCCAGGGTACCTTCAGAACGGGAAGATCTTTGCTGAGAAGTCTTCGGGCATCCGCAAAATCCTCACGAAGAAGCACCAGTTTGAACTTGACTACATTGATCCATTTATCGTAATCAACGATAAAGACGAACTTCCATTTTCTTTGAGTGTAGACGAAGCTGAAGCTGAAGCAAAATGGAAGGACATCGTTGACAAAGACCTCAACAGATGTTGGTGGAAGCACAACGACCCCAACGTGTACACCGGGTTCAACGAGTCTTTAGACTATGTCGTTAACTACATCAAAGAGCACGGGCCGTACGATGGCATCATCGGCTTTTCCCAGGGTGCTGCGATGTCTGCCATCGTCGCCAACTGTATCCACGAGCGTTTAGGGTCTCATCCAGACTTCAAGATTGCGGTTTTGTTCTCGGGGTTCGCTTTCACCCAGCCCATCGATCCTAAAGACGACAAGGGAGAATTGAACCAGTTGAAAGACTTGGACGTCTATACCCAAAAAATGGCTCTCAACCCAAACTACGCCAGCTTTTATTCTCCTATCAACATCGATACTCGGGTGGTCAACATATTTGGCGCCAACGACCAGTCTGTACCACCTATTAGAGCTAAACACTTAGCCAGCCTCTACGACAAGGAAAAAAGTGTCACTTTTGAACACGACGGTGGACACTTCATCCCAAATAAGAAGGCCTTCTTAAACCCCATCGTAGACGAGTTCAAGACGGTGTTTGATATAAAATCCAATTTATAGATAGATCATAGGTATCGCGAGTAAATAGAATAGAATGTCGTACTTTTTCCATAGTTTAATTTCTGAACATCGATGCTCAATAACTCCAATTGTACGTGAGTAATGTCGAGTAAGCTCAATGAAGGAAGCCCGGAGCCAGAGAAGGAGAGAGTAGGTGATGAAAACCCGGATCAAGATGTAAAAGCCCCTGAAATCGGTGGGAGTGGTGGAAATGCTGATGGAGGTGGAACTGGAAATGAGACTGGGAATGAAAATGGTGATGGTGCTGGTGACGGGAATGAAAAGCAAGATGGCAGTGGGAATAGAAGCGGAAGTGGAACTGGAAATGAAAGTACAGCTGAAAGTGAAGGTGCTAATGGAATTGGAGGTGGAAGTGGAAACGGAAACGTCGAACGCTTGGAAGACCCACCTTTGAAACGAGCACGGACAGACAAGAGCAGTAAAGCAGACGGGACTGGCGAGAAAATCATTGGGTTTTCAAGAGGCAAGTCGTATGATAGCAAGTCAGACGTGTCGTCGGTGTACAATGACGACTCCAGGCCGGTTCCCGCTTGGATGAAGAGCAAAAGAAGCGACAAGTATGAGAAGTATGAAAAATATGACAAGTTTGGGTCGCCAGCGTTGCCAGTTACACAGACAGCGACACCAGTAAACAGGCAGGATGACAGATACAGTAAGTATATGAAGTCAGAAAGCATCAGGCCCGAGGAAAGGATAAGAAGGGCGGACTCGAGGTCGCCACACGATGGTGAAAGAAAACGAAGGTACCACGACAATGAGCTGCATTCGCCGGCGCCTTACACCAACTTGTCAGTTGCTAATCCGGCCGGGGGAAGCTACCAGACGTTCCAGAGTAGGATACATGATAAGGACAACAAGGATATCAACAGTATAGTTCGGACCCATTATAACCAGCGGACCAAGCAGTCCAAGTTTCAAGGTTCTCGAACCAAATCCCCCATATATAAGTTGAGGAACTTCAATAACACCATAAAGTACATATTACTTGGTAACTGGGTCAGGAAGAACCCCGAGCCAGGCCGCCCGACGGTTTTTCTAGACTTGTGTTGCGGCAAGGGCGGCGACTTAAACAAGTGCGAGTTCGTATCCATCGACCAGTACATTGGGATAGATATCTCCGATGAGTCGATCAAGGAAGCTTTTTCGAGGTATTCCAGAAACAAAGCTCGGTTTGTACCTCAAAATGGAGCCAGCACCAGGGAGAAAGACACCCGCAAATACAATTTCGAGGCTTGCTTTGCCACTGGAGACTGCTTTGGGAAGACGATACCAGACATCCTCGAACCCAACTTCCCAGGAATAGTGCACAGTCTATTTCCTGTTGACTGTGTGTCGGTGCAGTTCTCGTTGCACTATGCATTTGGCACTAAAGAGAAGGTGGAAAACATGATCCTCAATGTATCAAAGTCGTTGAGGCCGGGAGGGACGTTTATTGGCACCATCCCCTCGTCTGACTTTATTCGAGACAAAATCGTCAACAAGGACTTTATAGACGACAAGCAGTTAAAATTCGGGAATGATCTTTACTCCGTCACATTTCGACACCCGCCGCCACCAGATGGCATTTTTCGTACTCCTTATGGCAACGTATACAACTACAGTTTGAGAGATGCAATTGACGACGTGCCTGAGTACGTGGTTCCTTTCGAGAGCTTGCGTGCTGTATGCGAAGAACATGGACTCACGCTCAAGTATAAGAAAAACTTTATTGATATTTTCAACCAGGAAATACCAAGATATTTCTCCCGCCTAAACAAGAACTTAATGGAAGGAATGAAGAGATCTGACGGCAAGTATGGTGCTGAGGGAAGCGAAAAAGAAGCTGTGGGCTTCTATATAGGTTTTGTGTTTGAGAAACTAGGCTCATAGGACGCTAGTGAATGCTCGGCATGCACGCTTGCTAGAGGCTTCGACTACTTTTCGTTCCATTTGTTATCTATCGGTTCTAGCTACCGCTGCTTGCTCTAGTTTCTCTTTTGTTTTCCCGTCTTATGCGACAGACAGCGATAAGTTAATCCGAACCTGTTTGTCGTTCCCGCGTGCTGGGCCTTTCAAGTGGTGCTTTCTCGTTACTACACCGCTCCTGCTATTCTCTGTGCCACTACTTTAGTGTACGTTTCAATGTTGTACTTTTGCTAACCCAGCTTTCCTTTCCTTGTCCTGCTTCTCTTAGTATAGTCTCGCCAACCATTCTATAATTTACCATCCTACTTACTATTGTCGACTTCCTCTGCGTTCGTTATGTCGCTGCTTTCGTCCTTTCGCTTGTTTCGCTTACTTTCGTTTACTACGGCTTGCTATACTTTCGATCATTAAAACCCGCTGTACTACTTTCTCCACTACCACACTGATACCACACTGCTACCGCTATACTGCTACCCGCTACACTACTATTTGCTCTACTGCTCGCTCTTCCACTTGCTGAAATATGCTTGCGGAAAAATGCTTCCCACGCCGCTGACTACACCGATTACTATACTAGTCACTGAAACTCTGGCTGTTTGGTGAAACACTTGCCGAAACTGTTTGCTGGAACTTACTTACTCAACTACTTGCTATTCGGCTTCTTCCTCTGCTTACTCCTCTACTTACTCCTCTGCTTGCTCCTCCACTTAGCCTTGTACCTACTCTTCTCCCATTCACCACCCTCCATACCACCTACCACACCGCTTCATACACTACCTACTATACTACTTACTGCAATGCTTACTACACTACCTACTACACTACCTACTACACTACCCAATGCACGACTTAATACACTACTTACTACAACTCTTACTACAATACTCACTACAATACTCACTACAATGCTTTCTAAAATGCTCACTACACTACTTTCTAAGATTCTCACTACACTGCACTACACTACACTGCTTCGCGCTCCATTGGCTCGTGTTTCAGTCTGTGGTTGTATCTGTGGTTGTATCTGTGGTTGTATCTGTGTTTGTATCTGTGTCCATCTGTATCTGTGTCGGTGGCTGTCGGCGTCGGTATCGGCGGCTGTATCTCTGTCAGTCTTATCCCCGTTTCTGGCGTTGTTGGAGCCTGAAACTGAACCAGAGTATTGAACCACCTCATCCCAGTTCCAAGTACCAATGACAAGTTGCAATCTGCCCCCTGCAATAGATGAATCTTACACTTTGTCTCTGTCGTTCCTAACTTCTTCTCCTGCATACTCCTTCAACGCTTTTTTCCTGATCAATTCGGTGGTTGTTCCCTCGCCAATGTGCATTCAATCTCTTGCGCCTTTCGGTAAGCTGATTTTACGTGCGACTTATGGTGATTTTTTTAGCGAGAGGGTTTTCGAAGTCGTAGCGAAGCAGGTCATTTGTCAACCGCGACCCAGTCGGTTGCACCAAGCTCCCACGGACGTCAGTGAAGAGTGGGGCGAAAAAACACGAGAACACAATAGGCCGTCAGTGGAACGGTGCAATGTGATAACAGATAGTAGGTGGTAGAGGGGCAGCAGCAGCAAACGGCGAAGGCAAGGTCAAGCAGCACAGACAATAGCACAGTGGGAAATAGACACAACCAGAGCCAGAGACATGGTGACTGGCAAAACCAGGTGGCAGAACAAGTGGCAGCAGTCTCGGGCAGCCTAGGCTGCCCGAGACTGCCTCGATGGAAATTTAGTCGTGATGGCTCTAGTTTTCATGTAGACGAGTACCGGTTTGGTGGCATGCAAGACAGCAATACAGGCAAGGCCGACAGCTGAAAACGAGAAAGCCATTCACTTACATAGGAAGGGGCTGAAAGTAGTATGAATCTACTTTGGCCCAGCAAGTGCTATTTTCTTGCCGCAAGTCAGTTGTTACATCGAAGAAAAATCGTTCTTTACTTGCCATGCAACTTGCATGTAGCATTATCAATACCGAGAAAACGACACCCGAAATCAGTTGAGGTGCTGCGATAGCAGGGCGGATTGTAAGGGCATAGGGTCAGATTTTACGGCCAAGAGACACACAAGAGTTCTGTAGTTCGAAAAGAGGCTATTGGTAACGTCCTTGCCAGATTCATTTACAAGCACCGTATACTTAAAAAAAAATAATAGAAGGAATTTTATTGGGTTCGGTTTAAAATTAGACGAGCCCCAACTTATTTACGACCATGTAGGATATAAACCAGACAAAGTGCCCAACCTTTAATTTGAAATATTGCTGGGATGAAGGGTCTCGCCTGATGATAGAGCTACTATGAAGAATGATAAAAGGAACTCACTAAGACCTGGCTTCGACAGTGACACGCCGGGAGGACACATCGACGTCCTCAACCGTGACAGCTCGAATCTGCCCGCAGAAACGAGAAGTACCGACGTTGGTCACTTCGAGGGATATGGGAAAACCACACCGCCAACCACTGGCGACAAAAGCCCAATAGAACATGATATGGAGTCTGCTGTCGCAGACACAAGAGCGTACGAGCACACCAGCTCCAAGCAGCAAGACTTGAATGTGCATATTCGTGGCACGCTAGAAAACTATAGAGCTTTGGACATCCAGAGCAGCAGCACCTCCGTCGCTCAAGACAACCACCGAACACACCCAAGGGAGGTCAGCCCCCGTTCGTCGCATCAAGTTGAGCCTGGGAGCACCGTCATTGCCCGTCTGCCCAAGAAGAGGCTTCTTCTTCGCGAGCTTTTGACAGATCCGCCCAGCGCCAGCAACGACATGTCCAGAAGTAGGTCGCCGGAGAAGGAGTTGCTGAGCGAGAGACAGCCGTCGCCCAAGGAGAGTGAGTCGGTCACAGACAGCACTGACAAGTCGCCCGACAGCGACCACCACCATTTGGCGACGTCTGCCGACTGTGCCAAGAAGGGGAGAAGATTCAGACGCAAAAGCAACCAGATAGTCAGGAAGTATACATGTTTCTACCCAGGCTGCTCCAAGAGTTACGGTTCTCTCAACCACCTCAACACTCACATCGCCATCAAGAAGCACGGTCAAAGAAAATCCAAAGCAGACTTCGAAGAACCAATGCCAGAACGGTCAAGGCTGGGCCAACCCTGGAGAGCAACTCAGTATAGTGGCTACTACTGGTACGGCTACCCTCCGCCAGTAGAAAGCCCCGTTGTGCCGTTCCCACCTCCACCCATGACATACCAAGGCCCTCCATCGGTGGTCTACCCTCAGTATGCTCACGGGCAGGTCTACCTGGCCCCAGTAAACACAGGTACCCTTCCTCCTTTATCAACATTGACATCACTCCCTCCCCAGAGACAGTTGTACCAACAGTCTTACCAATCTCAACAACCCCAAAATAACAGCTATTTGAATAGCTCTTTGTTACCGACGTACAACGTCAAGTCTCAGCCAAGTATAGCTACAAACTTTTCACAGGAGATAAATTATTCTCCCCAATTCCAAAGTCAAAACAGTTTACTGCCTGAAAGAATAATCAGGCATGTCCATACTAGTTCTTCAGATTCTTCAACCAATTAAGCTCAGCATGGTGGTTTTAACTTTAATTTTGAACTTTTTTTTTCACTTCTCTTTTATTTCGACAAGCTATGTTTAGTATCTCTTCAACTAGGTCCAATCTGGCTTCTAATTTAGTATCCAATTCATTCATACTCAACGCTTGACTTTAGATGTAGTTGTTCTGTACACTGGCATCAAGAAATGAGAATACTGAGATCGAAAACTTATTACTATATAGTTACAGTATTATCGTAACCTACATCAACCATGGCTCTGGGTTCTAAAAAGAAGGGTAAGCTTGACAATGAGCTGAAGGATGGGGGGACCAGTGATGCCACTTCCAAAGGGGAGTCCCTGAATGCCTTAAAAAATGTTTCCTCCGATACTAACGAAGAATCGTTGACACACGTCAGAAGCGAAGATGATAATACGTCGGCGGATTTACACGATAGTGGTGCTATAATCAACTCGCTTGACTCCAACCAATCCAGTCCAGCTGATGCGACCAAAGCTCCACTGATAGAGGTAGAATCTGCTACAAATAGCACTAATAAAGGCAAGAAGAGGCTCACTCTTAAAGAAAGATTAGCACTCGCGGCCAAGGGAAGGCGGCAAGAGTCTGCTCTGCCCGTTCAGACTATGCCAGATTCTCTGGAGGCTACCGATTCGGTGGAAAATGGCAAGGCCAAGGCCATTGGAAATGAGCCTGGTCTACCTCTGAAGGGGGTGGATGGTTCTACGAGCGTAGTTATCGATCAAAATTCAAAGGATGAAGAGAACCTGTTGGAGCGTGGAGAGTTGGAACAGTTACAGAAGGAATTGCGCCAGGAAAAGAAAGAAAACCAGGCTTTGCGTTTGGAAATCCAAAAGCTTGAATCGAGCGTATCGCAACCTGTAACCTCTAACATGAAGGAGATCTCGTCCTTGAAGGAAAAGTTAGCATCGAGGGATGAAACCATCGAACAATTAAGGAAAGAAGGGGAGGCGCTATCTGTCAAAGAACTTAAATTGAACGAGACAATTAAAAAGCTCAAGGCAAAGAACCAGGACTTAGAAGTGACTCTCCAAGAATACTCCGAAAAAAATGAGCAGACTCTTTTAACTTTGAATGAGATGGAGGGTTTTCTTAAAACAAAGAAGATCAAGTCAGTAGACCAACTCATCCAAAAATACGATGATTTGTCTAGCAGGTTAACTCAAGTGACGAAAGAGTTGGAAACGGAAAAAGGCAATAATTGGGAACACAAATTGCAGGATACGACCCGCAAGTTAGAAGAAGAAGTTACAAGTAGCAAAGCATTTCAAAAACAAATTGGTGAACTCAAAGTCCAGCTCAATGTTACAAAAAATCAAAACGAGTTAGACCTTAAATTAAAGGACAAAATTATCAAGGAGTTGAAGATCCAATTGAATAAGTTGAAAGATGAGTATTCTGAAGAAGTGGCTCGCTTAGAGAACAAAATAGAATTACTAAGAATCGAAAATGAAACTTCTCATACCGCTGCCATCGGTTCAGGGAGATCTAAAGGTCAGATGGAGGAAGACACCCATACTGATCAAGGGGCTAGTGTGGACATAAATGAGTACACAAGACTCTCTGAGAGTCATCATAATTTGCAACAACAGTACCTTTCCTCTCAAGAAAATTGGAAAGCGATTGAGTCAAACCTCCTAAGTAAAAACGAGAGTTTGTTGACATCATTAGATCAAATCAAAAAATCTAAACACAAACTTAGTCAAGATTATCAAAAACTACAAACATCATTGCATAATACGACAGAAGAGTTTAGTTCACTCAAAGGAAGTTATAGAGAACTTTTGAATGAAAAAGAAAGCATGGCAGTTCAAATAGAACTAAACAATAAGGACATTCAGGAGATGCAGAACAGGCACGATAAACTCCAAGAAATATACCAAAAAGATCGTCAGCGGTTGAACAGTAAAGTCGAAAGCCTTCAACGCTCTTTACGGGAATTGGAGTGTCAAAAAACGGAGCTACAAGGAGGCGGTCTTGATGAGATTGATAAGCTAGGTTCCAACTATTTGCCTAGTTTCAAAATGTCCAAATCTAGCGAAAATTCAGGAATCTCTATAAGCGAGGCAGACAATTCATTGTCGTATAGTAATACTAGCATGGGTGATATACTCCATGCTGATACATCTGCAAGCGGCAACACCTTGAAGAATCCCGGCCAAAGCCTTTCAAGAACTCAAAGCAACACTTCAGTCCCTTCTATGCGCGAGATTGACGATGCTGCAGCGGATAATTTGCAAGACGTAAATCCTAGTTCTTCAAGGTCTCAAAATCTCTTCTCAAGCAGCAATATCTCTGGGAGCCATTCAATGTCAAATAATCACAGCCATCTCCAGCTTATAAACAAAATGAGCTCTACCATTCGTAGGTTGGAAACAGAGCTAAACACTTTGAAGGAAGAAAATCACAAATTGGGAGAGGAAAATGATAAAGCTCAACAAGAGATTTTGAAGTACATTAAGTTGAGTGATCAAATATCCCTTTTGAAGAACGAAATAGACTCATTAAAATCTGAACTAGATGAAAAATCATCAAAAGAACAGACACTTCTTGAAGTCATAGGTGAAAAGTCGGAACAAGTAGAAGAATTGAAAGCTGATGTTCAGGATTTGAAAGATTTATGTAGATCTCAAGTTCAACAAATGATAGAAATGCAAGAAAGTAAGTAATACAAAGTATACGAATTCATCAAATAAACAACTTAATTGATCAAACCTTGTATTCCTTGGTCGTGCAGGCTAGAGTCATCGTCTGCTCTTCGCACCAAAAATTTTAAAAATTTAAAAATGGTGATGTAGTGAAAACTGGGAGCACTTAGACTATGATGATGAATGGCATAAAGGGCTACTTGGACAGTAGTGGATCATTCTATGGTAATGTAATTTCGAAAAATGGTCGTAACGAAGTTCAAATTTATCCAATAAACAAAGATTTGCATGGCTCATCAGCATTAGATTCATCTGTAATGAAAGTTGAACTAGCTGCCGATGAAGTTATTTGCTCATCTTGTTGGATGAATGGCTCGAGAACAGAAGCTTTAGGACCTCAAAAAAAGTCCAAGAGAAAACTTAACGAAGAAGAAGTCACCCCCACGCCTGAAAATGATGTACCTGTTTTATTAGTAGGGCTCGAAAACGGGGAGATTTTACTTGTTTCGTCCCTGGAAAGTGGTATTTTAAAGAAAGTATCATATGAGACCCATATCCGCTCGTTGAATGTTTCAGTAAACAATAACTCAGTTTGGGGAATAGAGAATTCTGACCTGTTGGTTGAAATTTCTTTAGAACAAGGAAAGAAATTGAAGCAATTCAAGTTGAACGAGAGAGAGGCCATAAACTGTTTAAAAGTTTTCAATTACAAACCAAGTCTGTCAAGATCTCAACCCATGTTAGTTGGTACAGAAAATTTGTATTTGGTAGATCCCTCGAAGCCAAAAAGGTCACTTCTAGTTGCATTCCCCAAATATTCTGGTGCATCGAAGATAGATATCATTGAGAACTCTAAAGTGAGGGATGAGATTGTGGCTGTCTACAGGCGTAATGAAGCTTTAATATACTTGTACAATATTGAGAACCCAGAAGCAGTAAGTACTCTCGAGGTTTCCACAAAAAATTTGCATAATTTGAAGTTCATTGTGGATCAAGATCAAAATGAGAATATCATGGCATTTACTTCTAATGGCATTGAGATATTTAGTATTGACCATAATTCCAAGTACGATAATGAAGCACCCTCTTGCTTGATTAAGACAAACTTTCATGATTCTGAGGACAAAATACTCTTTACCGATGTATTTATGAAACAAAATGAGTTAGTTGGTGTGTGGTATGATAACAATGAGCCACGGTTTGCTACCATTCCCTGGAAATTTGGAAGCATTGGTGAAATACTTGTGCAAATAGAATTCACGAAGAAGATAGACAGCATCGAAGAGAGGGTCGGTCGTATACAGTTTCCAGAACCTCAACAACTCAACAACTTGAAAAGTGACAAGTTGTATAAAAAGTTATCTCAAGCATTAGAGTCATTACAGAAAGATGATATACTTGCTTTATGTCTCTCGAATGACAATGAAGAAAACATTAAAAGTACAATAAAGCTATTCTCTACCTCCGAGCATTCTTCGAAGTTGATCTCTACGTTGTTCGAAATCGTCAGTAAAGAGGTAGCCGCACATCCATCCAAAAGATCTTCTCTCTCTGCGTGGCTCAAATGGTTATTATTAGCCCAAGGTGGTCACATCGCAAAGCAACCCGATCAGTTTGACAATCTCAAGAATTTACAGGTCGGATTAGCTGAAGGCATGAAATTGATGCCTCGCTTGCTCGCATTAAACGGAAGACTTCAGTTACTCAAGTCTCAGACACAAATAAGAAATAACATTAATAACAACATATATGACTCTGACTCTGAGAGTGATACAGAAATAAAGAAAGGTGGAGAGGAAAATGTTACGTTCTTGAATGGTGAAAGCGATGACTTTGAAGCAGCTGAAGTTGATTCTAATAGCGGTGGAGAAGAAGTAAACGATAATGAAGACGATTAAGTCTAATCAACTTCCTCGAATGTTCAATTGTGTAATTTAAGAGATGAATCTTCCATACGTCACAGTTACCCATTCAGGCTTCTTGAAAGCTGATATCGCATACTGAATATCTAAATAGATTTATGTGGAGATTCCAGTGTAAAAAAGACCTATAGATGAATTTAAACTTTAAAGAAACAATAATCGGTCAATTTGTAGTTGTAATAAGACACATTATCTTGTTTTGAGTCGTTTGCAAGTGGAGATTGGGTATCGGAGCTTGTACTAAGAATACTAAGAAGCTGAGGAGAGATATTCTAAAGTTCGATAATTGAGAAAATACATAATTTATGTAAATGCAGCAATAAATTAGATAAATTAATAATTATTTGGTGAGTTTGTTGAACAAGAATATAAGAGGCTATATATTGATATTGTCTTGTGAAAACACTTAAGCTTTTGAGGTTGATTTCTAGCTTTTTATCTTTAAACCTTTCAAAACACTTTGCAATGTTGTTATATAGGCCCTAACTTTGAGAGTTTTTAACGATGTTAGGTGCGAGTAGTTTAGTGGTAAAATCCAGCATTCCCATTGCTGGGCCCCGGGTTCGATTCCCGGCTCGCGCACTCCTTTTTTTTTTTCCTTTATACTGCCCTTGCCATTTTTTTTTCTGACTACTTCAATCTAGGAGATGATGAAAATTCTGGCTGAACTACGGAGGAAAGAAAATTACTAAAACCATATCAACCCAAAACGCTCTTAATCTAGTGAAGATGGATGTAAGCTTGTTGTTGGAATGTTTTTCTGCTACGCTTTTAGCGGATCCAACCGCCAGACAGCATGCTGAAGTACAACTTCGTCAATTGGCGTCTGCTCCAGGATTTCTAGGTGGCTGTCTCGATATCCTTGCATCAAACTCTGCATCAGTTCACATAGCCGTAAAAAAAGCAGCAGCAGTGTATTTCAAGAACAGAATAGTCAAATCTTGGTCAACTGGGGAACAAAATGAAATTGACAATGATGAGAAACCTATTATCAGAGATAGAATTTTACCTGTTATTGTCCATAGCGACTACAATACTAAGCAACAATTGATACCAGTGCTACGTGTCTTAATATCCTATGACTTTCCTGTCAGATGGCCCTCTTTACTACAAAACACCGGTAATCTTTTACAGCTGGTTCCTTCTGGAATATTAAAAGATGAAGAATTTTCGCCATTATACACTGGTTTGCTCTGTTTCAGTGAAATTTGTAGAAAGTTCCGGTGGGTATCAAATGATGACAGGAGTAGCGATTTAGATCCTATAATTGTCGAAGTTTTCCCTCATCTTCTTGAAATAGGAAATGGTTTGATCTCAAACCCAGAAAGTATGACGGAACTCACATCTGAAATTGTGAAGCTCATATTGAAAACTTACAAGTTTGTGACCTACTTTGATCTCCCAGTTGTTTTGCAAACTAGGGAATCTTTTGTTGCATGGGGTGATTTCCACGGAAGAATTATAAACATGAGAACCCCTTCTTACGTGTTACAAGCTAATTTAAGTGAACAAGAGAAGTCTTTCTTGCAGATCTCAAAATGCTATAAATGGGCAGTTGCAAACTTGTATAGAATTTTCACCAGATACGCCTCGCAAAATTTATCTAAGAAGTTTAGTTATGACGAATTTCAAAGTATGTTTTGCAGTGACTTCGTGCCTCATCTAATCCCAAATATTTTGCTGATTATAGGCGAATGGTGCTCACAAAAAAGATGGTTGAGTTCTCCTTGTCTTTTCCAATTATTGCAGTTACTCAGTCAATGTGTAACTCAAATGTCAACCTGGGAGCTCATTCAACCATGTTTTGAAAACTTGGTTTCTCACTTGATATACCCTTTATTATGTCCTTCTGATAATACTTTAGAATTGTTTGAAAATGATCCCCATGAGTACATTCATTCGAATATTGACATATATGACGACCTTAACACTCCCGATGCTGCTGCGTTGGGTCTTTTAGTAACACTTGTTGACAAGAGGAGGAAGACAACTTTGGAGCCCATAGTTACATTTGTTTTCAATCAGCTTACGTTGTTGCAAAGTGAGCCCGAGACGCTTGAAGTCGCAAAAAAGAAAGAAGGAGCTTTGAGATTGATTGGGGGCATATCTCATTACTTGGTTGTTCCTCAATATCATTACTACGATCAAATGGAGTCATTTTTGAATAACCTCGTCTTTCCTGGATTGACATCGAAATTCAATTTTTTGAAAGCAAGATCCTTGGAAATATCTCTGAAATTTTCTGACTTAAAGTTCAAGAAGGCCGAGTCTTTATCGTTGTTGTTTAATGGCATATTAAATAATTTCGGATCTTCAAACGACGAAAATGCTTGTTTGCCTGTTAATTTGGAATGTGCATTGGCAATTCAAGCATTTATGCATTTGCCTGAATTCAAGGAGGTTTTGTCCACGATTATATTACCCACGATGTCAAAGCTTTTGGAATTGTCTAATGAGATTGATAACGACGCAGTGTCAATGGTTATGCAAGAATGTGTTGAAAATTTTTCTGAACAGTTACAGCCATTTGGTGTTGACTTAATGCGCAAGCTTGTCGAACAATTCATGAGACTTGCTGTTGAAATAAATGAAGCGTCGAACGTAGATGTTGACGATTTCTCTGGTGATTACGACGACAATTCTGATAAGCTTATGGCGGCCATAGGATTGTTGAACACCATGATTACTGTCTTACTCTCTTTCGAGAACTCATTAGAAATTTGCATCAAGTTAGAGGAGGTTGTTTCTCCAGTAATAGAATACGTGTTGGTGAACAAGATTGATGATTTCTTGACCGAGATTGGCGAGTTAATGGAGAACTCTACCTTCCTTCTAAGATCTATCAGTCCAGTAATGTGGAAAAATTTTGAGCATCTTTTTGCCTCTTTTACTGACGGTATAGCACTTATGTACACCGAAGATTTGAGCCAGTGTTTGCATAACTTTTTAATTTATGGTCTGAGTGATCTTAAGAAATCGCCTTACATGACGGAAAAGTTCTTCAACATAATCAAACTTGTGGGAGAAAGCGATGATGTGCAAGTTGGCTATAATGATATGGTGATTGTTTGCGAGTTGGCGCAAACATTCATCTTGTCGCTACAAGAACAAGCCATTCCTTACATTCCTGCTATTGTCAAACTAGTGTCATCCATTTGCGAGGCTTCGGATGCCGAAAAACAGCATTCTCGCAGCAAAGCGTTCGATATCAACGTGAACAACGTCATTCTCTCGTCTATGGTGTACGACATGGACAATATTCTTTCGGGCCTTAAGGAAAACAACCGGTTGGGAGGGTTCTTTGAAAGATGGTTTACATGTATCCCCAGCTTGTCTAGAGTTTACGACTTGAAACTCTCCGTCATGGCGCTCATCAGCTTGATCAACAACAATGGCGCCTTGAACATATTGCCCCCTAACATCCTTCTGCAGATCAGTCCCAGCATGATGCGTCTTCTCAGAGCCCTTCCCAAGGCGATTGAGAACTTGGAGAAAAAGCGCAAGAACTTCAACGAAACCGATTTTGTATCCAAACACCAATTTTCGCCCGATTCTTGGGACAACGAGAGCTTCGACGGCGACCTCGAGCACGACTTGTCCCCGGACCTCGGCCCCTCATCAACCAACCCCGGCGACGCCAACCTCACCGACGAGTACCTCAACTTCTTGAAGGAGGAAAACGTCAAGTTGAAGAGCTCCGGTTTTTTCGACGAAGACGACGACCAAGTAGTCGAAGACCCCTTGTCCACTACTCCGCTAGACAACATCAACATCTTTCAGGTTTTCAAAGACTTTGTCCTGTCTTTACACTCCTCCGACAGCAACAAATACTCAATTTTGTTTGGCAACTTGAGCGAACAGGACTCGGCGGCGCTACATGAAGTGCTCGAGATCGTGCAATAGGCTTTAGCTCGTACACTAAGCCTGAGAATGTACACCAGGCCTTAGCAGGGAGTACCGGCCCTTTCCACTTAATAACACTCCTCCCCTCCGTCTCCCATAACTTTTTTTCCACATCCCGTCTTCAACCAACATATATAGTGGCTCACCGAGTGTAGTGCTTAGTAAAATTACTCCAATATCAGGTATCTAAACGTTCCCTACGCTTGTCAGGGAACAGTAATCAAGGTCTAGATTATGTAATTTTTCGCACCCAAATGAAAAATTGTTGCAACGTTTTTGAATATAAATTTTTTGACTCATGTGACTCCAATTTCAGTTTTTCAAACAAAACACACTTCTTCCTGATAGAGCCGAGACCCACATGGGTCTCGGAAAATTCATAAGAAATATAAGTATAGCTGGATTTCGCCTTCAAATGATTGTAGTTCTAGTTATAATTGTAGAAAGAAGAATCCGTTAAGCAAAATTGATTTTTTTTTGGACTTTCGTTTTCTGCAAGGCCTATCTATCTAAAATTTCAACTTAAAGTCTATTGAAGATAAAAAGTTCAGGTAAACAGGATAGTTTCAAAGAAAACATATGATCTTTGGAAGTTTTAAGCTAGCCTTCATACTTTTGATTTTTGAAGCTGTGTCAGCAGTAGCTGGAAAGAGAATACTTCTCACAAGCACCGACAGCTGGGTGTCTAAGAATGTTCGTCACTTGTATACAAGCTTGGTGGAGGAGGGACACGAGGTGAGACTTGTGGCACCGCTCTACCGCTACAGCAACGAGGAAGTGGCATGGAGCAAAAGAGAGGTGACCGACGGGGGAGAGTTTGGGCATTTGCTCGAAGTCAACCAGAAACGGTCCCGGAACTTGAAAGCGTTGGAGCACGTTGAAAAGGGTGCAAAAAAAGTGTTCAGCCGCGAAGCGGTGAAAGAAGCAGAGGAGAGGTTGGTAGTGCTGGGAGAACGCAACAATCTTTTTGGGCAGGACCCATTGGACCAGTCGATCTGGTACGTCAACAGCTCGCCATTCAACACGCTTTTGGTTGCGTTTGACATCATTCTTCCGCTATACGCCAACTTCGAGCCCGAGTTGGTGATTATTGGGCCTAACGAAGGGTTGTCGTTGTCGCAGACTGAAGACGTGAGCCTAGACGACCTAGACACGAACAGCGCCTTGGAGACGTTGCTCAAGATCTGCATGTACAAGAATATTGAGAGTATCGGTGTTTCGACGGCGGATGACGACCACATGTACTTTCAGAACGAGCGCTACTTCAACATCAACCACGACTGCCTCGGGAAAAGTAACGTCATCACCAAAAACATCAAGTTTGTGAACAAAAGAGTCAACGAGCTCGTGAACAGGGTCAAGTTGCCCCCTCACTCCTCGATGAACATTAACTTTCCCTCCATGAACCATGACAACTCCCACTGCGAGACGTCGGAGTTTCACAGCAGCCCTTTGAACCCGGGCTTCACGCAGGTCGTCTCTAGAGCAGGTCACTCTGACTCCAACACCATATTCGTACCCAAGTACTCCTATAAGGATGGGGCATTACAAGTTGTCGGCGAGTCCTTTGTCAAACCAAACTCCAAGTCGACTGATTCTGCTTCTTCTGCAGCGGGATCTCGAGCACTAAAAGATGCCTCGGTACCTACTTCTAGTGTTCCCCAGGATTACTCTGACAATGATGATGTCAACTCATTAATGCGTAATATTCAAGAGTCGAATGTCCTTAAAAACTGTGAAATCAGTGTGAGCGTAAACCACTTAACTGAAGGTTCGGGCTTACTGTCTCGTTTCTTCGACTTGAAACAATTCCTTTAATCAATGCCAACATGAAAAGTATATACTCTAGACATATATCAATTAATACCTTAATATCCTGACCTTAAACCTGGCTTCATGGTTCCAAAGTGCTATCAAGACGTTTGTCACGTGTAATTGCTGATAAGATCAAAGGTAGTACCAAGAAAGTGTTGATCTTTCTTCATGTAAAAGACTAATAGTTATAAGTAATGGAAGCTAGGGAGGACTCTATCATATCAAGGAGTACCTCGTTGTTGCTCAAGCCTTTACGAAAGGGGCCGGATAGCGCAAAAAAACTCGGTACCATCTCATGCATTTCGTTGATAGTTAATAAAATGATTGGAACAGGGATATTCCTGACGCCGTCAATTATCTTTCAATATTGCCAGGGTAATGTTGGTCTCTTTCTACTGTTGTGGGTAATTGGAGGTCTAGTTGTCATGTGTGGATTGGCAGTGTTTTTGGAGTTTGCATTGAATCTACCTTTTGAGAACGGGGGTGAGAAGAACTACTTGCAGAAGATATTTAGAAAGCCCAAAGGTCTTATTGGCTGCATATATAGCTTTCAGATGGTCTTTCTTGGCTTCAGCTCTGGTAATGCCTTTGCGTTTGGAAAGTATGCTCTTTATGCTATACAGGGGCTGGATTCTAATATCAATGACACTGTGGTGAAGATAGTGGGCATTTTGTGCATAACATTTTGCATTTCATTGAATATTTGGTATCCAAACCACGGCACCTTACTCTTCAACTTCTTGGCTGCCTTGAAGGTTGTCATTTTAGTAGCCATTATCCTCATTGGCGCTCTTGTGTCAATCAATGCTATTCACGTTCCTGCGAGTGTTGATTATACTGCTACAAGCTTCACAGCTTTTGAAAACAAGGAGCACAGTCTCTATTCTGTTTCTGTTGCCTTGCTAGAGATAATATACTCTTTCAAAGGCTGGGAAAATGTTAATTATGTGTTGCTGGAAGTATCCGACCCTTACCATGTACTCACTATCGCAGCTCCTGGAGCTGTTTTGATGACAACGGTGCTCTATATATTGGTGATAGTCTCATACCTTGTGGTTATACCCAAGCAGGAATTCGCCAATAGTGGAGTATTGGTTGCTGGAGTTTTTTTCACAAAGATATTTGGAGAGTCAACCACTTCAAGGGTGTTGCCCATATTGATTTGTCTCTCAAATTTGGGAAATGTTATGGTGGTATCTTTTGCCCACTCATATGTTAATCAAGAGCTTGCCAGGAACAATTATCTACCCTTTTCCAGCACTCTTCAAGATATTCGTTATTCCCTATTATTGCATTGGGCCATCACAGTCGTTGTAATGATAGGCCCACCATCGTCTGAAATATATGAGTTTGTTGTCAACCTATCGATTTATCCCACTACTTGGATCTGCCTCTCACTTACTTCGGGCCTATTGTATTTACGCTACAACAAGGCAGAACAGTGGGGTAAAGGCCCATCCATTCCTTCCTCATATACACAAGAACCCACGGACTTTCTGGATGAGGAAAGCAACTTGATAAATGATGAAAGTTATACTGAGTTTGATTCTCTACTTTCCCTTGATAATGTTCTGGATAATACATTCGCAGCACCCACAGTGGCAGTAATAATCTTCCTACTTGCAAATGTCTTTTTGGCAATATTCCCATTTATCCCACCGCCAAAAGACTCACCCTTTAACGATACGAAAATTCCATTCTGGTGCTTTCCTGTGGTTGGAACATTGGTTCTCTTGCTTGGTGCAGTGTGGTTCTATTTGAGAAAGTGGTTCTATCTGTGGAGATTCGACAAGTTTGGCTTTGGGCAACGTCAAGTGAAATACGAGGAGAATTACTATAACCCTGAGGAGTAGGCACGCGAATGCTCTGCTTTAAATGGTACATCTCTACAATATAACGTTCAAATTAATAGAAATTGAAGACATTCAGTTCTTAACTTAATAACCAGATAATAAGAAATAATAAGAGACTTTCTATAGAATATTGGCTGCTTCATCTCAAATATAGGGTCTATTACTGTAGCAACCACCTTCACATACTGACCTCAAATCTTTTCTTACTTTTGTATGCTCATGGCGAAGTTTTCAATTGATAAAAATCCCGAGGATGCGGAGGATTTTCGCAGACGAAATAAATTAAAGTATCTCTAAAATACTGGGGTTTACCAGGAAGTATTGAATTAAACCTTAGTTCTCCTATCAACATGGTAACGACCACATCGATAAAATTCATTAAGAATGATTATCAGATTGCTTTGAAATTCTTCATGAATAAAGAGTTTTACAGATCATTTTGTATCGTTGAAAAGCTATATAAATCATGTTTCGAACAGTATGCTGATGGTACCATAGATAAGCAGTTATTCACGAAGATCTTAAGTCTTTATCTAATAGAAGTTGGCTTATTTTTTGATGACAGTTATAAGAAGAGCTTGAGTATGATTCAAAGAGAAACAAAAGAGAAAATGGAACTAGAATTAGAGAATGATTCAATATTGAACCGTTTGTACGAAGTATTTGGAGACACCAACTTGATTCCTTCGGAATTACTTTACAACTTACTTTTGATAAATTACACCTACTCCAAACATAAGCCTTCTGGACTTGAGAAACTTAAGAAAAAGTTTGAAAAGACCTATTTTCTGCTTAGATTTGGCGATAAAGCTGGTGACGTCTATTTGAAAAAATTGGTTAATTTGTATATTTTCCTGGTATTATTAGAGCTTGATGAGACCGAAGAAGCCAAAATGATCATAACTGAAAACCCAGTTTATCAAGAAAGCCAACAAGATGTTTTAGAAGACTTCAATAAGGCCAGAGAAGACAAAGTTAAGAGACGACAAAAAGAAGAGAAAGAGTCTAGAGAACGAGAAAAAAAACAACGGGAGCAGAGGCAAAAAGATTTGCAAAGGGAAAGAGAGTTGAAGGAACAACAAAAGTTGTCTTACAGAACCTTGCAACAAATAAAACAATCCACTCAGCAATCAGATTCGAGTAAAAAGGGGTCAGAAGAGATTAGGTATGAGTCCAACATTGATATACTAAAAGATCGATTGCACTTCTTACTTTCTATATCTAAAACATATTTGAAGCAGAATGCTTCTTTCATATTGGTGCTAATAGCATTTTTATTTATTTCATCTAAACTCATCAAAATGAAAAAAGCCAATGTGATCGAAAAGCTCAAACAGACTATAGGGATGGCATTCAAAGTAAGCTATGTTTGAAACAATGAGATCAGTTCACAAAAACAAAGGAATATCTATAACACCAGCAGAAACATTCTTGTGCTGTGCGGCATTATTCATGCGCTTAGTCCTTTTTCTTCTACAAAATCTGTTATCTGACACCCTATCTCTTTCATCATCAGTGGATTCATATTCTCTAGCTTGCTGTACTCTATCATCTTCCTCAGTTGGGGGGACTTCATTAGCCCCTAATGCAAATCGGGTGGTAGGATGTTCGTATTCATCTATATTTATAAGTTCCAGATCACGAACATTCAATTTTTTACTGTACATCTCCTCATTTGAATAAACGTCTTCGTGATAGAGGGTATTCAATAAGTAATTTTGAAACTCTTCAGGGTTATTAGTGGTCTTAAGATGATCATCAGTTGTCAGTTCCAACATATTGAAAGTTATTAGTGATCCTGGGTGATCGGCTGAATGTGTGTTTTTGCACAATAATTGCACTGTAAATACGCCTGTTCTATCTTTCATTATTTTGCACTTACTTGACAACTGGACCCCTTTGAAAATTTTGGAAAATGACTCGAAATTGAAGCTTAATATCAACGACGTATTGACTGGCATCAACTCTCCCGCGTCGCCGTTTAAGCCATAAATAACTAGCTTCTCTAACATGCTATTGTCGCTAGGATATATTAATTTCAGATCACCTATTGGTCCTTTAGAAATTAAATGTAATCTATTATCAATGAATACTGGCCCCCCTCTGTGTGCTCCCTCAGTTAGCTCCCTGGGGCCTAGTGTGGACTTTTCGTTAGAGATGAACATGTACAAATCAACGGTATTGATGTGCTGCAAATCTTTAAGTAGATTAGCAAAGATCTCACTTTTCAATATGACCTCGATCTGAAGCTCTGAGTGGTTTATTGCCAAACCATACTGCTCCTCGTTCTCGCCTGTTCCGCCATATTCCTCAAAAGGGTAGTTCAGCTCGATATAAAAGGTTGTGAATTCAATTTTTTCACTCATCAACTCATCTTCAAACTCTATCACTAATGGGTTCCCTTCGCCATTGTACGTTATGTAGCAAACAACCTCTTCTTGGGCGCTTTTCGGTAATCCTGCTTCATTTGTACCATTCGAATGCTTGTTTCTGTTTTTCGTCGTTAAACCTGAAGCTGCAGCATTGAAAGACTCACTTACTAAACTTATGTCTATACCTAATCGCAACTCTTGTGGGCCCTCCACTTGAGATAGATTTTTATCAGAATAAAAGTTGAAGCTTATGAATAGCGACGGATCTATTGTCAACAAGACGTTGGAAGTGCTATGACTCTCTGCATAAACAGATATACCTTTCGGTGTGAAAACCATCAACGCTTGAGTATTTATACTTGTTATAGACGAAAATAAGTCTGCCAAATGTGGAATCTGACAAGTTGTACCACTAAACGTGAGCCCATATCGCTCTCCCACATTGTTGTCTTGTAATCCTGAGAGACCGGCTCTGAAAGAAGTGGACATTATGGGTCTTCTTACATTAATTTGATAAAAATCACATCAACTTATAAGCGCGTTTTGATATTACAATTAAATACTTTAGTTAATCATTTATATCAGAGTTGTCAAATGATAAAGTTATAGAAAGAGCATGTTCACTTTATCAACCACCTGTGGATTGGATGCTTATTAGTAAACAGTTATATAATTGTCAATTCTGTTCTTTTGGTTTTGGGCAATACATTCAGCAATCCAAGTTATGTTTCTTATTTCTTGTTCTTTGGACCTCAACCAAGCCCATATAGTAGACAAGGTGAACTGCTGGGTAAATGCATTTTTACAGTATTGCATCTCGAGTAGGTAAAACCAATTCTCCAAGTTTCTCACCTCACCAGAACCAGACTCTTGGGAGGAAAACAACTCCTTGTACTCGCCTTCAGATTCAACGATCACCTTCAATTGTTCAACATCTTCTACTTCAGCTAGACTGGAGTGGTATGTGGGATAAAGCTTCCCGAAAGATGGGAAAAGAGACAACTTGTCTTCCGGGGTCAACTCTGGGTTACTCAATGAGTTGATGGCTATGTTGATGACTCTCTTGTCCGCTTCAAAGTTCAACAACCGTATCATGATCTCTTTGTCGGGGTTGTCGAATTCCTTTTCGACAAATTCCACAAAGGCCTCCAAATAGTTTTTGTACAATCTGTTTCGAATTATCTCGATGTTTAAATCGTCCAAATCGTCTGCAGTCAAACAGTTCTTGAAGAAAGGTGCCAAAGGAGTGTCTATCAACACCGTGTTGTACAAGCTTTCGATGTCGGTAGCAATAGACAAGGTGGGTAAAGTATCAAACCAGCCGAGTGGGTGGCACTTGGCTAAAATCTCTGATCTATCTCTCTCGTGTACAGTTCCTGTGATCATCAAAGATACATTGTCTATCATGTAGCCGTAACTTATATAATCCAAGAACTTGAGCATTTTGCCTGAAGCTTGCGTTTTCAAATACTGGAATTGTTGGTATAGCTTTTTAGACAAATTGGCTTGGATGATGGATGTGGACAAGGGTCCTGAGTGGGATGCAAGAAAGTTTCCATACTCTGTGGACGAGAGCTGTAATTTTAGATCTTCCAAGTTGTCACATTGAGTTAAGTTCACATACTGGTTCGATACCAAAAGACCGCTCTTGTAACCACGAACTACCCCCTCGAGGTACCCATTATCGATATTGAAGAACAATCCCTCCATAATCTTGATTGTCTATATCTAGTTTGTGATCTAGTAAGTAGTAATCTTTTGAGTTTAACCAAGGGTCAATTATATTCAAATAACAGCGTCTAAGCCTAACATGTAAAAAAGTCGTTTACTTTTACAGGTTAGAGTAACTGTACCAAATATCAACTAGAACGACGACAACGTACTGCTGCCACTAATATTAGTCCATCGTCAAGCGATGTCAGAAATCTTACTAAAGGAGCTTCAGGATGAGTTGGATGCCAATACTTTGAATTACTTAAAGCAAGACCCAGAATTGCAGAAGATCTCAGAAACCTACTTGCAAGATCTATTAATCAATACTGATATAATTTCAACAGATACGTTTACAACCGTGTCTAGAAGAGACGAGGCAGAGAATACGAAGCAGCGGACATTGACTGAAGAAATAGCGGAACTAGATGCGCAACAACGAGGCATAAGCGTTAAGTTAGCCAACATCACAAATGAAAAGAGAGACCTTATAATAGATCTTAGCAACGACGTTGAGTCCGTAAAAGAGGATATTGGAAGTAACGCCAAAAACTATGTAACTCATATACTTGGGCTTTTGGACACTAAGGGACATGGTGGCTCAGCGCCTTACAGGATTTCTTTGAATGAAAAGTTGAGGGAGTCGATCAAGTCGAATAGTTCCATTTTGTCAAACATAGATTCGGTATTGGACATTTTAGAGCTTCCCACACTTTGCAAACTTTGCATATTACAAGGTAATTATCAAGAATCTCTCGAAATCTCGATGTTGGTTCAAACATTGTTGATAAGGTTTCCTAATGTGGTGATATTCAGAAGGATACATGAACAAGTAGAGCATGAACTCAAGCTTATGGTGAAAGGCTTGATCAACTTACTTAATACAAATATAAAACAAAACAACGTGTTGAAAATCTTTCAGATTCTCAACAAGCTCGATCTCGTTAATTTCAGCTCATCAGCTGCTTTGTCTTCAACTGCCGGAAAATCAGACGTTCAAAAGGCTCAGAAAGATAAAATGCTAAAAGTCATATATTTCAACTCAAAGTACAAGTTCATTTTGAATGAAGTAACAAACTTGAAGCCTTTGCTTGACTTCAATAAGATCACATACTTGAAAAGACTTGTGGAAGTTTTTCGGGAGTTCCTTTTCAGCGCTTTGTCAGTATACTTTGCCATATTCCAATACTCTAAACTCTCCCGAACCAATGAATTGAACGAAGAAGATGACTTGCTCATTTCAAGTTTCATTAAGAGTCTAGCCAAGTTATTAATCGAGAATCTCAGAGATCATGTACCTATGAGTGTCGAGGATGACAGCGAAGAATTTTTGTCACAAAAGAAGGGGTTACTTCTACAAATTTTGTATCTTTGCAAGTCACTAGCAAAGTATGGCACGGACTTCGAGTGTATATTGCTAGAAGAGTTATGTTACAACAAACCCCAAATTTATTCTGTGCAAGATTGGGAGTCGAATTTAGCAAAGGTAAGGAGGTTCCGTTAATTATATACTTTCTGATATGTCATAAACTAAACTAAAATACAATTTGCATGCTATAAAATGAATAGAAATACACGATGAATTAAAAGTAGGTTATTTTTCACTTTAACGAATTCAAGCCGAATAAAAATCCCAATTCTTGCCTACCAAGTGCACTTACTGATTTCATGCCCTTTTCATCAAGGGCTCCACTAACAATCTCTTTCTTCTCATTTTGCAATGTGATAATCCTGCTTTCAACACTGCCCTCTATCAATATTCTATGAACGTAGACTTCTCTTTGTTGACCTATTCTATGGGCTCTGTCCATAGCTTGTTCTTCTACGTATGGATTCCAGAATGGATCCATTATTATGATGCGCGACGCACAAGTTAACGTCAAACCAACATTTCCTGCTCTTAAAGACAAGAATAATACCCTTATATCACTCTGGTAGAAATTCTTGATGGTATTATTTTTGCTATCAAGTGACATTGTTCCATCGTATCTCAAAAAATCAATGGAATTCCTTTTGAATTCGATGGCCATTAGATCGAACAAGCTAATGAATTGGGAAAAAATTATTATCTTTTCTTCTTTGTTGTTTGCAAGAACATCTTTAACTAATGAGATGCATTTCTCAATTTTTGCAGATGGCTTGAACCCATTATTTTCTTGAATCAATTGTTGAATTTTTTTCTCATTCGTCGTCTCTTTCTTTGATGCTGGTTGACAGCCGTACTCTTCAGAAAGCCTCTTGTAATCGTAATTTTCATAATGCATCTTGTGAAAAATATTGTAATCGATAAGTTCATTTTCCTTAACTACTTTCGAACATACAAAACACGAGGCTAGACGGTTCCCTTCACTACCGTCCCCTGTTTCGTAACGTTCGAAAAAGGTTTCAATACAGTTATTACAAATCATGTGGCCACAGCCAGCAAAAAGCACAATACTTTCGTAACCCAATACATCAAAACAGATAGGACAAGTGAATAAATCTTCCTTTAAGCTCTCTTCTTCCTCTGATTTGAGAAGTGCACCTTGATGTAGCTCACTCTTGATTCTGTCCACAATCAGCTCGTCGAATTTTCGAATATTGAAAAACATCTCTTTCCAAGAATTAGCCTTGCTAAACTTTGACTTTTGTACATCTTCTGATTTTAAATGACCCATTTCGACAAGAAAACTATGACAACATGCCTGCCTGAGTCTTAACAACAAGGTTAAAATACTTGAGGTCGAGCCCAACCTTTTGGTTGACAATAAAATTTTGGCTTTCTTTTGTATACCTTGCTCCAAACTTTTGTAATACTCGAGTTCTTCTTGTTCCATTTTCACAAGATCACTAATAACATGTTTCTCTGGTAATGAAAGTATCGGTTTACCATCTATTAACGAATCTTTAGATCTTCTCAATAGAATAGCTCTCAACAAAGCTCTTAATTTCTGCATACTTTTTTTCTTATCAAAATCATCGTAGTTGCTAGATTTGGATTTCAAAGGAAGTACAATGTCTGACCTGAATTTTGCTTCGTTATTGTAAGGTTTAATCCTCAAAAATCTGAGCAAGGGAAAAAGCTCCTCCACATTATTTTGAATTGGGGTACCAGAGAGACAAAGTCTATGAATCCCCTTCACACAAAACAGTGCTTTAGAAGCTATTGAAGCCTTATTTTTGATATTTTGGGCTTCGTCTAGAATGATCCGAAAGAACACTGCATGTCTAGAGAAAAATGGTGAATTATAGCTTGAACCACCCGAGTCCAAGTCCGGAATCACATTCTGATCTCGACTTACTTTCGCCTCTTTCAAAGGTGCGTTATAGTGTTTTTTCCATTCTGAGGATAAGGTACCATATGACGTGAGAATAACGTCGTACTTACTCATAGCATTGAAAGTGCACAACTCTTTTTTCTCTGAAGCATGATAAATCCCGATTCTCAACTGAGAGCCTGGTTTTAGCTTTGATTCAATCTCTGCTGCCCATTGCCGTAAAAGGGATACCGGCGCTACTACCAAAGTTGTTTTATATTCTAAGTTTTCTGGTTTATGCGCAACTATTAGTGCAATAGCTTGCACAGTTTTTCCTAGACCCATATCATCTGCTAGTATGCCCCCTTTGGAATCCGATTGCTCCATTCTAGTGAGCCAAGACAACCCCATTCTCTGATGCTTCAAGAGACTTATATTCAACTCCGAAGGTGTAAAAGCCAAACCTTCTTCCTCATACTCTTCATCAGGTCTAATATTATTGAGAAGGTTTTGGATGTCCTGTTGATCATTATCTAAATATACATTCGAAGAGAAGCCAGTGCCTCTTGTGATGACTGAATCTAAAGACTGCCCCGACTCGTTAGGAACACCCCCTGCTTGGAAGTCCTGCTGATCCAAGAAGCCTCTTTTGAAATTGTTCAACTCGTGCGTGACGTCCCGTATACCGACTTGAATAGCCGCTAGTTTGTTGGATATCGTTCTCAAAGAGAAGCCTTGGTGATCTTTCTCTCTCCGGAAATTCTGGTATTCTGCTCCTATAACCGCAATAAGATCCCGCAAGAAGTTTATTCTGGTTTCGTCTCTGCCAACGCCAGTATTTTCTCGCTTCAACGTGTCTTGAAGCTCAGTCAAACTTTGAAGAGCTTCACTCGCTTTCTTTACATTCAGGGAGTAGCTAGTTAGTATCGTGTCGTGCTGAGCTAACAAGTTAGACTTCTCTCTTAATTTCTCGTCCAAAAGCACAGATGCACGATCGATGTACGACTGTCGAACTTGTTCTCTGTCATCAGAAGTGAAATGGGGCACCGGAGCTGGCTGGTTGAAATACCTAACCGCCCCCTCAGGACCATTCGCATTATAGTGGTGTTGGTTTTGGCTTAGCAGGTGTCTGTCACCGGTCCTTGAGCTCGTCCCTAGTGAATGAAACCCCGTCTTTTCAAATGTTGTCGGCTTGAACTTGCCAGATTTTGCTGCTTCCTCAGCATCCAAGATCACAATTTCTTCATCCAGAGCCTCTTCGTTGCTATCAACTAGTATAATGTCGTCGCTGGACACTGGATCTTCTTCGGGCTTGTTACCCATGTCTGTGGAATAGTTCACCGACTGGTTACTGGGCATATAATTCGTAGAATAGTGAACATTTGCTCGTGAATTACGTTCATCTGAACGGAATGGCGGCGGGCGTGAGAGGGATACGCTGTTGGCGCTTTCTACCTGATTCTGGCTTGCGTCTGGCCTGTTCGAACGAAACAATGAGTCCAACCTCTGTCTTTTTGGCACCGCCCATTCTTCAAGCGGTTGCTGTTGCCTCTTGTCATACATATCATTAATCTCTTCAGAACTGCGAGCGTTAACACTCGTAGCTGAGTTGGAAGGCGACTTCGCTAAATCCTCATCATCCGACGTAAGATATATTATATCTCTCTCAGATACTTCAGAGGTCATCAATGGTTATCATGGGTGTATTACTTTCAATCAGACAATCAGCCGTTAGCAAGGAAGAAGAAGCTATAAAATCTGTTAGCGAAAAAAAAAATAACAATAATAATACTAATAACTACACTAACTTCTCTTTCGCTATCAATTTGATTATAATTCCAGAGTACTAATGCAAATATGATACAGTTTTTGATGGTGTTCATGAGTATATAGTCCGCTAGCGGCCATCAGTATCTACACATGGGGAAGTTGCAAAGCTGCGAAGACGTGGTGGTGATTGAAAGCAAATATTAAAGATGATCGCCGCTCTCTTCGAGTATCTTGTTCAAACACACTTCAAGCTCGGTTAAAAGCCGGGGGTTGTTTTCGTCGAAGGCCAAGCCCCTCTGGTAGTCAGCTCTAGCCGCCTCGTAGTTGCCCAAGAAGTAGTTGGCCACGCCTCGTCTCAAGAAGTTGTCCGCTGTGCACATATTCATCCCCAACAACATATCTGCGTCGTCGTACGCCCTCAAGTATTTCTTAGCTTTGAGCAAGGCATCAGTTCTGCTCATAAGAAACAAGCTCAACTCCTGCAACGTCCCCTGGAATGGCTCGAACTTTAGTCTTCTCGAGATCATTTCGATGCCAATGGAGAATTGTTTCACCGACTCCTCGGCTTTCTCTTGCCTGAATGCCTGGACACCGCCCTCATATAGCTTTTTCACCATTTTCGCCATGTCCTTGTTGAACGTTTCTGGCGACGGTGCTGGTGGGACGTCTGATCCGCACGCAATCACCTCTGTTGTCAATGTGTTCAATTGGTCTACCTCTAGTTTCAACTGGGGGAACTCTCTTTCCCCATCCTCCGTCAAGAGGATTCTCTTGTTCTTGGAGTCGTATCCTAATGGTACTGTCATCGATACCTGTGAGACTCTTCTACTAACTCTACTACAAACCTGGTCAACATCAACATTTCGACACGTATAGTGGGAGTACAATTTCTGGATCGGTCGTGTACACCACAATCTGTGGGAGTGCCAAAAAAAAAAAAACGGTTGCAACTGGTTTGTGGCCGTGATGATGTTCACAAGCTTATCATAGAGAATTGTTGCAGACAGTAAGTTTTGTAGACACAATTTTATCCTCTTAAAGTTGCAAGACCCCTGGTATCAGCACCATTAAGTATAGATGACATTGCCCGGAACCACGAGAAGTTTTGAAGATGAAGTATCATTTATTTCACACTCCAGCAGCTCCAGCCTCAGTTGTCTATCCACTGTCACCCATCTAATTCAGTACTTCAACAACGTCAACGACACCAGGGACAGCATCCTAGTACCTACACGGCAGCATGCCAGGACAGCCAAAGGTTGTACGGAGGAGGAGAGTAAGGAAGGAAACGAGGAAAAGACAGAGTTTAGAGCAAAAGAAGTAGGGAAAGAAAGTTCGTCGCAGACAGAAGGGTGTCGGTCTATCCAGAGCAGCATTGCAGACCAGTTTACACCTAGGGTTCGGAACTTGGGAAACCTTTCTCTTGTGCAAGATGAGGAGTCTGAGCAAAACGAGTCGTTGAGAAGCAGCAGGCGAGATGGCAGAAGGACAGTCAATGGAAGGACCCGCGAGATTAGCGTATCGGTTTTGGATACTTTAAAAGGTATATTTTCAGCAAGAACGGTAGACACAGAAGATTATAGCAGCATGGGTGAGAACAGAGCGAATACGAGCAAGCAGCAGCTACTGCAACTGGGCCACACAGCACATCAAGACAAAGAAAGTGCTCCTGTTCGTGGAAGATGGTTTCCTCGATTTTTCGCGTTCCACAGAAGTAGACGGGTTAGCAGCGACTGCTGCAATTCGGACGGCCAGAGCTGTTATGACGATAGAGACGATGGAAGCAAGACAATTCCACATGTAGCGGCTGGCCAGATGTTTTCCACCACTGTGAAATCAAAGATGGACGAGAAACTGAAGAAAGAAAACTCGCCTTCGAAGTTGCCCTTGCACCCTAACATATCTCCCAGCAAGCTTTTTGAAGAAGACTTGTCCAACACCAGAAAAGTACCAAGCTCGATATCTGCGTTTGCCAGACTATCATTGAGAAAAAGGAAATCTAGTGGATCTCCGAAACTCACCAATGCAAAAAGGTCGGCTAAACAGCTCCCTAAGCTTTTTGACACTGGTGTCGACTCGGGCGGTTCAAACAAATCAGAATTGGCAAACTTGGAGAATTCGGTTTTTTCTCCTAATACTCATAGACCTTCGTTACGAGATATTTCTAGCATAGAGACCCTACAGAGAGAGGCACTATCTCTGTGGCTCAGTTCGGAATTTTCTGAAGGGAGTTTGGCTGAGCAAGATTCAAGTACCAAAGCGTATGCTAGTAATGACATCCATGACAATGATGGTACTAATGGTACTAACGGTTACGAGGGTAATAATGGTATTGACGATGATGATGATGGTTCAATTTTGTCAATACTGAACAACGACCCTACAGGCTTCAAGATTAGGGAAGCCGAAGACAAGCAAAAACACGAAGCGGGCCAGACTAGCACTGCTTCCCAAGACTCTTCTGATTATAAGACTCCAGTGGGAGATGGAGAAGGCGTGTACTTTGGCCCTTTAGCTCCTGGCAGAGACGCCCTTTCAAAAGCTACGTCAACTAGAAGGAACTTTTCTGAAGGGCTTCATACAATAAAGGGAATTTTAAGGCGAAAATGTACCTCAAGTCTATCGAGAAGAAAGCAGAAACCGTCTTCACTTCGTGTAAGGTTCATCTCTCCTAAACCTTCCCCCATAGAAATGAAAGACAACCTGGTGCCCGAACCATCAGAAACACTCACGAGCTCGCCATCACCGTTCGAAAGCGCTAAAAACACAAATCCTGATGTATTATGTTCGTCCAATGATGATTTTGATTTAGACATTTTCTTGAAAGATATCCATCGACATCCATTTTCAACATCTTTTGAAGAGCCCTCAAAGGACAGATTTGCCGCCAGAAGCTTCAGGGATCTAATTGCATCTTAGACTCGATTAAACTATCTGATAGACACTTCAGCTTGTACATAGCTTGCAGTTTGAATTTGTTAGTGATAAAAGGTGCATTGCGCATTTCTTTATCTTTAATTAGTCAATTCTTGTAAGAGTCATAGTTATAAATACTTTTGTAGTTACAACTTTTCATTCCGTTTGAAGGTCAAGAGAAAGCAATATGGGAGAGAAGTTCGACGTCAAGACAATTATAAGGAAGAACATCTTGTCTTTAGAGCCTTACAGATGTGCTAGAGACGATTTCAAAGTTGGCATCTTGTTGGATGCTAACGAGAATACTCACGGACCAGCCCTCGAGAATGTTAGTAGTGAGGAGCATGCTTTAGAATTAAACAGATATCCAGACCCTCATCAGATTGATTTGAAGCAGCAGGTTTGTGATTTTCGTAACAGCGAGCCCAATGAAAACTTGAAAGATTTTGAGAAGTTTAAACTCTCCCCTGACAATCTTTGTTTGGGTGTAGGGTCAGACGAAAGCATTGATGCGTTGCTCAGATGCGTTTGCACTCCAGGAGAGGACAAACTATTGGTGTGCCCGCCAACATACGGGATGTACTCTATTTGTGCCAAAGTTAACGATGTGGGATTGGTGCAAGTACCGCTCAAGTTCCCAGACTTCCAGCTAGACACCGAGGCAATAGTCGAGAAAGTGACTTCAGACAGCCTGATCAAGCTCATATACGTAACGTCTCCAGGAAACCCTACTGCCAAGCTCCTAAATGTCAAGGACATCATCGCATTGTTAGAAAAGCTTGAGTCCAAATGGAATGGGTTGCTAATAGTAGATGAGGCCTACATTGACTTCACCGTCTCGGAAGACCAGAACTACGGCAGCTCCGTGTCCACGTTGGTGAACCAGTATCCCAATTTGGTGGTGTTCCAGACCTTGTCCAAGGCCTTTGGTTTGGCCGGCATCCGCCTAGGCGTCACCTTCTCCTCCAAAGAGTTGTCACGCTACTTGAATGCTATGAAGTACCCCTACAACATCTCTTCTTTGACTTCAAATGTAGCTCTCAGAGCTACGGACTCGAAGTCAGGATTGAAAAAAATGCATTCCTATGTGTCAGAAATCATTCACCAAAGAGAGAAAGTAATTTCTAAACTACATAAAATAGACGGTATTGGTGAAAACATAGGAGGAAACGACGCCAACTTCGTACTAGTTCAAATACTAGATCAGAGTGGCCGTCCATCTAACGAAGTCGCACTCAAGCTTTATAATGCTTTGGCTGTCGATAATAACGTGGTGGTCAGATTTAGAGGCCGTGAACTTAACTGTGAAGGTGCCTTGAGAATATCCATTGGAACCGAAAAGGAAAATGCCATATTTTTAGAGAAGGTAGAGAAGTGCTTGAATGATATTCGATCTACATAGAATTGACGGGTCTTATATAAGTTCCATATGTCGTGTAATTGTTCAAAAAGTAAAGACGAAATTTTTCATCGTAGTAGAAGAAGTTAGTGAATACCACAGGTATCATAAAGTGTGTAGATAGGGAAACAAAAGATCGCAAGTATGGCTAAGCAGAACTTCATTGGACTTGTTGTTTCGCAAGGAAAAATGCAAAAAACGGTGAAAGTGAGAGTTCAAACCAAATTCTACGACAAAGCTGTTCACAAAGAAGTTTTCAAAAGAAAAGATTACTTGGTTCATGACGAAGGTAATTTGTGCAAGGAAGGTGATATAGTAAGAATTGAAGCAATTCCAAAGATCTCATCTAGAAAATACTTCGCTATTGCTGAAATCAAAGTCAATAAGGGACAGCAATTTGCTATCTATGAATCTGTGGCCAAGGAAAAAGTTGCCAAAGAGGAAGAAGACAAACTCAAACATTTCTTTGACAAGAAGAAGGAGTATGAAAGTACTATAACTCAAATTGAGGATTTGAGAAAACTTGATGCATTGTCCAATACGTTTCAGTCGGATCCATCCGTCGATAGAGAGTTTTTGTTAAAGGAAATCAACGCAATCAAAGAGAAATATAACATAAAGTCATGGCCCTCCACCGAACCGGTTTTGAAGCTCGAGGTAAACGAGGCTGCCAAAGATTTATCTTTAGCAGAAAACAGATTGGAAAATATTCACGTAATTTTGAACAAACTCATGAGTGATGAGTACGCAGCTCAACGTAAGGCTATCTTGTCCCAAGTCTCTAAAAGCCCCGTCGAGGAGTTGAAGAGTCACACGCAAAAGAACATACTAAGAAAATACGTATTGAATCCAAAGAATGAATGCCCTGTGTCATTATAGTCTTTGGACAGAATATGTATTTTTAACAACTTCACATAATACATTTCATTTGTACATAGCAATAACGATGACTCAATCTTCGAGTTTCGATGTAGACTATAATCTGGCCTTGTTGCTGTTGATGTATATCGATTTGTTGCCCATATGGTTCCTTCTACAACAAGCATCAGAATGCGAAAATCTATGTCTGCTTATGAGTAAGTGCTTTTTCTTAATACACAGTAGTTTTCAGCTTTTGCTTTAGAACCAGTGGTGGGTAGATGATATAAAGCCAAAACCTTAGGAAGAATGGATGTATCGTCCTCAGGTATGAGCCTTGAAGATACCTCAGCTATGCTAGGACAAGTGAATTCAAGAACAAGCTCATTTACAAGGTTTCAAACTAAATTAAGACCATTACTATCTAAACGTGGTCTTTCAGAATTCAAAGACGAAGAGAAGGGCAGAAGTATTGCCAAACTTGCGAAGCATACTCTAGATGTACCGTTGGAATCGGTCTTAACACTTTCGGTGGATCCGGGAGACCAGAAGTTTCTTTTATGGTTTTTCATATCAACTGACATTCCGGTGGTCACAGCTTGTGTCGGACCCCTAGCTAATATGATCTCCATAATTGCGTTGATCGAGCACTGGAGGATTGAGAATGTGAGCGGGCTCACAGTGCCAGACAGTAGCTACTTGTTAGCTTTGAATTCGTTAAGTCTTGTGTTTGGCGTCATAGGGAATATCTCGTTACTTATGAACTTCTCAGGCAGGGTCAGGTACCTTGTGACCCAATGCATTTCTATTTTGTGCTGGTTGAGTGCTAGTATTTTACTTCTAGTGGTCATTATTCAGACAAACAAGTTTTGTATTGGACCTAATCCAAAATACTCTAGGTCAGAAGGTTTTTGGTTCGGGGTTTTCACATCCTTCTTCTACTTTTGCTGTGCATTGCTTCTATCGGTAAATTTTATGGGCTACAAGCTAGATAAATATCCTCCAACTTTCAACTTAAATTATAAGCAAAGGACATTAATGATATATACCATTTGCCTTGCTATCTGGATCATCATAGGATCCATTGTGATG
The DNA here is from genome assembly GCA_001600675.1 of Millerozyma acaciae. NCBI lineage: Eukaryota > Fungi > Ascomycota > Pichiomycetes > Serinales > Debaryomycetaceae > Millerozyma > Millerozyma acaciae. The sequence continues at coordinate 1,701,860 of BCKO01000001.1, read as the reverse complement.
GAGCATATGGTCTCAAAGCTCACATATGGGTCGGCACTCTACTTTTGTACCGTATCTGTTTTGACCATAGGACTTGGTGATATTACTCCGAAGTCAGCGGGAGCAAAAGTATTTGACCTTTGCTTCTCATTAGTGGGCCTATTGATAATGGGGTTGATCATTGCAATGATCAGACAGGTGGTGCTATCATCTAGACGACCAGTTGTGTTCTGGCATCTAGTTGAAAAAGATCGTAAAGAGCTACTCATGAAGTTGAAAGATCAAGAAACAGTGCTTTCTCCGGACAATACTTTCGAAAAAGTACGACAGCTCAAAAGAAAAGCTTATTTAAGACAACTCAACTTTTCATTATTACTTACGGTAGTAAATTTTGTTGCATTCTGGCTTCTAGGGGCGCTAGTTTTTCACCTTAGCGAAGGTTGGAGCTATTTCAATGGCTTTTACTTTTGTTTTCTCTGTTTGTTGACGATAGGATATGGTGACTTCGCTCCAAAATCTTCTTTTGGCAGGGCTTTCTTTGTGTGTTGGGGTATATCGGCTGTACCACTCATGACAATTTTGATTTCAAACATAGGTGATAAATTGTTCGACCTCGGCGACCACTTAAGCTTTCAAATCACGAGGTTCATACGTAAACTTTACCGCAGATACATCGATAGGGACTCTCGAAATCCCAGTATACTACCGAATCCTGATATGAATGCTTCAGACAACGACCAGAAAAATGACGACTACGCCAATAAGAGTTCTGAAGATACTACTTACTCTCCACGGCGAAACGAGGAAGCTGAATTGGCATCATCTTCCGCATCCCTTCTCAGCGAAGAAAGCCCTTTCAAGTATGATGGAGCCGATTCAGTCGTTATTGGAAAAAATGATCTAGAATTGTTGAAACATGAGATCAATAATCATATCAGCAGCTCTAAACAAGCTTTTAGCTCTCTTCTTGATGCAATCAACCACATGAGACCTTTGATCGTTGATGCTTTTGAAGACCCTACAAAACTATATTCTCACGATGAATGGGATGAGCTCGTCAAATTACTTCCATCTTTCAATAATCACATAAAAGATAAAGATGACAGTTCGGAGCTTTTTAAAGCATACTGGTTAAGTGATAATTCTCCCTTGAGGTTGCCTTTGAAAGAGCCAAATTACTTAATTTTGAGTTTACTAATAAAAGTGGAAAGAAATTTAAAATCGCTTTTGGAAACAGAGTTTGAAACTATAAGTGATTTCAGTGACATAATAAATAGAGCTAGCTCTCCTAGGGAAGACCCAAGCTCAAAATAGTGTAAATTAGAATTGTAAATATATAAATGCCTTCGATAAAAAACTAATGGTGTAGAACGAACCGCGAGTATCAAAATCCAAAATCCCCCGATAAATTTAGTTAGGATATAACCGTTATCTTCTGTTGACTTTCACTTTGGACATGACTCTTTCACCCGTAGCCCTGTCTACAGAAGCTACTGAATTTCACAAAGAAAGGCTGGATCCTACTTTGTTGAAGTTGGGAGACGAAGTGAAAATAAAGCTTTCCCATTTGAGATATTTCACATTTGTCATAGTTGGTATAGCATTACTTTGGCCGTGGAACTGCTTCTTATCAGCATCAGCATATTATGGAGAGCGGTTTTCACATTCTACAGGCTTGATCAAGGTGTACTCCTCGTCAATAATGAGTGTTTCGACTATATCTTCGACCCTTTACAACTATTATTTGTCGCAAGTCCAAGAAGGAGTGGACTACAGAAAGAGAGTCAACTTGGGCTTCGTCATCACCATATGTGTTTTCTTCATAATGGCACTCTCCTGCGTCGTGGGGTTTTTCCTCAGGATGAAGGACGGCTTCTTCTTTTTCGGCTTGATGTTAATGGTCTTTGTTTCATCTTTGGCTACATGCCTATCTCAGAACGGGTCAATGGCCATAGTAAACGTTCTAGGTAGCATTTACGCTAATGGGGTGATGGTGGGACAGGCAATTGCTGGTGTACTTCCTTCGATTGCAATGATTCTATCTGTTTTCCTAGTTGGCGACAAGCACTCGGACAAATCCAAATACGCAGAGAAGGATTTTGGGATCTTTTTTTACTACATTGCTGCTTGTCTTGTGTCTGTGTTGTCTTTGGTTCTTTTACATTTGTCTGACAAGTACGAGACAATTCATGGAAATGATTATGTCAGGCTTAATCTGTCTGAAGAAGACCACCCGGTGTTATCACCTCGCATCTCAACTCAAAGCAACCCCATTCAAACGTCACATGTCCCCTTTCATGTCTTGTGGAGCAAGTTGAAGCTTATAGTGCTTGCAATCTTCTCAACCTTCAGCATCACGCTCGCATTTCCCGTTTTTGCATCCACTGTTGAATCAGTCCATAAGGATCCTCAAACTTTCTTCACCCAAAAGAAAGTATTTGTGCCTTTTATTTACCTTATTTGGAACGTCGGTGATTTGGTTGGCAGGGTAGTTTGTGGTGTCCCCAACTCGCCTCTTCTCATCAGGAATTCAAAGACTTTGATTGTATACGCCATAGCGAGACTTTTTTTCATTCCTTTGTTTTTAACTTGCAATATCCATCCTCAGAATGAAGGTGGTGCCAGTGCCTTGATAAAGTCAGATTCATGGTATATATGTTTGCAGTTCTTGTTTGGTTTGTCCAACGGCCAGCTTTGCACATCCTCCTTTATGGTTGTTGGTGAGAATTGCGACAGTGTTGAAGAAAAAGAAGCTGCAGGTGGCTTCACCACTGTCTTTTTATCTTTGGGATTAGCATTCGGAAGCATTCTCAGTTTCCTCCTTGTATCTCTTCTTGGCTGATCATATAGCTGCTATAGACTAAAGCTTAAATTAAAATTGTCGAACTGTAAGGAACCTAATCGTGTAAGTCAAATAATCCTATGTTCGCAGTATATAAAGATTAAACATAAAGGCTTAGATAGTGTTACGTTTAATCAATTACTGTGCTATGTCTTTCTGGGATAACAATAAAGATTCTTTCAAATCTGCTGGTGTAGCTACAGTGAAAGGTATTGGACAAGGGACCAAGGCTCTTGGAAAGGCAGGGTATACTACTTACAAAAAAAGTGAGGCCAAAAGAAGCGGAAAAGTCTACCAGCCAAATGATCCAATTACTCCTGCTAGTACAAACCAGAGCTACTCACCTCCTGTTACAATCAACAAAGTAGATCCTTCGTCGCTACCACCTCCTCCTAAGAGGACTGTTGGAACGTTTGGAGTTCCCAGCCCAGGAGAAGCGTCTGCATATTCTAGAGGTCAAACCACCCTGGGTCCTCAAAGACCACCGCTACCTACTAGGCAGTCTACAAATATACTGGCTACTGCACCCTTGGCGGATCAGGGTCCCCCTTCCTACGAGCAAGCCTCGAATTTAAACCTGGCACCTCCTATTGCAACACCTGAACCTTACTCTGTGGTGAATACCTATCAAACGAGAGCTCAAGAAGCCACCTTACCTTCAAGTCTGGGCAGCGACGCTACTTCTCACAGTCAAAATGTTTCTACCGTCACGTCTGTTTCCCTGAGGCCCACCATTGATACAAGTCTGTTCCCACCACCTCCAATTCATAAGAATAGAGGTGTTTCCACTGGAACTCCCGTTAAAAATTCCAAAGTTGCAGGCCAGTCGTCCCAAATAACGGAGTATCCAGCGTTACCGTCTCCTCAAAACCATTCTGGGTCGCCCCCTGAGCCTTTGAGGGATAACCCTCACGTTTCTCGACCAAATAGCAGAACTTCATCGATATCAAACGCATCGTCGTCATTCCCTCCACCACCGCCAATAAGAAGACTGACAAATTCTAGTCCAAGCAATTTGACAAACAAACCTCCTCCTTTACCCACACGAAGATCATCAACTCAACCCCAACTGGTTTCTGGAGAGACAGAGGTCGCCAATGGCTCTTCAAATGCTACAGACTTGAACAATAATTCGACGAATATCATTCGGGATTTGAATAATTCTTTCAGCAATTCACAAAATTATAAGCCTATTCCACCTAATGAGATTAAGCAAAAGCCGAAAGTCAAGCCAAAACCTGTGTTGAAGGCGAAACCTACTTCATTGAGAAGCGAGAGACTAGAAGAACCTTCCAACCCAGGTTTACGCACCAGCACAGTAGACGAATTGGCCCTCAAGTTCAAAAAACTACAAAACAAAGACTCACTTGAGCTGACCGCCGATGGGGATCAATCTAGTCACTCGACAACCATAAATCCAGATAAGAAACCTAGTATCTCACCAAAATCTGTCGTAGACTCAAAGCCTACTATTCCAAAGAAGCTCAACCTTCCTGCAAATCCATCTTCCGGGTTTACTGCTCAGGTTTCCCACAATGACGCGGTGAAAAATGAGGCTTTGGTGAAACCTTCGATCGCAAAAGCTAAACCATCCAAGCCTCCAAAACTTTCTACGTTGAAAAGCTCTTCGTCCACCGCTACATTCGCCAGTGGTGCCTTAAAAGAGAACCACAATACTGAGAGGCATTCATCAATATCTCCTCCTCCTCCACCGCCACCACCCTCTAGGAACTACCGGAGGACGAAGGCACCTAATCCAACAGCTGGACAAGCACCTCCTGATATAGATTTGGAACTCGATAAGGAATGGTACAAAAGTACCGACTCATCCCTTAGTTTGCCAAAAGCTGTGTCAGGTTTGAACTATTCTACTGCCATAAGTTACACAAGTAGTTCTGGGGAAACTCTCTACACAAGATTCATCTCGTTCATGCTTGAAGATTTATCACTAGTAAGATATAAGATAACATGGAAAGATGGTGGCGTGCCAGATTTGACTATTGTTGAATTCATCGGCTCTCCAATCAACTCTCGGGTGCCTCAAGTATCTGAGTTGATCCAAAATCACAACCAATTTGGTGACAATATAGCAGCTTGGTGTGAGCATAAGATGGGCCAGACGGTTGGAACGGGTGAATGTTGGGACTTAGCACAACAAGCCCTCAAAAAGGGATGTGGAAGTCATGCTTTCGTATCTACGTATACGCATCATGGATATCCAATTCTTCAACTTATGGTGTCGAATAACAAAACTGTTATTTTGAATGGTACAGCGCCTCTCGATCAACTGAGAAGAGGTGATATTATCCAATACAAATCATGCACTTTCAAAGATGAACTTCTGGGCTATACTAGTGTGATTGGAAATCCAGACCATACATCAGTGATCTTGGAAAACACTGGAGATAAATTAATCGTAGCTGAGCAAAATGTAAATAATTCGAGAAGGGTTCAAAAAGGTGAAGTACAACTTAAACATCTTGTTAGTGGAGAAGTAACAGTATATCGTCCGATGCCTGCTTCTTGGATACCTCAGTTATGATGTCGATAGTTTTTACAGTATGTAGTAGCTCAAACTTGACTTTTTTTTTTTTTTCTGTATCTGAAGCTGCGCTTATAATGAGATAAATTTCATTTGATCTCAAAATTTTAACTATAGCAGAGAAGAGTAGAGCAGAGTATAATGACTAATGAGGAGGTAGTTGCTCCTTCTTTGTCTACTTATCAAGATGTTACAACGTTCGAATTTGACAAGACCGTAGAACCAGAAAAGGTACGAAAGCATTTGGGTTCCAAGAAACTAGAAGGTGATGAGCTTGAGAAGGCTATCCTGGAGTATTATGATTTACCAGAGGTTTTGGCCTATTTAAAACAAACCATAGTTGATGAAAATCAAAAAATCATACCAAAGTTCAGAAGAGTAACTTTGCAGTTTCCTGACTCATTAATCTGTGATTCGGCAACAGTAGTACATCAGCTACAAGCAGGGCAATGCCTCATTAGCAGTCATGGGCAGACTAGAATTCAGTGTGGAAGTGGCTGCTGCAAAGGAGAGGCGGTGACTGAGGATGATGAGAGACAAAAAATCTGGATTTTGGCAGATACATCATACTCATCTTGTTGCATTGATGAGGTTGCCGCAGAGCATGTTAAAAGTGATCTAGTAATTCATTTCGGTGACGCTTGTTTGAATCCTGTTGCAAATATACAAGCCCTTTATGTTTTTGGAAAGCCGTCAATCGATTACGATGTGGTAATAGAGAAGTTTAAGAGCCACTATAAAGACAAAAATGAAAAAATCATACTCATGGGTAATGCCCCAAACACTCATCATCTCCAAAAGTTATTCAACATTTTGAAAGTGGAATATCCAAACATATGCTATGCTGATTTGTTCTTAGCAGAAGGCTCAAATGCCGAAATAATAGGCTACAGTCCTAAGGTGCCATCATCATCAACTGACAAATATTTGAATAGACAATTCATTGGTTTCGAGGGCTCTGATTCAACGACTGAAAATGACCTGCTCGAAGATTTCACCGAAAAGCTAAAAGAATATTCTTTATTTCACATCACCACCCCTGCTGCCCCACGGCTTCTTCAACTTACTACGAGCTTTGGGTCGGTGACAACATACGACCCAGATAACAATTCAGTCTCTAATGGACCGTTTCCAAATTTGATGCAGCGCTATCGTTGTATGCATATCGCAAGAACTGCAGGGACAGTTGGTTTATTGATCAACACCCTTTCTCTTGCAAATACAAAAGTATTAATCAATAAGTTGGGACAAAAATTGAAGGACGCTGGTAAAAAGCATTATGTTTTTGTTGTTGGTAAACCGAATGTTGCAAAATTAGCTAATTTCGAAAACATTGACGTTTGGTGCATTGTTGGCTGCGATCATAACGGTATCATAATTGATAAAACTAATGAATATTTCAAACCCATCGTGACTCCTTATGAGCTCTTATTATCAATGAATTACGATATTACATGGACAGGAAGGTGGATCACAGACTTTAACAAGGTTTTGGAAGAAATCCAGAGAGAGAATGGAGACGGAGAGGACGACAATGTGTCTTCGACAGAAGAGCAAGAGGATGAGCCTCCAGTATTTAGTCCTGTCACCGGTACTTATATAAGCACATCGAAACCATTGAGGAAATTACAGCATCTCAAGATCACTGCAGATGAAGATTCGAGTGATTCCTCACCCAATTCCTTGGTAAAGAAACTATCAGGTGCAGTTGCAATAAAGAATACTGTTTCGACTTCGGCTGCTCATCTTCAAACTAGACACTGGACAGGCTTGGGTAGTGACTTTGACAACGAGCATGACAGCGAGCAGGGTGCAATGGTGGAAGAAGGAAGAAAAGGTATCGCCAGAACTTATGATTTTCTGTAAATAGAAGTTTTTAGGCCCAATACAGCTTTGATAGAAAGTAGAGAATAAATTTTGTGATGTCTGAAAAATTCATGTAAATAAATTTTAGTTGGATTACTATATGAAAATACAAAGTCTCATAGCGACCGTTCAGAATGAATGGTATACATGACAAACTGAGATGCAGCATTGACTCATTTGCTGATGCCTTGTGGAACTTGCTTCAAGTTTGTGTTGCAGTATCTATAGTCATCAGGTAAGTCGATATTGAAAAGCGTCACATAAAATCAATCTTATCTGTCCACTAACGTTTAACCAGTAAATTTTCAAAAGAGAGCCTAATTGCATTTGTATCTGTTGCATTTGTTCGCTTGCTCGGGATTATCTGTCATCAGTATAATCTTCCGAAACTGCTGGAATGGAGTGCAATCAATGAAAAGGATATTGCATTGGTAACTGGTGGTTCCAATGGGTTGGGCCTTGAGGTAGTGAAGCAACTTTTGTTCGAAACTCAAGTCAAAAGCGTCATCATCCTAGATACCGTTGATCCACCAAAAGGTTTTTATAGGCAGCATTCCTCTCGATTTGAGTTCTACAAGTGTGACATAGGGAACGAGACTCTTCTCAAAACTACTCTTGATAATATCATCCACAAGTTGAATGAGAATGATAAATACATAAGTATCTGCTTGAATAATGCTGGAATCAGGCATAATCTGTCTCTACTTGAACTACCAGACTCGCAAGTTCATCAGCTATTCAACGTAAATACGTTATCGCATGTATGGATCATCCAAAGACTCTTGAGTGAATATCAGAAAAAGCTCGAAAGAACAGAAGAGCCAACAAAAATGTTTATTGTGACGGTATCGTCGGTGTTGGGGTCTCTAGCGCCCAAGAATTTATCGGTATACTCTGCTACGAAGGCTGCTACGACTCAAATCCACGAAGCTTTAAGTCAGGAATTATCGGATATTCCTGGAGTCAGACTTCTTTTGGTTAATACTGGGCAACTAACAACACAAATGTTTAAAGATGTCGATCCTCCTCGACCTTTTTTTGCACCATTAGTTAGCCACATCGATGTGGCCAGCGAGATCATCAAAAGAATTAATACTGGTGAACAGGGTGTATTGTGTTTGCCACTTTACTCCAACTTCTTGCCTCTCGTGAAGTGCTTCCCTATAATTATACAAGACTTGTGTAGGTACCTATCTGGAATGGACGAACAAGTGAAGGGCGAGACTTTAACGAATAGTTAATAGACTTTATAGAACTTTGTTTATTTGTACATAATCTATTGATCCTTTTTCAGGTCCTTTTGTAAAGCACTTTTTAACAAGTATGTGAACTCTTCAGGTCTAAAATAACCAAATGCATCGAAAACTTTCATAAACTCAAACTGAGTGTTTATGGGAGAGTCGTGATCTTCATTAATTACTATTTTCAAATGATAAATAGGCTCGAACTTGTTAGTCCATGTTGCAATTTGGACTTTGTTTGATTTACCCTTCTGGCCGGTGTACTTGACATTCTTATACTTCTTTCCTGATGTAAAGTAATACAAGATCCAACTAAGAATGAAGTACACAACGATCAATGCTACTGTTGTCGTGTAGATATCTTTGAATTGGTATTTCTTATCAATCAAAAACAAAACTCCAGCAACTAATGCTGTCAGGTACCCAAGTGCTAACTTGAAGTCTTGAAAGGCAAAAGACTCAGTGTAGCCTAAAGAAGATAACGATGAGGATAAGTTTTCATCGCATGTTTCACGAAGATTCGTGACTGAGCTAATTGTGATGTTAGTGACTATTTCATAATCCAAGACTATCGTTGCACATACTTCAAATTAGTCTTCTTAAGACCAGACATATTCTCAGATACTATAGCTATATATATTGTTTTACGATTATCCTAATTACGTGTCTACGTCTGCGACATTATTTATGTCCATTTGCGACATTAATATATTCGAATTTCTTAGACACCTAAAGCTCACCATGAAGAGTTTGAAGACAAAAGTACTAATTTCTTCTTTTTCTTCCTTTTCTTTTGTTTTCTGTCTGAATCGTTTTCTTGATTTTCCTTTTCCTGTCTTTCAAATTCTTCTTTGGCTTTCCGTATAATCTCTTGAGCATCCCAATCATTATCACTCAGGAATTCATCATCATTAAATTCTGACTTGGGAATTTTCGTTCCCCAGACAGTAGTCTGCAAGTCGTCTTTACTCGAAGAGCTGGAACTGTACTTCCTCTGCAGTTGTGAGCCATCTGCCGTTAAAGGGGGTAAATCTCTATGATCAACTATGCTTAAGCTTCCAAAGTTTCCTATTCCTGAGCTGCCATAAGGGTAGTTTTCGTCTTCGGTTATTCCTAGGTTCTCTCTTTCGAAGAAGTTTCTTGTCTTCATCTCTTCGTAGTTTAATGCTCTTTTCTTATCTCTCTCTTCTTTTCGGAATTTTTTAGAGGATGTTTTGGATCTTTTGATCAAGTCGTCCTTGAGCGACTCCCATGTCTCTTTGTTTATGAACTCACTCTGAGACCAATCACACTCAATGAAACCAACTGATGTTCCTAAAGGCAAGTGGGACAAGTATTTATGTCTTCTCAAAACTGCTTCCGTAGTCAATTCATCGTATTTTATGTTCTCTACTTTAGCGATGATCGAAGTAGGCAAATTAGCGTACTCTTTGTAGGTCGTCTTTAGAACTTTAACATCTAGAGGGGAAAGAACATATGTTGACGAGGCATTAAACCCGGTCTGATAGTAGTAAAAGACATTGCTATTGTTCTGTATTGGTTTATCAGCTTTTTTGGCGTTCCTTGGTTCGAAAACTTGGTCTTTACTATAATATTCCTCCCATTTGTCGATGTCTTTTTGAATATTATTCAATGCCATATGGACAAACTTTCCGTCATCATTGTAGAGTTCTTTTTCTTTCTGGTAAAGTTTTAGAATGTCTTGTTGCTCACTGTGGAACATGTCTAGAATATATTTTAGATCTCCTTTGAAAATTCTCAGATAAGGGGCGTACTTATTGTCAGCGTCATTAGCCATCGGAAAATCGTCAATCGGATTGCCATAAAAACTAGGGACTGATATCATACTGCTCTGGGACCTTGTCATTAGTGTCAAAATGACATCGTCATTTATCTTCGGAACCTCAAATCTCTCGTCTATATTCTCTATAAGAACCGGTTTTACTTCATTTTCACGAATCACCGAGAAACATAAGGGACAATCTCTATACTTTTCTGGAATTACCTGATTTTCCCTTTTTTTGAATACGGGAACTTCAGTAGTTATCAATGACAATAAGCATGTTAGACATAGTATATGGCCGCAAGAGGTAATCATTCTAGGAGCGACCGGCTCATCAGATAGACATATTGGACAAGCATTTCCCTTGGGGACAATTATACGTAAAATCTGGTTTAAATTCACAGGAACGTTAGGATCAAGTTTCTGACTAGCATAATCTTCTCGATAGTCAACAACAAATTTATAGTGAACGTTGATAAATGACATCCCTTTTAAATGTATTTTTTCACTTATGAGGTTGTTTTTTCTCCCTGATAATTGCCCATTTTGGTGTCTTCTTCTGTTTGGCGGCTTAGAGTGCTTACTTTGATATTCCTCCAGATCCCTATAAGACTTGTATTCAAATAAATTATCAAGCTTGAGCCGAGGTTTCCTGTTACTCGACGAGTTCCTCTTTTCGGACCTTTCCCTTATATCCCCTTGCCTGTGTTCTGGATCTTTAGGCAAATCTGCTGAATTATTATTCTTTGTCTTCCTTGCTTCCGTATTGTTTTCCTCTTCGAACTGTTTGCTTGTACGACCATTCTTCTTTTTCGTCATTTTTATGGAATTGTTGTGACTGGTCTCGACGGCTTCAAGTTGTCTTTGCGACGTGCCTGCTTCAGGTGCACTGTAATGTTCGTTCATGATGCTTAGCAATATCTCATACTACTCTAGTCTCGATACTTAAGCCTTAGGGTTTGGGTCAAACCAACAAACTTTCTGCTAACCTACCTTGGCTTTGACAAAAGAACTTTCAGATAGACCTTATATGTTCGAATCGGTAAAAGATAGTAATAGTAAGCTACAGTGTAGCTATGACTTCGGTAGTATAGAGAATCTTATAGTAAGATTTGCTTAACATGTAAACCGTAATTTTTTACATGTTGAGAATATCTGGTCAAGATTTTAATGGAAACAAAGCCTACCGCCTTCTCAAATTAGTGGAAATTAGGTTGAAATGGCTGGAGAACAGGTTCAGTACCATCAGGTGGATGGCGGTAACCCAAGCATTCCAAACAACCCACCCGATTACGATGATTTGGAATCGTTTAGGGAAGAAAATACGGGAATAGAGCAGTTTGAGATTGAAGAAGGAATCGAAGGAGAGGAAGGGGAAAGAAGTACATTCTTGGTGAGAGCTTCATTCGTAACAAAAAAGTTCGCCAGTAATTTCAACAACAATGTTATACACCCGGTAAGCCGCATGATAGATCCTATTCATGAGGGTTATAGATACTTTCAAACACAGTACGAGAAAATTATAACAAAATTGGGAAATCCTCTCGTGGTAAAAAGATTATTTTATGTTTTATTCATCATGGTAGTCATTTTTCTAGTCACTAAGTATAATACGAACGACGGAGTTAGCGGCTCCAGTGGTGGAGCGTTCACTTCAGGGAAGTTTTATGACATAGATAAGCTTAGTGACTCCTTCCGTGAGTACATAGAACCCAAAGTGATGAAGGAAAACCTTGAATACTTGTCTTCAATGCCGCATTTGGCTGGCACTACTGGAGACCTTGCATTAGCCAAATATATCCATAAATATTTCAAGGAGAACGGTATACGCTCACTCGAGTTTGATGAACTACAGAGTTTTATTAATTACCCTAGATACGATGAATCACAAACATATGTCAAGCTTGCTGATGGATCTTTCAGTGCAAAGTTATACGAAATGAACAAGAAAGAAATGGGATATTTGTCGTTCAATCCCAACTCATTGAACACACATGAGGAGATTGAGAGTTCTTATATCTATGCGAACTACGGCACACCAGAAGATATCAAACTCCTTTTACAGAGCCAAATACCTATAAAAGACTCCATACTTTTGATCAAGTATGGAGGAGACTTTCCGGACTCTAATAAAGTACAATTAGCACATCAAAATGAGGCCAAAGCCGTCATTTTCATAACCCCCAAATTTGAAACGTCGGAAAGCAGTAAAATTCAGTACACCGGAGCTATTCAAAAACTCAATACTGGCCTTTTCAGATCAAGCGTCGGTGATGTATTGACTCCTGGTTGGTCCTCGGATGATGGTTACGTAACGAGACTTCCATGGTTCAAGTCGGACTCCACTCCAAAAATACCTTCAATACCCATATCTTGGGAAGATGGTAACAAGTTACTAGCTAACTTAGCCGAGAAGGGTGTCAAGTTTAGCGACAAAAAGTATTCTGGGGTGCAAAGTAGTGAAAAGAACCAAAAAATTAAGTTGCTGGTGAGTGACGTAGAGCGTCCTACTCATCATATATGGAATGTGATAGGCTCCATCTCAGGTCGTGAGCAGCTGGACAAAGGGATATTGATTGGTGCTAGTAGGGATTCAAGCTGTTTTGGTACTCTTTCCACAAATACAGGCACTGTGGTTTTACTTGAATTAGTGAAAGTATTAACATCTTTACAAAGGCAATATAGCTGGATGCCATCGAGATCAATTTACTTCATATCTTTCGATGCATCTGAGTACAACTTAGCTGGTCTGTCTGAATGGATTGAGAGCAGAAAAGAAAGATTACGTAAAGAAGGTTATACATATATTGATGTCAGTGATGCGGTAACGGGAAATGACCTTCTGATAAAGGCTAATCCATTTTTACATGAAGTGATAAAAGATGCTTTGAAAAGAGTGAGTGTAAGTGGTAAGAGACAAGAAAATGAAGAAAGTGATCTTTCTTCGAAGAGAGACATTAACAACTTGTACGACTTGTATAAAAGTCAGAACAATGATAATGACAGGATCTCCAACAATATGATAGAGTTCAAAAACTACTTGCCATTCATCAACGTGATAAATACGCCCTCCATGGAAATAAAGTTTACGGGATATAACTACCCAGAGAATTCCTGCTATGACAATTTCGATAACTTTGAAAAAGCTAAAATAGACTCTTCAATGGAGAAGCATAGGCAATTAGTAGAGTTATTGTCGGTTATCGTTCTTAATATGGCTGAGCTGCCAATAATACCATTTAATTTCCTTGATATGACGACATCTTTGGCGGAATACGTGAGAGATTTAGAACAATATTCAGAAATAAAGAGGAAAGAACGACCTGAGTTGAGCAAACGACCTTTGGATTTGAGAAAACTTTCTTTTGCTATAGAAACTCTCAAGGATTCCGCGACTACATTTCATTCTTGGTGTAATGGGTGGAAACAACTTATTTCCAACAACGCTGATATTGAGCCATCCATGTTGAGTGCCATAAGGTGGAAGTGGAACGAAAAGATGACCTTCTTCAATGAGAATTTCTTGTCCAAAGAAATGCAACCAAAGAGACAAAGCTATGTTAACTTGCTATTTGGTTCTCCTTTTAATGCGCCTTCAAGTTCTAATCTGACTTATGAATGGAATAGCTTTCCTCTGGTTAGAGACTACATAGATACTTACGATTTTGACGGAGCCCAGAGTGAGGTTGATAGAGTAGCGGAGATTTTGAAGTTCTCCTCTGAGGACTTTGTCATGTAACGAATACTATATAAAAAAATTATGCATGCCCATTTTAGATAAATTAATAAGGAGATACTCCCATTCAGTATGATAAAGGTTCCTACAACCCTTTAGCTGTCCTTTATATAGTGCAATTTATTGAGTTTTTTCAAATTACTCCCGGTGGCCAAGCTGGCTAAGGCGCGAGACTGTAATGAGAACTCTCAAAGTAATCTTGAGATCGGGTGTTCGACTCACCCCCGGGAGATTTTTTTTTTTTCAATTTTTTTCCAACGGCTTCCTATCAATAAGAAGCCTTCCACTAACTTCTGCATACGCCCAGGATATGTTATTTACAGTGTGCATTAAATCTCTATTCATTCTGCTTAGCCGTTTACAATTGAAAGCAAATCCTCTAAATAATAGTCTCTAGATCTCCCGTTTGCATCCAACAGCCTCACAGCTTTACAAAGTTCTATCAAATACTCTGAATTCTCGCCACTGGGTCCTCTGCTTTTTTTGATGATGTTCCCGGTCTGCTCGATGTCTTCAGGTCCCACAAACGACTCGTTGTCAATTGTGCCGATGTAGATTAGTGGCTCAATGATGAGGTCCCCGTTCTCGTTTCTCGGAATTTTGGCAAAAACCTCTTCCGTCTCTTTGCTCTTTCTTGGCACGTTCAACACATGGAATGGTACCCTGTGCGTGGTATATCCGTCCTGCTCTCTGATATCCAAATATTCTTTCACCTTCTCTACGTCCTCTTTGGCAACGTAATACGCACATCCCCAAACTTTCAAATCGTCGCTTCTCAACTCGTGGATTTTCTGTACCACATCATGCACCTCTTCGGCGCAACTCCCCTGCGAGTCTGCCATCAACTCTGACTCTTGATGGCCCTTTTTCAACACATACATGTGTAAATCGTCGTGGAACCGACTGTTCTCCTGTAAGTCTTTCAACAGCACCAACGTAACAACCCGTCCTGGCGCTTCCGGTGTTCCTCTGTGGTCCGAAGAGCTCTGCCAAAATCTTCTTATAAAGCCCTTCAAGTATCCATTGACCTTGAATGAATAGTATGGAAGTGGTTTGAAGATAAGCGATCCATATCCAATCACCCACATTCCTTCGTCGTCTGCTCCCATCATCAAACTAACCTATCTTGTTTATTCTTGTTGTCAGCTTGGAAATGTGCCCCGTCTCTGACTATATAGTTTTCTTCGATGGCTCTTCTGCGCGGATTACCTTGCTCTATCAACACTTCTAACGATACACTACGGCCAACTTTTGATTCCACTCTACACTCCTATACCATCTGTTGACGAGGCCGACCCCTTTTTGCAACTAACCAAGATCTATGACTAATACGAGCCTAATAATTTATCTGTACAGTTTTCTGGAAATCGTAGTCTGCGTCTTCTTGAAAGGCCAAGATGTCAGCTTTGTGTAATCTTTATATATCGAAGTCATCTGCCGTTCTTTGTAACATAGTATAAATTAGTTTGAAAACAAGAAAAACCTAGGAGCAAACAGAGCAGATAGACGCTGCTGAAGAAGAAACTAGTGAGGATGGCGTGGACTCAACTAGAAGTAAGTAGTTTTTTGAATCGATATTGAAGGAGAAAAAGTTTGCCGCCTTGGAGGCACATCAAAAACAACAGGATAAGGAAGAAAGAGATACTAACGGATGGTATAGCTTGAAAAACCACACATTGCTTATGCTTGTGTTGGAGTTTTTTGTACTATTTTCTCGCTCGTATCGTTGTTTGTCAAGGAAAGGTTATATATTGGAGAAGCTACTGTTGCGACCATAGCTGGTCTTATCTTGGGGCCGCATTGCTTGGGATGGTTTGACCCTGTCTCTTGGGGCAACTCCGACTATGTCACTCTCGAGATCTCGAGAATAGTGTTGTGCATTCAGATTGTGGCTGTTGCTGTCGAATTGCCCCGGAAGTATATGAAGAAGCACTGGGTTTCTGTTGCTATATTTTTGTTGCCCGTGATGACCATTGGGTGGTTGGTGGTGGGCTTGTTTGTGTGGGTGTTGATTCCGCATTTCAACTTCAGCTCTGCCCTCTTGGTGAGTGCTTGCATCACCGCCACCGACCCAGTGTTGGCTGCCGCCGTTGTGGGTAAAAGTAAGTTTGCTGAGAGGGTGCCAGGACACTTGAGGAACTTGCTCACGGCTGAATCGGGGTGCAACGACGGGATGGCTTTTCCTTTCATTTACTTGTCCTTGAACCTTATCATACATAAAGGGAAAGGCGGCGAGATAGTGAAGGACTGGATTGTCATCACAATCTTGTACGAATGTTTATTTGGCTGTTTCTTGGGAACGGTGTTTGGCCTCCTCTTGCGTTACGCAGTGGGCTTTGCAGAGAAGAAGAACCTTATAGACAGAGAGTCATTTTTAGCGCTCTTTGTATTTTTAGCTGTCAATTCAGCAGGAATTGGCTCGATGTTGGGCGTCGACGACCTTCTTGTCTCATTTGCAGCTGGTACAGCTTTTGGATGGAATGGAGATTTTGCTAAGAAGACCGAAGAGTCGCATGTGTCTACAGTCATTGATTTATTGTTGAACTTGTCATTCTTCGTCTACTTTGGTGCCATCGTTCCATGGCCTGAGTTCAACAACTCTAGTTTGGGACTCAACTGTTGGAGACTCGTCGTCTTAGCAATTGTAGTCATATTTTTAAGACGTTTGCCCGCAGTAGTCGCCTTGAAACCATTCACTCCAGATGTGAAGACTTGGAGAGAAGCATTCTTTTGTGGTCACTTTGGCCCTATTGGTGTCGGTGCCGTTTTCGCTGCGATAATAGCCAGAAAGGGTTTAGAAGAGACGTTTGTTTCTGAACACGAACTTTTGGCTGAAGTACCAGGCCCTGGACATCCTCATTACCAACTTATTGCCACGATATGGCCTATTGTGTCATTCATAGTGATTACTTCTATCATCGTTCATGGTTCATCTGTCGCTGTCTTGACATTGGGTAAGAGGCTCAATAGAATGGCCATCACCATGTCTTTTACAACCACCAACACACAAGATCAATCATCTTCTTGGATGTCACGTTTGCAGAAATTGGACAAAGTCTCAACCTCGTTTTCCCTTCAAAGAATTGATACTCAGGCACCTGGTGATAATAACCAGAACTTACAACAATCCAATACCGTTGAAACCAGTGGTATTAAAGTGAGACCTGCTGGAGGAGCTAAAAGGAGAAGACACAAGAAGAAGAAGAGAAGCAGTGCAAGTGCCCGGTTAAAAAAGACTCTTTCCTCTACCCAAGAGAGAGAGCCTCGTACCGAGAGACAACGTCCTCAGACCGAGTTCCTCCAGCTTGGTGGAAGAGATGCTTCTGTAGCAACTCCACCCTCTGCAGAAGAATATGATGATTCACCTACTACAGCTGTTAGTGCATACTCTAATCCTGAGAGCGACTCTACTTCAAAGAAATCAGTATATGTTGATTCTCACGATGATGGAAAACTCAAAATTGCTATTACAAAACCCGACGAGCACGGCAGTAATGAGGTCGCTTATGAAAATTTCGAAGAAGAAGAGAAGAGGAAAGAGGAGGAAGATGAAAATGAACAACAAACACCTAGACCAACCACAGCATTTCAAGAAGGCGATGAGGTTATTATCGAAGATCAAAATGGTGAGATTTTAGAGGTATTACCTATCAAGAGGAGAGAGGATCATAAGAAGGAAGACGAAGAGATGAGCATTCATTCATTGGATTCCTTGCGTCGCAAAATGTCACAGTATTCCGAAATTTCAGAAAACAGCTCAGTTTCCTTACCTGAAAAGAAAAATAAGCATACGGAGAATCTTGAGAGAAGCAGCACTATCAACACCAGACGAGCCTACCATAAGAAGAATGATCCAAAGCGTACTGTGTATGCTCATCAAATAGACAATTTCATCATGATAGAAAATGCTGATGGTGAAATCATTAGAAGATATAGAGTCAACCGTCATAAGAAACCAGACGGAAGACAAAGGTCTGGATCTGTATTCAATAAGGCTTTGTCACTTGTCGGTATAAAGTCTAAACCAGGTGCAGAGCCAACTCCACAGTTGAATAATGATAATGTTCAAGCTTCTGATAGTTCACCACAACATGTATTGATCCCCGAGCATGACAACAAAGAGACGTCAAACCATCCATTGAGAGACTCGTATATCGAAAATAAGATTGAGTCTAAATTGACTCATATGATCAATAATGATACAAGTGGTGTTTTGGACGAAAGACCACAAAGTGGTGGACATAAGAGCTCTGCTCAGCAGCCGCAGGATAATTTGTACGAAAATGAAGATGAAGACGAGGAGGTTGTGAATGATTCTGATGATGATGACGCTGACCTGCTGGAGGACGATGAACCTGTTCTCCAGGAGACTGAGGTGGAAAAGAGACGAAGATTGGCAGCGCTCGGACAGATGCCAACAACAAGACATGCTGATGATGAAGAAGAATAGACATTATACTAGTGATTTTTACCAGTGAAGTACATTGGAAAATGGATTCTTGGTAAATAACGACCATGAAACAAAGAATGATGGTACTTTTCGTTGTAATTTTTCACTAATTATTAGTATATAAATGATTATAGAATATTTTCATTTGTAAAACTTGCGATATTATCTGATTAGTGAGATGCCTTAGGTGCATTAGGTAATTTAGCCAAAGCTTTCTTGATAGCATCAACTCCCCTCAACAAGTCCTCTTCAGAAATGACCAAAGGTGGTGCTAATCTAATGATATGGTCATGTGTAGGTTTTGCTAAGACACCTTCATCCTTCATTAGCAAACAAAGGTCCCAAGCAGTTCTTCCATTTGCCTTTGAATCGTCAATGACGATTGCTGATAAGAGACCTTTACCTCTAATCTCAGAAATGATCCCGTTAGACATAGCTTTCAATTCCTCTAATTTGGAGCGCAAAAGAGACCCCAAAGTGTTTGATCTTTCCACCAAATTCTCGTCTTTCACTACATCTAAAGCAGCAATTGCAACTCTGCAAGCTAATGGATTACCTCCGTAAGTAGAGCCATGTGAGCCCGGTTCCAAGCAAAGCATTATTTTTTTAGAAGATAAAACGGCGGATACAGGGATGAATCCACCGGAAATAGCCTTTCCTAAAAGAACAATATCAGGCTTGACGTTTTTGGAGTGTTCATAGCACAACATTTTACCGGTTCTTGCGATACCAGTTTGAATCTCGTCGCAGATCAACAACACATTGTGCTTTTTGCACAATTCTTGAACACGAGTAAGATAGTCCTCAGGTGGAACAACGATACCGGCCTCACCTTGAATTGGTTCGAGCAATATAGCCGCGATCTTATCACCAGCGTTGGCGAACGCCTTCTCGACATCCTCAATTACCCCATATCTCAACAATGTACCCTTAGGCTCGCCAGGAATCTGAGGTCCGACCCCGTTCAAGTATGGACCAAACCTGTTGGTAGCTTCGGGGTCTGTTGACATGGAAATAACTCCCAATGTTCTGCCGTGGAAATTGTTCACTGCTGATAAGATAATAGCTTCGTTTTCAGGAATGCCCTTCTCAACGTAGCCCCATCTTCTTGCAAGCTTCAACCCAGTCTCGACTGCTTCGGCCCCCGTGTTCATGGGGAGTACCATCTCGTAATTGAAGTACTCGGTGATGTACTTGGCAAACACCCCAAACACATCAGACGAAAATGCACGGGAGCACAAGGTCAACTTCGAGGCCTGATCTACCAATGCTTCCACAATCTTGGGATGGCAATGTCCTTGGTTGACTGCCGAATATGCCGACAAAAAATCAAGATACTCGTTTCCTTCAGGGTCCCATACCCTCACGCCTTTGGCCTTAGTGAATACAACTGGTAATGGGTGGTAGTTGTGAGCAGAGTATTCTTCTTCATACTTCTTTGCAACTTCTGAGCTTACATCAAATTTTACTGACGACATTTTGGACCTGTTCTGAATCTTACCACTGGTGATTTTCCTTCTTTTGTTATAGGGTTTCTGTTCAACCCCCATCAATTCTTGCAAAAAAGGTGTCTATATATACTGGGACCCTTCTCGGTATCTGTTTCCGTTTGAAAAACTTGGAGATGGGTACGGTCTCAAATTCCATTTTTGATTGTCAATTAGTAACGTGATTATCACGTTACTAATTTTACCGTTTTCGGCGCATTCTAAATATGATTTAGATTTACTTCGTTCTTCCAAAGGCAATGATATAGAGTTGTATTATAGTCGTTTTTCCAAGTAAACTCCGTTAACATAGCTTCTTCGGACCCAGCAGAGTAGATATTGGCCACTAGAAGATGGATTACGTGCAAAACAAAAGACAAATGTCCCAGGGCATACAGCCAGGCCCTCAAGATCCAGACATCGCATCCCTAGCTACGCTCGGTATGAAAATAAGGAAAAGTGTTGCCGAAGGGTACCGGGTTCCAGGGAACCAGCGTTTAGGTGCGGGCAGCGGTGAAGCAGTTTCTTCCGCACCTTACAATATGAGCAGTGGTGCTGTAATGCCCAACTCTAGCGGGAGTGCGCTGTACGGGCAGAACCTGTCTCCATTCCAAAATGCCCGTATTCCCTTGCCAGAACACTTGTCGGGGCCTCCGGGGCTCACTAACATTGGCTCCACGATTGACTCGTGCTCCAACGTGCTGGAGTGGCAACATAGGTACGACGAGAGAAATCATTCTTCGTTGGTGACGCTTGACGAGCCGCCCAGCAGCTTCACGGGCAAGAGAAAGCACAGCGTGCTCGACGCAGACAACGACCGCCACATCCAGGGGCAGGGCAGTTTGCGTCACTACCAACAAAAATACGGCGAGTTGCAGTTTGACGAAGATTTCTAATGGCTAGCGAGGTGGTTTTTTACCTCTGCTTTGCCTTTATTTCATTTCTTTTCAAACCAAAGACCTCGCACTAGGGGCCCTAAGTCCTCTTTGTGGCTAAACTCTTCCAACGCCCCTTTAAGCTGACGATTCCAGCATCGCAGGCGTGAATCAGTGTGATAATTTAGGCTGGATCTCTGGAGATTCGTTATCCTAAGTTGCAGTTTCACCAGCTCCAAAATGGTTCCCGAGCTAGATAGTAAGTCCCGCTAGCTGGCTGTCCACCATACGGCCCTCTGGTTGCCCTCGACCGTTGTATGGCTCCAGGTATGTTCAATAAAAGCTCAAGTAGGTTATCTAAACTTTTTTGTTAAATGCAGTACACTGATGATAGGCCAAAATTGTGTAGAGAACTGTAGAGCGAAATGAAATTATCATGTCAAGTTAGCTCCTTTCAAGGTAAAAATAAAGGATAGCGGTCTGTAAAGCTATTTAAACACGATACAAGAGCCTTTGAGAGAGTCGCTCCTGATACAGGTGGTATTTTGAACCTCATTTTTCATATAGGTGACGATTTGGCATGCAGAAACAGCTTTTCTGGTGAAAAATGTTGATGAAAAGCTTGACCTATAACTTGCTACTTCCGTTCAGGAACTTAACGGTAAAGGAGAGGTTGTTACAGCTAGCTCGTCTCATTACATGCTGTGTTGCTATATCATTAATTATTGCTTCTTTGGTGAGCTCTATCTTCACTAAAGCCGTGTACATTGCCAGGATCAACTGTGCACATTTGGATGTGTCGTATGGGCTCTACAGGTCACTTAGGAACTCGGTGCTGCAGTCGCCCAACATTTTGGACGACTCCAATGCCAATATGTTCCCGGTAGATGCGTCGCTTACCAATTCAGAAATTTCGATCTTAACGTCGTATGCGGAATCACAGGTAGCGAGTGTTCCTCAATACTTGTTTACCTCGTTCTGGAGTTGGTGCTACGGAAATTACAACACCACGGAGTTTTATGATAAGACAGGAAGAAAACACATCGTCAAACACAATGATGTGGTGACATGCACGAGCGTGAAGACGGACTATGTATTCGACTACAGGAAAGAGCTAGAGCATGTGGGGTTGAGCAGTATTTTGGCTTATGCTTACCAAACCAAGGAGTTCAACGATAGAAACTATGACAATCTAGTAACTTCCAGGCACAAAAGATACAAGTTGGTTTTCCCGGGTCTTGTTTTCGCAGGTGCATCACAGGTGGTAGTACTAATCTTTGGCTACATCTTGTACAGTAATAGAGGTTCAGAAAAAGACCTCAGCAAAATCCCCAATTTTCTTTTGAATGCTTTGGCCTTACTCACCATTGCCTCTTTTCTCGGTTGTGCTGTTTCCTGTGGAATTATCACCCGTTTATTAATAGAAATAAGAAAAGACATTTCGAAGAGCTTGGGGGCATACGGTATATCCTTACATCTTGGTAAGATTTGGTTCCTGCTCATATGGACCGGCTTGGGCTTCACCTTCGTATCCATGGTTTCGTGGGTTTTGCCCTTGTGGTGCGCCAATCCTCCTGACCTAGACGAAGACGAGGAGTTTGAGGATACAAACTATCAAGACAGATACACAGATGAGGACAGTGAAATGAGAGAAGTCAATAATACTAACAATGTGAATACCTTCAAACGCAAGTTTTTGTCCGCAGGCCTCAAGGGTCGTAAACAAAAAGCATCCCGGTTCAGGAACCGTTCTAGCATCGACACCAAATCGGACTTTGGCTTCCAAGACAGTGACTTGTCTGATACCGATAATAATATTTTAGCACCGCACCTTGATCACCACGATCAGTACGGCTACAGGGACGAAACCGAACTTCGAAGACTAGGAGAAACGCTTTCAAGAATGTCCTCTGTTCAGCACCTCAACCGGAAATACAGCAGGAAATTAAAGCGCAACAAGGAAAGGTCCATCGAGGAAAGGCTGATGTTGGACGAAGACGAGCTACAAAACTTGTATCATGATGTGAACATTAATGACTCCCAGTACCCCATGTCATCAACAACTGCCCAGCATTATAGAGAACAGGCATACGATGGCTATGCAAATAGCAGAGAACCAAGCTCCAGTAGCGTTGTTATTCCCAGAATACTTGAAAATGACAAAGAAATGGATGTGAGTGAACATTACTTATCTAATCCTATGGAACCGGTTGAGGAGTACAATGTTTTCGATGATTCAAACGAAATCAGCTACGACACTGGCCATGAGCGGGTCCAAGAAAGACACTTTTTGCATAACCCAAAGAACAATCCATTTTTGTAATAGATTCAACGACTTCATTCCGAGTTTGTGGAAGCCATTCTAGGATCATGATAGTTAGTTCCCAAACCTCAATTCCGTGAAGTCATTAAGCATTAAATATATAGGACAGACTAATATAATGATGAATACACTTAAACATTCCCGTTGATTTGCAGCAATTTCGAAGCAGAACATTTGCGCACAATATTACGCATTAATATATTTGTGAATAGTTGAATATAAAAAATAGGTTGACCTTCTCTTGGAGTTATAAGCATGAGCGATCTGCCTGAATGTGCTCGGACTGAGACTGTTAGCCTACAAGAAGATTCTTGTGTCAAAGATCCAGAAAACCTACAAACTGACCGAGATTTGGAGAAAGAGAGAACTTCAACCGATAAGAGTCCCCAAATGCCAATTTTCAAATCTCCGACCAAGAAAGGGTTGAACTTCATCCCTATGATCAATACATCACATACAACTGGGACAGAGGAAGAAATAGACGAGAAGTTTAGGGTTTTCGAAAAGAAGAGAAAATTTCGAATTTTATGTGAGATATTCTGCCTCATTATACTTTTACAATTGATATTGGCTGGATGTTATGCGACAGGAGCACCCCAGCTAACTTTACAATTCAAAGATGACTCGCCGAGGGCTAAAAAACTTCTTTCAAGTATATCAGAGGGTTTCAAGATGGTCTCTTACTTGGCTAAGGATCTCAGTGTAACTTTGAATAATGGTGAGACAATCATGAAAGAGATCAACTATATTGACACAATAGACACTTTTTCCAATAACAATGTTTATAAGTTCAGTACGTTCAAGTACTGTCGATACTCAAAGCTCGATGGAGCTACTAAATGTATCAAGATGCCCGGACTTGATGTTTTCACCTGCTTAGTGAAAGACGTGGGAACGAAATTGGCTGATGTCTCAAAAGCAGAAAATTCGAATGCCTTATCAAACTCACTAGTGACAACATACTCCGAGTTTTTAGCAGTACTCAATGCAATATATGTAGACGGCAAGAAGAAGTTTGACAAGAAAGACGTCGATATTGCTCTCCTCAAAGGGATCAGTAGCCTCAGGGCTTCTGAAAACTTTGGCAAATCAATGGTGCTTGTGGGATTTTTCATATTATTGACTGTACCCTTGATTTTGATACTACAGGGAGTGACAACTGCTTCCTTTCTTTTTGAAAACATCGTGACAGCTTTCATTCAAGGACACTTGGCCATGTTTGTTTGGTCAGCTCTAGCGGCATCATTTTTGGTATTCTTAGCGATATTTTACCATTGGTTTGGAGAAATACTCTATTTTCATAAAGCCAATCGTATGATCGCCGAAGTGGGCATTGCTGAGCTCAAGTTTGGCATTGGATTTGCTATCTTGACGGTTTCAATTCCCGTCTTCATAGGCATGTTTTATCGTGGCATAAGGGGACTTAAAACTCTTCATTAAATACATAAATAGAATTTCGCAGCCATTAATCAAGGGAAACTTTTATTCTAATCATTCGGTCGCCATTATAAGGAGCATCGAACATGTTCTACCAGAGAAACCTCTTTACAAAATTATTTAGTTCCGTATACAATATCAAAAGCCTGTTGGAAATCTTCAATAATGTCATCGATGAATTCTGTTCCAACAGACACTCTTATCAAGTCCTTAGTTACACCAGAAGCGAGTTTCTCCTTTTCGTCTAATTGCTGGTGAGTAGTATAGTATGGTGCGATGATCAATGTCTTTGAGTCGCCAACATTGGCTAAGTTCGAAGCAAGCTTTAAGTTGTCAACAAATCTAGGACTGGCTTGCTTGAATACATCGTCAGACTCCTCGTCTAATTCCTTGACACCAAAGGACAAAACACCCCCAAAGTTTTCCTTGTTGTTCAAGTACTTTTTGCTGAGCTCGTGATCCTCGTGGGAGGGCAATCCCAAGTAAGAAACCCACTTCACATGGGGCGATTTTTCAAGGTATTTTGCCAACTTCAAAGCATTCTGAGACTGTCTTTCAACACGCAACGATAAAGTTTCTAACCCCTGTATCAACAAGAAAGCACCAAAGGGGTTCAAAGTTGGACCCAAGTCCCTCAACAACTCAATCCTGACATGGCCAATGAAGGCAGCTTTCCCAAGGGCCTCGTTTAAGACAAGTCCGTGGTACCCCTCTGATGGCTTCGAGAACTGAGGAAACTTCTCGGGGTACTTGCTCCAAGGGAAGTTCCCAGAGTCGACAACAACTCCAGCAATGGTTGTGCCGTGTCCGCCGATCCACTTTGTAGCCGAGTGCACCACTATGTCGGCACCATGTTCAAGTGGGCGGATCAAGTACCCACCTGCACCAAAAGTGTTATCGACGACTATAGGAATACCATTCTCCTTGGCTAACTTGCTGATTTTCTCAAAGTCAGGTACATTGTACTTTGGGTTACCAATAGACTCGAGATAGATGGCTTTCGTCTTGTCGTCGATGACCTTGGCAATATCCTCAGCCTTATCTCCGTTAACAAACCTGCTCTCGATCCCGAGTCGCTTGAACGCCACTTTGAACTGATTGTATGTCCCTCCATACAAGTACGAGGTCGATACAATATTGTCTCCACTATGAGCAAGACCAGCAATGGCCAATAATTGTGCAGACTGTCCGGAAGCTGTAGCCACAGCTCCAATCCCCTTTTCCAAGGCTGCAATTCTCTGTTCAAAAACGTCGTTTGTAGGGTTCATAAGACGACTGTAGATGTAGCCTGGGGTCTCAAGCCCAAATAATTGCGCTCCGTGCTTCGAGTCGTCAAAGACATACGATGTTGTAGCATATATTGGTGGAGCTCTAGGCTTGTGTGGTTTTTCGGCTTCTTGTCCAGCGTGCAATTGAAGAGTATCAAAGTGTGAAGGCATTATCGGATGGCTTTACAAGCTTTCGTCAATTTCTTGTAGTCTAAGTTCCAAAGTAAAAAGAGTGTAGGAACAAGAACTGAAAGATTTACATGAGCCAGGTGATATCAATTTATACCTTTCTCTGAACCCTGCTGTTGACTAGCCATAGTTCAAGCCAATGTTGCAATTTCCATAAAAAGCACGTGAATTAAGCCTGACTCCTCCATCTAGGAGGTTTGGCTCGATTTGTTGATAATACCGTTTTTTTCAGATATTAGGTGCAAATCAAGCACAAGACTACTTTATGGTAGTCACTGGAGTGTAATTCTATAGGAGTAACTAAGGGCAGCTGGATTCAGCGAGCCTGATTTATGTCTTGAGGTTTTCTAGGCCCATTCGAGGGATTTTTTATGACTTTATCTTATGAATACTGGTGTAAATCAGTGCAAAGGAATCACATCTAAAGGTGTCCGGTGTCGATTGCAGGTAAAGGGTGACTACTGCCATTATCACACTAAGCAATCGAGCAGCGGTGAAAAGCGGTTTCATCTTGAGAACGAAAAAGTTGCTAAAAGCGGGTACATTTACGTCTATACGCTAAAGACGTTTGTCGAGTCCAAGGGCAAAGACAAGTCTTTTCATGTTAAAAACCTTCCCTCTACTTCCAAAAGACATAGGGACAAATGGGTACCTTTCGACTCAGGGAAATCGCCGTATCTTTTGATAAAAGTTGGAATGACGACTCAAACGGTGCAGAGAAGGCTTCGGCAGTGGCAGGACAAGTGTGGGCATGAACTAGTATGTCTCAAGCCCACGACAGGAAGAAAAGGCGGGATAGGTACGCTTTTAGAGAAGTTTCGCCGGCTTTCGCTTGATGCCGATCTGAAAGGTTTGAAACTGTATCGAGAACAGGAGTACGGATTCTTCTGTGCCAATAGACTACATCAGGCAGAAACCGAGATACACCATGAACTTTTCACGAGGTACGGGAAAGGAAGTGTCTATTGCACTGGGTGCTTGGATGAAAGTAGCAGGGAGCCAGAAGGACGGTCTGTTTCCAAGTGGAGTTTCACGAAGAAAAGAGAACCATTCAAAGACGGTTATAATATTCATGTTGAATGGTTTTTGATACCGAAAGAAAAACTTCAAGACGTGTTCAGGGTGGTGGATACGATATGCAACAGACAGTCTAATTAGAAGTTGACACAACAACTTTTGTTTATTTAAAATAACTAAAACACTCAAAATAAGCTTTTAAATCTAGACATATACTAATAAAACAAACAGAACTTTAAAAGAAGAATACTTCAAGTGTTCATGTAAGTGGATGGATCAACACCTTCCTCTGGGAACTCTGTGATCTTGACATCGAATCTAGACTGAATCTTTTTCAAAACTTCATCGTCATCATCGTTGGAAACAAAGGAGACGGCTAAACCTTTGGTACCAAATCTACCAGCTCTACCAACTCTGTGTAAGTATTGGTCAGCTTCGTTTGGTAAGTCGTAGTTGATAGCCAAGTTGATTCTTTCAATATCGATACCTCTTCCAAACACATCAGTAGAGACACAAATACGCTTGTTGAATTCTTTGAAAGATCTGTACCTCTCAATTCTCTCCTCCTGTGGCAAACCAGAGTGGACAGCAATTGATGGGAAGTTACAAGCGCACAACAACTTGTTCAATTCGTTAGCTCTTTGGGTACTCTTAACGAAAATGATGACTTGGTTGAATTCCAAGGAATCTAACAAATCAGACAATTTTCTGTTCTTTTCCTTCTCATCTAACTTGATGTAGTATTGTTGTAAACCATGTAAAGTCAATTTCGCCTCATCGTCAACGTAAATCTCTAATGGGTTCTGCATGAATTTCTTACAAACAGGACGAATGTCTTGAGACAAAGTAGCTGAGAACATCATCACTTGTTTCTGGTGAGGAGTGTTACGGAAAATGTCTTGCACATCTCTTCTCATGTCGAGAGCTTCCAATACCTTGTCACACTCATCAATCACAAAAGACTTGACGTTGTTCAAACGAATTGCCTTTTCAGTGACCAAGGCATGCAATCTACCTGGTGTTGCTACAACGATGTGAGGACAAGTTTCCTTGTTCTTCAACTTATCAATGTCCTTCGCAATTGGTGTACCACCATAGAAAACCTCGGTTTTGACATCGGGCATGTACTTGGAGAAACGAGCGTACTCGTTACGAATTTGATAAGCCAACTCTCTTGTGTGACAAATAACTAATGTAGAGATCTCACCTGGTACAGGGTCCAACTGTTGCAATGTCGACAAGACGAAAACAGCAGTTTTACCTAAACCGGACTTAGCTTGACATAAAACGTCAGTTCCCAAGATGGATTGTGGAATACAAACCTGTTGCACTAAATTGAAAAATGTTAGTTTAAGTTCTTGAAAACGTGAGCCATGAAAGTCTCGTAGCACTTTCCTGACTTCAATTCTTCTTGAAAGCGAGCTCTCAATCACATTGCAAGATACCCCGACACAAAATGCATGTAGCATGCAAATAGCTTCCAACCGTGATTTCGTCTGTTTCTGAATGCTACTTCACCGTCTCTGGAATGATTTTTCAGAAACCACACCGACAATCTCAAATAGATTGAAAACCCCATTATTCTAATGGTGAAGATTCACTGAAAGACATCTAACGTGCACTTTCGTGCCTTCTTGCCAGTGAAAAGAAGAATGAACATCAAGTGAAAATGCTAACGGAATCTCCACGAGGCGCTTTTCTAACTAAAATACGAACCTTCTGATGGATGTTCAAAACCACAGTCACCAATAGCTCTCAACAACTCTGGCTTCAACAAAAAGTCTCTGAAACCGGTTGCATGAATACCAACGTAGGATCCCTTTTTGTCAGCTTCCTTATCGTTGGTACCTTCGCCATCTCCTGCAGCATTTGGTGCGTTTGTTGTGGACACAGCAATTTCTTCTGAATCAGAATAATCCAACAACTCTTCTTGACCCTCGTGTGACATTTTTAATCGATTATACAATTGATTGCTAGGTTGTTACTATTAACACCTCTTCAAATTCATTGCAAAGTGTTTTCAACTAAACTTTCAACATCCTTCGTTTTTTGGTCATCGCACGCAATGTCGCGAAAGTTTAAACGACATTTTACGTATATATGTAGTGGATTGTGTCTCGAAGACTAGTGGTGTAGAGCAAAGTATCGTATTCTGATAGTAGTGAAGGATGTTGAGACTCGGAGGTGCAAGATGCTCGTTGGCATTGAAGGGCTTGTCTGCTCGTACTGCTGTTACAAACAGAGCTTCTGTCACGGTTAGACCTTTGATAACTAGAGGCTTTCAACGAAGATTTGCTTCATCATCTAAGGTGGATGACGAGACAGAGGTCAAGAGAGTAGCAAGAATACTTCAGGTTTTCAGACAAAACCCAGAGGTGTCGTCTATATTGGAGGAGCTCCAGGGCAAATTGGCGTCTAAGGGACTTCGTCCAGACGGGGCTCAATTATCGATGATCCAGATGATGAAGCTTATTGCTGATCTGGATATCAGAGAAACTTTGAAGAGGCTAAAGAAAGTGTTGGATGACTCCAACATTGAGATAAATCAGGATGACTTGAATGCATTTTTGAACCTTTACGGCATCAAAAGGTAGGTAATTTGCTCGTTAGTAATACAAATGCAATAAATTTCTATACATTTTATATATATGATTAACAATATACTTGAACATAGCGACTGCAAACACCTTACTTTTTCTTTGCAAAGGACGCAGAGATATTGGCGGCTTCTTCCACCCCTCTGGCAATACCGCTTCTGACGCCGGCATCCTCCATTTTCAACAATCCACCAATAGTAGTTCCACCTGGAGTGCAGATCTTGCTTTTCAAAGCCGCTGGATGCTCTCCCGTTTCCAACACCATTTTTGCTGTGCCTTCCATCACTTTTGCGGCCGACTCTTTAGCAACAGCGTAAGGAAGGCCCATTCTCACACCCCCGTCAATCAAAGCTTCCATTACCAAAAGGCAGAACGCTGGACCCGACCCGATAAGGGAAGTTGCTGCATCCATGTTCTTTTCGGGAAGCTTGATGGCTTTCCCAATAGGATTGATCAATTTCATAACCAAGTCTGAGTACTTCTCTTCCGCTTCTTTGGAGAACGCTACACCAGCCATTCCGCATCCAAATTGCGCCGGGGTGTTAGTCATGACCTTGGCCACGAAGGGCGACATGATCTTCAACTCCTCAATGGTAGTTCCAGCCAATAAGGAGATCACCAATTGTTCTTTCAAATGATCCTTAACCTGCTCGTACACTTCGTTGAACATGTATGGCTTACATCCTAATATGATTATGTCGGACTGAGACACTGCTTTGCGATTGGACTCCATACCAAAAGAGGTCTCCACAGCTTCACCAAACCTTTCTGATAACTTTTTGGCCAGGCCTTCAGAATTGGTGCAGCATACGATTCTGGCTGGATAAGGATCAAATTTGGTCAGAAGAATGGCCGAGGTCACCGCTGTCCCCATGACTCCGCTTCCCAACACAACTATAGTATAATCTTTCATCTTTCTTGTGCTAACCTTTATTGATTTTTCAAATTAACGTTGAACCTTTTCAAAAAAATTTTCTACTCCACTCCATAATCGCTATTTTGATAAGAGTCTATCTTTGAGAGTAAGGCTACAAAACTACACCGTAATGAAACAAATACACAAGTGCAAAGTTTTACCCTCTTTGCTGTCTCTCAATTATAAAGATCACTTGTCCACCTTCTAGTTTGGAACGAAGGTCAGATAATCGACTCAATTTACACTGCCTGATTGAGGTGAAATCCGAGTTTTCTTAAATTTTTACCAGACTCAAAGCCGAGTGTAAAAACTAATACAACAATACCTTTAGGTTATCCGACTCAGGGTTCTTTCTAAAAGAAAAAAGTTTCTTCTTGTAAAAGGAAGAACATCTTTTCATCAAAATCTTGTAGTCGCAGAAATTCGGTTATCAATTATTCCAAAAAATCGGTTCTTATTAACTTGCGGTTTCTACAAAATAGACTCAGAGACGACACACACTCCAAAAGACCATAAGTTAATGAACTAATATCTGACTACATCAGGTGCTGCTTTAAACTTATTCGAGCTATGACACAGGAAGTTAAATTTGACAAAAATTTACTTGAGCCTTGCCCAGTTCTCTATCCTACTGTTGAAGAGTTCAAAGATCCTGTGGGGTATCTTTCCCGTTCAGATAATGCTAAACTAGGGGAAGAGTATGGTTTGGTCAAAGTTGTTCCACCATCCTTCTGGAAACCTCAGTTTCTGTTATCAAATTCGTTTAGGTTTCACACTAGACTTCAAAAGCTCAGTGACCTTGGGTTGACAACTCGAAGCCGGAAATTCTTCACGGAAAACTTAAACAGGTTTTTGAAGATGAGGCGGAAAAGAAGCTTGAGGTTGTACCTCAACGTCGGTCCTGAAGAGTTGGATGAATTCGAGGACCACGGCGATAAAAAGAAGATAAAGGTTTATTACTACGACTTGTACGTTCTGGTGGATAAACTTGGTGGGTATGACAAGATTAGTTCTGACATGTGGCAGAGCATTAATGAGCAGTTTGGGGTGAGGAGAAATTCGGAGTTGTTGAGAACAACCTACGAATCTAATATAAAAGCTTATGCTGACTTCTTGACTCAGAGCCAGCAGCACTTCAATTTTCCGGAAAGCGACTCTGAGGACGAATTAGACAGCTGTTTGGTCTGTGGCAAACACAACAAGCCTACGAAAACACTCTTGTGTGATAACTGTGACAATCCGTATCACTTGGAATGTCTTCTGCCTCCTTTATCGGAAATACCATCCGGAAATTGGTATTGCGATAAATGCTTAATCGGAACAGGCGAGTATGGTTTCGAGGAGCAAGTAGATTTGAAGTATTCGCTTCCGGAGTTCTACCAGTTATGCAAAGAGTTTGAAAGGGACTTTATACGAGACTATAATCATGGTTTACCCTTGGATGTCGACACAATAGAACGGAAGTTTTGGGAGTTTGTTGACATAGAAAAATCTGACTTGGAAGTGAGGTACGGCGCAGACATTCACAATTTGAAGCCTGGAGAAATAAGTGGGTTTCCCATGGCTAACAGTACAACCTTGGATCCGAACGATCCAGTTGCCAAATTTTTCATTGAGCATCCATGGAACTTGAATCGGTTGCCATTTGCTAAAGGATCATTACTAAATTTCATCAACACATCGATATCTGGGATGACAGTTCCATGGATCTACATAGGTTCTCTTCTATCGACATTCTGTTGGCATGTGGAGGACCACTATACGTTATCGGCAAACTACTGTCACTTTGGGGCCACGAAAAAGTGGTACGGAATACCTTCTAAGGATGCGGATAAATTTGAGAAGCTCATGAAAGATTCTGCACCGGATCTATTCCAAAGACAACCAGATTTGTTACATCAACTAGTGACGCTACTATCACCAGCAAAATTGGCGCAAAAGGGAATCAAATGCGTTTATGCTGACCAAAACCCCAATGAGTTTGTCATCACTTACCCACGGGTGTACCACGCTGGGTTCAATTGTGGGTTTAATTTCAACGAAGCAGTAAACTTCACCATGGATTTATGGTTGCCATTTGGAGAGAAAGCGATCCATGATTACAAAGCGATAAAGAAGGAGAATGTTTTCAGCCACTATCAGTTGACAGAAAACATACTAAGGAGGTTTTTGGATAGCAAGCAAACCGTAGTGAACGAGTGGAGACTAGCAGGTTCTGGTTTGGCCATTTTCGAGAATTTCATCCAAACCCAGCAAGACTGCTTGAGCAAGATAGACCGCAGCAAGTTCATGATGAAGATCAAGCCCAAAGAGTACAAAGAACGAGACTTTGAAAAAGAGCAAACCGGGGTTTTCGACGAGGACGAAGAAGAGGATCTCTGCGACGCCTGCCGCACCCATCTCTGCTACCAGTACTGCGCAATCGACAATGCCAAACACAACTTCTACACCAGACGACCAGCGCCATCCATCAAAAACGAAGACGCGGCAGAATCCTCGAAAATCCACGTCCATCAGCTACTAACTCCAGAGGCCTCCCCCCAGGAAATGGCCCACACAAAAGCCCCCAGAAAAACCCGTCCCGACCCGGACGACTCGTCATCGCTCCCGCAGTCAGCATCGTCCATCTTCTTGCACTCGTTGAACACCCAGCCTGATCCTGACACCAAACCCTCAACGGAGACCGACAAGTTCCAAACCATCATTTTGGCTGCGAAATCACACTCCTCCTCGCCCGAGCCCTCCTCCAAAAGACGCAAATCGGCCCGCTTGATGAAACCTAAACCAAAACCAAAACCCGCCGCTGACCTGACCGCCAGCAAAACCACTGCCGGCAAAATGACCGCCGTCCACCAGAAATCCTCCCTCGACATCCTCAACGAATACGACCTTATCCGCTTGTGTCTTCCCTGTCTTGTCCTGGCCTGCAGTTTCAACTCAGGCTTTGTTCCTCCAGGCTCCTCGCTCGTCTTCGAAGCCTCTATAGACCTGATGTGCTCGTTGGCTGAACATGTGAGGCACAAAGCGTCTTTTGCTGGATCCCACTGACCTGCGCTCTACACTGTCTATTTCGATCCCTACATCGCGCCTACATCCTCCAATTCGAACGGGACAAAAACACCCACCATCCTCCCGTGTATACAATAACGACTATATACTCAATCTACACCTTATCGGCCTTCGACGTGCCCCAGACATGAAGACATGCTTTTGCAGCTAAGTCCTTATACCAACGGAACCAGAACCGTTAGCCAGAATATGATTCCGGGTAACGCCGAAACCCGGCTCGCCCAATAAAAAAATGTATGAGGGTCGGAGCGAGCGAACTCAACAACTACGCGATTTTATTGGCTGGAATTAGCGTCGAGCTAAAAAGTATGGAGCCCGACTTTCTTCATAAATTGTAATTATTTCTTCTTCATAGCTTTTTCTCATAAAGATCAAGGATTAGTCTTAAAATTACCAAAGTTTATAACTATGGTTCTTCCAAGATTATTTAACTCAGCTACACGCACTGCCTTTACTGCTGCTAAGCGTAACCTCGTTTTCAACAGAGGTTTGGCTTCAGCAACACCAGTGGGCGGTAAAGTTAGGTATGTAAATTTGTCGAGCATAAACAGGGTCAATTGGTCAGGAACAACAGGGAATTGAGGGATTGGGATCACAGAGACAGCAGAGGAGGATCAGGTGAGCATGGGCCGGCGAAGATGGCGGGCAGAGGCCGCCATGACGATGTTTTTGGATTAGCCGCCATGGAGACCAGTGGCGGCTAATCGAGTGAGGCGGCTTCGAGGCCAAGAGAGCAATGTCTGGACGGAATTGGCACAGCTGGCAATGGGTAGGCGGCGGAGCGGTTGTCGAGGAAGATTGGATTAGGGAGGAGTTGTGGTGGGCGAGGTGAAGAAAGAGGTTAGCGCCCAGGCCAATGAGAATTTTCAGTTGCGCGACCCCGGTGCTAGAGCGATCCTGAGATCCAGACCCTATAATTGATTGATTGACTGATTGACTATGAGGACGTAAGTCGGGTTGAACACAAATACTAACTAGAAACAGAGCTGTTATTGGTGCCGTCGTTGATGTCCAATTCGAAGAAGGTAACTTGCCAGCTATTTTCAATGCATTGACCCTCAAGAACCAAGACAGAGACTTGGTTTTGGAGGTTGCTCAGCACTTGGGTGAGAACACTGTCAGAGCCATTGCTATGGATGCCACTGACGGTTTGGTTAGAGGTGCCGCTGTCCAAGACACCGGTGCACCTATCTCAGTTCCAGTTGGTCGTGAGACCTTGGGTCGTATTGTCAACGTCACTGGTGATCCAATTGACGAGCAAGGTCCAATCAACGCTAAGCAAAGAAACCCAATTCACGCTGAGCCCCCATCGTTTGCTGACCAGTCCACCTCCGCCGAAGTGTTGGAGACCGGTATCAAGGTTGTCGACTTGTTGGCTCCTTACGCTAGAGGTGGTAAGATTGGTTTGTTTGGTGGTGCCGGTGTCGGTAAGACCGTCTTTATCCAAGAATTGATTAACAACATCGCCAAGGCCCACGGTGGTTTCTCTGTTTTCACCGGTGTCGGTGAACGTACCAGAGAAGGTAACGATTTGTACCGTGAAATGAAAGAGACTGGTGTCATCAACTTGGAAGGTGAGTCCAAGGTCGCCTTGGTCTTTGGTCAAATGAACGAACCACCAGGAGCCAGAGCTAGAGTTGCTTTGACCGGTTTGACCATTGCCGAGTACTTCAGAGACGAAGAAGGTCAAGATGTCTTGTTGTTTATTGACAACATTTTCAGATTCACCCAAGCCGGTTCTGAGGTCTCTGCCTTGTTGGGTCGTATTCCTTCCGCTGTCGGTTACCAACCAACATTGTCCACCGATATGGGTTTGTTGCAAGAACGTATTACCACCACCAAGAAGGGTTCTGTCACATCTGTCCAAGCTGTCTACGTCCCTGCTGATGATTTGACCGATCCTGCTCCAGCCACCACCTTTGCTCACTTGGATGCTACCACTGTCTTGTCCAGAAGTATCTCTGAGTTGGGTATCTATCCAGCTGTCGACCCATTGGATTCCAAGTCTAGATTGTTGGATCCACTCGTTGTTGGTAAGGAACATTACGAGGTTGCCACTGGTGTTCAACAAACTTTACAAGCTTACAAGTCCTTGCAAGATATCATTGCTATCTTGGGTATGGATGAATTGTCCGAAGCTGACAAGTTGACTGTCGAGAGAGCCCGTAAGATTCAAAGATTCTTGTCTCAACCTTTCGCTGTCGCTGAAGTTTTCACTGGTATCGCCGGTAGATTGGTCAGATTGCAAGACACTGTCAGATCTTTCAAGGAAGTCTTGGACGGTAAGTACGACCACTTGCCAGAAAACGCATTCTATATGGTTGGTGGTATCGAAGATGTCGTTGCCAAGGCTGAAAAGTTGGCTGCTGAAGCCAAATAAGTTGACAAGACTTAAGGACAATTATATATGTATGACTTGACTGCTCTGTTTAGTTTTATCCAGCAAAAAAACTGCGTTTCTTTAGAACTTCAAATGATGAACCTTTATACCATTTTGTAGTGCGGTGACAAAAATAACACCCAAGGCATCAAAATCAGTTTTTCACTATTGGGAAATCTTACTTCCACCCATTCTTTATCTAGATAACATATTCTGTGAGTAAGATATGTTTTCTATACGTGATGTAAGTATCTACAATGCATTGAGATGCCATGTGAATGATCAATTGTTGTACCGCTCAGATTTCTAACAAAGCAGATTTTTACTTTCCTTGATGACTCCAGCATAAACTGGAAAGCTATTATCGCTGGCTTAACTGTCGGCGAATATTTATTCGTCAACTACTTAAAGTACCGTCAATATCAAGTCTTGAAAAGAAAGACTCCTCCAGATACATTGAAGGCAGAAATCAGTTTGGAAACCTTTGACAAGACCCAAGATTATGGACGTGCTAAGCTTAAGTTTGACGTGGTCAAGAGCACCTTTTCATTGGTACAGAACTTGGCGGTGGTTTACTTCGATTTCTACCCTAAGGTTTGGAGTTGGAGTTCTGTTCTTATGTCGAAATTCTCCTTCCTTTTGCCCAAGGCCATGAATGGCGTTTTAACTCAATCTGCGTTCTTTTTCATTATCAACCTGGTAATCAGTACCGTGACATCCTTACCATTTGGGTACTACCTGAATTTCGTTTTAGAAGAGAAGTATGGATTCAACAAGAGCACATTGAAGTTGTGGGTAACCGACACCATCAAAGGACTTGCTCTTTCGATCACCCTTGGAACTCCAGTTATCAGTGCATTCTTTAAAATTATTGATTACTATGGTGAATCTTTCATCATCTATGGTTGTGCGTTTACTTTGGTTCTTCAATTTGCTGCTCTCACTGTTATTCCAAATCTAATCATGCCCTTGTTTTACACCTATTCTCCTCTTGAAGATGGAGAATTGAAGACCGCGATTGAAGATTTGGCAGCAAAAAACAACTTCCCATTGAAGCATCTTTACGTTATTGACGGATCTAAAAGATCTGCCCATTCCAACGCTTTTTTCACTGGACTTCCATGGAGTAAGCAAATTGTCCTTTTTGACACCTTGATCAAGCACTCTGATATTGAAGAAGTTGTAGCTGTGTTGGCACACGAGTTAGGTCACTGGAAGATGTCACACATTGGCACTATGGTGGTCTTCAACCAGGCACAATTGTTTTTCATGTTTGCTGCATTTTCTGCATTCATTTACAACAAATCTTTGTACAGCGCCTTTGGGTTTACTACAGTAAAGCCTGCTTTGATCGGCTACTTATTGTTCTCACAGATTTTCCTGCCAATAGAATGTCTTCTTACATTCGGAGACAACCTTTTGTCAAGAAGAAATGAGTACCAGGCTGATGAGTATGCTAAGAAATCTGGATACGCTGAACCTTTGGCCACTGGTTTGATCAAATTATGCACTGAAAATTTGTCTAGTTCTGACGCCGACTGGTTGTACGCAAGTTACTACCATTCCCACCCAATCTTGCCTGAAAGATTGCGTGCCATTGGTTATGTTTCCAAGAGTAAAATCAGCAAGAAAGATGACTAATGCTGTTGTATTACACTAGTGTTATACTCATGTCTATATATGTGCTAATGCAAAATGCTATATTTTAGAAGGATCGAATGTTTTCTTTTTGAACTTTGCCTCGAGTTCGTTGTAGTCGGACCTCATCAGGACATAACCTAGATGTATTTTCCCAATGAGATGATCTGCTAATCTTCTATCACTGTCCAACCGGGACAAATACGCTCCACAAACCTCACAAACTTGCAACTTCTGCTGTGCCGACTGTCCTACATTCTCGGCAATATTCCTAGCCGACTCTGCTAGTCTTTCTCTTTCTTTCAAAGATTCGTTTAGTTTGACGCTTTCAAATAAGCATTTTAGATTTTCATTTGCGTCGACTAAACAGTCAAGCTCCTGTGTCATTAATCCAATCTTTGTATCGATGTTATCAAGTTCTTTTGTAACTTTTGCTATCTTAGCTTTTTCCTCGGGCGTATGTTCCAATCGCTTCAATGCTATCTCAATATTTTGGTCTAGTTCTTGAATGTATTTTTGTAAATTTTTGTAATATTCAAACTCAAACTCGGGAAATCGCTCCCCTTTCTTCTTGGTACGGTATTCGTATTCTAGCTTGTGTTTTTCAAGGTGTAGCTGTGGGCATTTCCCCAAGTCTTGCTTTGTTCCAACGAAAAGATCATGAGGACAACTTCCAACCAAAAAGCTTTTGCACACTCTATGGCTCATGATGTCTGGATCTCTTCGACGTACCTGCGGTGATATGAGAGCATCCTTACCCATTAACTGCTCTAGAAGAGCCCTTTGTTCCTCTGCCATGTTCCTTTAACGTTACTTTATCTTTTATCAGATACAAATTACTGAAAATACTATAAGTGAAAAATGCGATTAGCCACAGTTTGGCTACTTTACGATGGTGAAGTATTTTACTGTAAATCTTTAAGCCAGTGCTTCTTCTCTATGCTTTTGTCTACAATTCGAGAGCTTCTATGATACGATACTACACTACAATTCTATATGGTACAGTAAACTTTCAGAACTTTTATAAATGCTTTGACCGTCTCATTATTTCAGCAATGAGAAGCCGATTTTCATTCTCATTACAAGAGAACTTCCTTCCAGTTGTGTGACAACAAGCATCTTTGGATCTATCACCCGAATCTGAGAATTTGTTAAGAACCACGTTGTTCTTGTCCATCAGAAGAGCTTAAAGCCAGAGGTTATTCGCACCCTTGGCTGTTTTTTTAACAATTAATAAAATATTCTTAAAAACCTTCTTTTGCATCAATCACAAAACATAGGTTTAGGGCTTCGATGTTGCTAGTAGTGGAGAGATAATATGTGGAGATATCAACTCATTGGAACCAGGAAGCATTATGGTAAACCAAAAGCTAGTATGTCTTATCCTGGTTTACACTTATGTTCTTTGCCGTATGAGATTATGTTGGAAATATTAGAGTATCTTCAGGAGGACACCCAAAGCTTGTTGCTGCTATCTATGACATGCTCGAGACTCCAGTTGATTGTAAACAAGCATTTTTTGTACAAAAAGGTAACATTATCAGGCCGTAACAGGCTTATCAGCTTTGGGCAGTCACACTTGCCAGCCAACACAGTCTCTTTAGCAAGACGGACGGGCAAGATCGAAAGAAGCAATCACGTTAACTTCATTACGTGTATACATTTGGTAAAGCCGCCAATAAGGGAGTCGCAACATAGTAAATCGCAAATTGCAGCAACGTACGAAGTGGAAAGTGCTCAGAGGAGAAAGGATATAGTGGCATATACTGCTTACATGGAGGTTCTAGTAAGCTTATTGAAGGAGGTATATGGCTTGAAGGAGTTGATATTGAGTGAAATTTCGCCCGAGTTTTCTTTTCCCAAAGAAAGTGGATCACTATTAACGTTTAAGGGAAGTAGATCCAAAAGAACGTTGAAAAAGCTCGTTTTGAGGGCACAGAGCGGATGGTCTATTCCATTTAAATATAGTCAGATTTCGCTACTTGGCGATGTTTTCGGCACCATCGAAGAGGTAGTCTTACAAAATTTTGTCCTAGAGCCAGAAAGACTCATTTCTTCTTCGCTGTCAGAGAAATTGAGTATTGAAAAGCTCACTTTAGAAAGTTGCATGTACGTTCTTCCTAAACGCAATACTTGGGCGCAGAAGAAGAAGTGTCCCGGCGTCTTTTCTGGTGTACGGCATCTTGAATTGAGAGGCATCACCTCCGATAGTGAATTATCAACTATTGATCTCATTAAACTTAATAATAAACTTACAAAACTTTCAATAGATATGGACTCTAAAGTCTTTTATCTGGTTCCTACTGCCAGTTCTGAAAAGGTCTTCAACTTTTCGAAGTATAATCAATTTTTCAAATTATTGTGTTCGGGGCAAGGCAGTTACACTCATTTAAAACAATTGGAATTTTTGAACTTTGATGATGTTGACTCTTGTGATCACTTACAAGCATGGGTTTTAACTAATAACGCACCCAATGCTGGTGAATTAAAGATCAGTGCAGATTTCAAATTGTTTTTATCATACATCTCGTCAATTAAAACCGTTGTTTTCTTGTTGAAAGCTAGACCAAAGAAAGTTCAAACATGTATGAGATGTGGCTTCAAGAAGAGCGAAGATGCAGATGAAAGATTAAATGGATTGGAGACATTAAAGTGGGACGTAGTTCTACAGCCGTTACTATCTGCAAATGTCAAAGTTGAGGTTCGAGATTCTAAGAGAAGGATTATATTCCAAAGATGAAATCCTTACCGTTATATGATTATACTAAATATCTGTATCCCTATAAAGCAGAACAATAAATCCTTGAAAATGGAGAATATACTTATGGAAAGTTTTGTACTTGCTTTTTAAAAGTCAGTATTAATTGCGTGGCGATACTTGGGCTATGTGATGATTCCAACATGTTATAGCTAGCTACGTGAGAGCGTTTTTTACTGATGTCCAAAATTTTTTGACTCCTTCAACCCCTTTTGCAAATGTTTCGTATACCGAATACACTGACTCTTCGTCACTTTCACTCAAACTAGAATAATCAGAAGAAGATAATGATTCCTCTGATGAAACATCACTTTCACCCTCATAAGAAGAATCATCAGAATACGTACCATTGTTATAGCCTGTGAGACTTCCTTTTCTTTGGATTTCTGAGCCAGACATATGATCAACCACTCTTTGAATAGATTTCTTCATGGAATAAGGTTCTCCGGATGGTGATAATATGTTGTACTGAGAAACTAAGTCCTTGTCCGAAATTTCTATAAACTTTCCCCTTTCTACATCTACCCCGGCATCTATTAATTCGTATGCCAAAGTGGGTGGTAGTCCACTCGATGTGTCCAAGTTACTGTATGATATATCACATTGTGAAACTGCTGATTTTTGGTTTCTGGTGGCATGGAAATTCTTGTTGGTCTGCTGTAAGGAGCTTTTGAAACCATCGGTGTTGATTTTGGGAAGAGTTTCATACTGAGTTTTTAGTGCCAAAAAGTCTGGAAGAAGCTTAACATCACCATTCTCTTGCACATCAACTAACCCATAATTATTAGGTTCTTGAGTGAACTCATATACTAGACCACCACTAAACACGTCAGTCATATCTGTCGAATATAGTGCTTGAACCTCGTCAAATAATCTTGGAACAACTTCATTGCAACCAAATCTAAAATTGTTAGTACACTATCATATTGAAATCAGGTCTCAGGTCCAAACTGAGTGGTACTTACTCAGAAAAGAATACAGGTCTACTATAGGCACTGTAATCATCCACAAGAATATTATAGCCACTGGTGTAAAAAGTTTGCTCCCCACACCATTGGTAAGAGTTAACACCATAAAAGTCAACGGCGTCGGCCTCGCTTTCCTTAGCGCAAGTAAGGTAGTCGGAAAAGGAGATCCTGTACTTGAGGTCATCGGCAGCTGAGTATCCAACAGGAATAAAACGTGGAGAGTTGTTTTCAATGTACAACTTAAGGTCCCTAATGATCGCCTTTACATATACGGGCGAACTCTGTTGTATGTTAGTAAATGGACACCTTCTTTTTTTTCGCTTTGCATGTGTTATATGCAAAGGTGACTTGGAAGTACTTACTTTGGCTGACATTTTGTCGTTGACAATCTCGTTTCCTGCAAAGAAACCCAACGTGTTATTGTAATACGAAAACTGCTCAACTACCTTGTAGATATTCTCCAAATAGTCGACGTTATAGGAGCTCCAAGGCTCGTATCTGTTGAGATGATGGTTAGACAAAGGTGAGTTCACATCCAACACCAAATATATCCCAGCAGCTGCTAGCATGGACATGCAAGCATCGTGGTTAAGATCGGCATTGATCGAGTACACACGTATGGTCTATTATGTTAGTGATTGTTGCTTCAAAAAGAATAAGTCAATATGGTTTGAACGTACATTTATTCCCAATTCTTGAAACAACGTTATGTCTCTTGCACACTCTTTTGGGCTGGAGAGGGGGTCTCTATTAGCTAATACTCCTGAGGAGCCTCCGGGCTGATAGTCTACTCCCTTGATGTAAAACTAGTATAACTTGTTAGTAACTTATCATTTTGTGACCTCGACCATAATACTTACAGGCTCCTTAGTAACACTGTCTATGAAGTAATGTTCTTGAATGGAAATTGGATGTACGTAAGCCTCAACATATTTCAACGACAAGAATGCTAGGGTTATGAATGCTTTCCACATTATCGAAAGAAGTTTGTTACTATCTTATAATACAAAGCTTTTCCTATCTGTTAAATATAAGTTGCGGTTCTAGTTGCAAAAAGAATAACCACAGATACATGTAAAATCAGAATTCGCTTGAAAATCGAAACTAGGCCATTCTCACTCCCAAATTGTCTGTAAACATACTGAGTTGATTTCTGCTTTTTGAATCTTCATTTATGTCTTGCTTTTAGTTAGAAAACTTCAACTTCAAGAATTTGACTAATTTCGCTATTTTGCAGCTTTTTCGAAGTTTTTAGTATCAACAGTATTTTTCCTTAAATCGGCCTAACTCATTTTCGCTGGAGAGCCTAAGACTTAACTCATATTTATAAAACCTTCAAGGCAGCAACCCTTGAACGTAGAAAGCACGTACTAAGTTCTCAAGTCTTGAAGAAACAAAAAGACCAAAATTTCCTATGTATGTAAGACGATACGTGAACTTTAAAAAAGTTAATCTTATACCTGAAGACAGTTACGCTTATGAGAACTATGTGCCCGTAAGTTCTCGGCGCCATGTAGGCAAGCAGTCTAGGATGAACGAGTTGTAATGTATAAACATTTTTGATATGATTTGCGTTCTCTCAAAAACAACACATTGTATTGTCGAGTTTCTTGATGGCGGCTAATATGGCAGCTGCTTGGGTCTTGGAATCCTAGCAAAAGGCAGCAAAAGGCAGCAAAGACCAAGAAAACCCTTTGAATAGACTGACGAACCCCCTGAGCGGTGAAGTGAGCAAGGCTTACTTGCTCATGGGAAAGGGCAAATAGTGGCTTTCTTCTTGAGCGAGTAAGTAGTTAGGAAATAAGTTAAGAAGGAGCGAAGTTGCCCTTTTAATAGGCAGATGAAGTGGCTGCAAAAGCAACTATACACCTACAAAAGACCGTTGTCTCAAAACACCGTTTGTTTTTAAGAGTTAATTGCAAAAGAATAGGCTAACAACCCAGAGTTACAAAGACGGGAGAACTTCTGTGATGAACGAGGTTACGGATGCCTTGGTTCTAGCTAAAACAAAGCAATGAGTACGATTAGCTTAGTGAAAAGACAACTTCGTGGTTTCTGGTTGCCGGCTTAAGAGGAACATTAAAACAGTGTTTGAGATTGGCAAGGGCAGGGAAAGCGCTCTTTTTATAGGCAAAAAATGGTTGCAAAAGTGATTGATCACGCGGGTAGTATGACGGCTCAAGTGGACTAGTCACATACTCTTAAAAACACGTAGTAGAATGTTAGAATTTCCCAGTAGATTTGGATGCGTAATGGGAATAAAACTGACGCTAAAGGATATTATCGGTATAATTAACCTGGAAAATCTGTGAATTAACTATATATACCGTTATTAAATTAGGTGTACGGAGGGCCGAAGGCGCTCCCTCTAAATAGTTGTAAAAGCTGTTCGTAGAATACATATATAGTTAACACACTGTAAGGTATATCAAGTATGATATCCTAACTTACAACGCAGAAAGCCTGCGTAGCGTAATGGTTAACGCGTTTGACTTCTAATCAAAAGATTG
Organism: Millerozyma acaciae; assembly: GCA_001600675.1. Taxonomy (NCBI): domain Eukaryota; kingdom Fungi; phylum Ascomycota; class Pichiomycetes; order Serinales; family Debaryomycetaceae; genus Millerozyma; species Millerozyma acaciae. The sequence goes on along the minus strand of BCKO01000001.1, from coordinate 1,657,989 downwards.
CGGGTTCGACTCCCGCCGTGGGTTCTCCTTTAATTTGCGGATTTAGCTCAGTTGGGAGAGCGTCAGACTGAAGTTAACTTCGGTCAGTTCATCTGAAGGTCCTGTGTTCGATCCACAGAATTCGCATATTTTTTATTCATAATCTGTATTTTTTGGGTTGACTAGCTCCGTTTTTTTGCATCTAGAACCATGACAAGTATCGCTGGGAACTACGCTTTGCTACATCTATGTGCCAACGGGGTATTAATGTCTCTTTTAAAATGTACCAAGATGTTATAAAGTCATATGAAAATCGTCAGTGTCGTCAGAATATTTGTCCTCTTTCAAAGCAGTAGTATAGTCAATGTCATTTATTAATTGCGAAAAGTCATCCTGTCTTCGGTTCGTTCTTTCAATGCTGATAAAAAGGGCGTTTTCAACTAGGTTGAGGTTGGAGGTATATTCTGAAGACATGTCGTCGGTATTTTGCTGCAAAGAACGTTTGATATAGTCTCGTTCGAGGTTTTCGAACTCTAAAGATTTCCTGTTGTTGATGGAAAGATAGTTTGTTGAATTGTACTTTTCGCCCTCGTCTATGAGCTGGATGAACTCACTGATGTTTGACAAGTTCGTGGTACGAGGCAATTTTTTCGACTGCAAGTCGCAGTCAGAGAGCTCGTCATCGTCGATGGAGTCAATATCGGTGGTAGTGGATACGGTTCTATCTAAGAGAGAGACACCAATATCGCTGTCTGGAGTGGTTATCTCGTCGTAGCTGATGGTATCATTCAAAATGCTCGCGTTACCAACGCTAGGCGACACCGCAGGTGAAAACATCGAGTTTCGCTTGTACCTGGACAAATTTGGTGCACTAGATTTGGTCTTGAGAAGGCCGGCCTCTCGTCTTTTACCTTTGTTTGCGTTTCCATCTCCTGATGGTGCTATGTTCTCTTTGTCCGCACCAAAACGCTGCTTGCTGATACTGGAAGCGTATGTATATGCCTCTTTGGCCTCATTATACCTCTGGTTCAAGTTTATAGAAGAAAATGACTGGGAAAGTGGTCTTGCTTTACTTTTCTGGAGGTTTGACGGCTCTGATATTTTTGCGTGTAAGTTGTTCGATGACGTCTTCCTCGATCTCAACGAGTTCAAAAATCCAGGCTTCCCTTTCTTCTGTTCGTTGAGATTCGATATACTTTGACTTCGTAGCATCCTTCTTTCACTTAATTTGAGTTTCAACTGACAAAGAAGAAGAAGAAGAGTATAATAACTTCAAAGAAGGAGCAAGAGAACAAACGCTCTTCTTGAAATGTTTGTTTTCGCTTCTGTTGATGCAAGCAAAAAACGCGAAATTTGTTTGTTTGACTCCTGCTAATTCGCATGCGACCGCGTTGTGAATTTACACTATATACAAAATTTTAAACTAGTTAGATAACCAGTAGTCAAATCTGTTTGACTCATTGACTACTGTATGCGGATCGTAAGTAAGACTTTTCAGACTGAGTTGTGATATGCTATTTGTAATGCAATCGTAGTAATCGCTAGTATTGCATGGTATGAGGTAGGAGTAAAAGGGAGTGGTACCAGTGTACCTCTTCAAGCTTGTCACACTTTTCGCTTTCCAGTTTTCTTTTCTCAACTTGTTACCCTTGCTGTCTCTACCTGCCAATGTTCTAGAAATATACTGAGTTATTGGTTGTCTAATCAAAGCATTTACACCTTTTGGCAAGTAAAGCACGAATGGTTCATTAGTGGTTTTCTTCCCTGTGGGAGTCACATTGATGTGTCCGATGTTCTTGACCACGATATCGATACTTCCGTAAAAAGGGGGGATGATAAACTTTTGAAGATCCAAAGTGGCCAGCTTGTCGACAACGAAAACGTTTTGTAGAGCAGGGTACTCTTCTATACGTTCCAAGACATCTGTTGCTTTGTCCAAGTTTTTGAAAACATGAAAGTCGTGATTGATACAGTTACGGACCTGATAAAGAGAGCCTTCTGGAGCTGTTAAAAAGAAGATACCACCCACCGTGAAAGCTTGGCCTCCTTTGACAGTATCGTAGTGCGAATCATACTTGCCCTTTTTATGAACCGAAGCGCCTTTGCTCAACTTCTTTATATTCTCTGGAGTCAAGTATTTGTAAACACCGTGCTTTTCATCAGAACTGAACCCTGGTACATCAACGATGGATTTCTTACCTATCTGATGTGCTATGTGACCTCTGGTAAAACCAGGCATATATGAACAACCAGGCCCATTTGTGAGTTTAAACTTTTGAATGGCCTTTCTTTGTGACCTTGGGTTACCACTTTTAGATGAGGCCGAGTTTATGATTTTATCCTCTTCCTTTTGAGATCTGATTTTGTCCCTTGTGTTGTTGTATTTCGACTTTCTGCGTTCTTCAGCATACAAAAGCGATTTGATGATAGACGACTTACCACTGTTGACATTTCCAACAAGGTAGGAGTTATCTTTAAGCTCATCCAAAATCAAATCCATATTCCAGTCTGTAGTTCCGCTTGTCACGTATACATTAGCAGGATTTGCACCGTGCTTTCTAGAAAGATAGTCTTTGAAGAATACCATACCATACTTATTGCCTAAAGACAAAGTTGGGAAAAGTAGATCAGTCTTTGTTACCAAAAACTTTATGTCCTTAGGATTGCGGTATCGGAATAGCCTAGAGTCGAGAGAGAAAGGAAAGTCTGCGGCATTCACGATATAAACCAAGTTGGCATCGGGAGGTATATCTGTCATCACTTTATCTAACGATTCGACTGGGTGTTCATCCCAAGAAAATTCAGAGTGATAAAGAGCCTCTCTACACCGTACGCACAGAATATTGTTGCCATCTAGAGACTTTTTGACCACTTTTTTCCCTGTGGCAAGAGCCGGCTCTTCAACATCACCTCCAAGTAAAATTTTGCGATCTTCCTCATCCAAATTCTTCAAAGCGCTGTTGAATACCTGATCTTCATGCTTTATCAATTTAGGTTTCTCCTGCGGAGGCCTATAGAACCCCGGTTTCGAAGCATCTTCGTTTTGTAATCGAACTCCACAAGAAACACAAGTTGGAAATAAATTATTCAAAAGAGAGCTCCATCTAACTGAACCTATGCTCGCTCGCCAGAGAGGCCTCTGGAAACACTGAAAAAGGACTTTCCTTCTTAGCATTCACCTTTTCAAATATGTATAAAATCAGTGCTTATGAAAACAAACAGTGCACTGTGTTTGCCATATGTTTTAGCTTTATCTATTATGTACCTGACGTGATGAGAAGAGAAGGGAAGATTCTTTGAGAGTTGAGAAAAAGTCGTCTGAAAATTGAAAAAAAAAAAAAAAAAAAAAAAAAAAAAAAAAGAGAGGGAAGAGACGAACAAGGGAGAACTAGATAGATACGAAAGCGAAGAGAGAACGTTTCAGCAGTTGTGTCACTCTAGTGATAAAAGATACCTCATCGCGGCACCTTAGTTAACCTGGATTCTCTTTACATCACATATGTGCTTCGTTTCCGTGTCTACAAGTCATTTCCAAACCTACTTAAAGATAGCTTTAAACGGGAGCAATGCAACATTTTTTCTTACGAAAAAATTTAGTCTTAGCAAAATAGAAGTCTCAAATGACGTGTAACATTGCTCGCTTAATACGACCCTAGTGCTTGCCTAAATCTTGCTCAATACGTGCTTGATCCTTGCTTAATCCTTGCTTAATCCTTGCTTGTTAATTATTTGCGACTTACTCAATATTTGCTCAAAGGATCTAACTGCACGGCGATTTAATGCAGTTCAAAAAGAGTCTGCTATTAATACGAATTTGCAGACTTTGAAGAGTTCATGTACGAACTCCACCACTTCCCTGGGGTTTTGCTCTGCGGTTTTTTTTTTAGTAGCTGGGAGCAAAGACGACTAAAAAAAAGGTTCAGCACTAAAAATGTGCGAGTGTACTGCTTTGAAAGGGCTTCACCATCTTGTCTCTAGATACAAAGAGAGCTTCTGACCCGTACAAACCATTAGCAAAAGCCTGTAAGTGCTTCCTTAAATTCTGACTGAGGGTGGTAGACATCAATGCGTGAAGGTGACAACCTCGAAGCGAGCGTGCTCGCTTCGAGGTCAGCACTCACCGTGCGGGCAATGAACAAGGACATTCTACCGAACCGAATTCTGTCCTTTTTTTCTGAGCTTCACAAGAACGGCAGTACACCCTTCTAGGGTCGTGGTAGTTACGCAGGAGCTAACTATCCTTGAAACTACTGACCAGATTCTCCTATTGCAGCACTATTTAGCTGGAGAATTTTGCATTTGGGAGTGCTGTTGCATCTCGTTTCAGCAAAGAACTGGTTGGATTTGGAGTATCTGCAGTACCCACTTATCAAGGAGTATTTTTTTTTTTTTTAGGTTCTTTTCCCTTTTCTTTTTTTCTTTTTTAAGATTATCACTATTCTGCTAGTGTAGCCTTCCTGATACGAATACCCAACCCCGATCATTTTGCTGCTCGAAAAAAACAACCTTCGACTTATTCCGAACGTACGTTAGTAGCAACCAGGTATCTATCTATATCCCCCCTGGTTCTCATCGTGCTCACCTACGCAAACGTTTTTTAGTTGTATTGTTCACAGATAAATGCGCATTACACTGTTGTGAATCATATGAATTTTGTTGGCTCAACCCAGGAGTTTAGAATCTTACCTCGTTGTTGTTTTGAAGATTCGTAGTTATTCTATTGTTTGTACACATAGAAAAGATTTTTCAAAGAACGAGATTCTCAGCTCTTACAATCCACAAACCAGAAAAGGGTCATAGTTCAGTATAACTCAAAAGTAATTGTTACCCACCGCAACAGTAACCGCAACGTTTACAAAATGCAATAAGGATGGTAACAGCAACACTGCTTACTGCCGGTGTCCTATACCGGCAGGTCTAATACTTATTTTTTTTTCGCAGCATACCTTTTCGCCAGATCTTTTACGGGGTACTGGACAAGTAGCCGCTTTTCAGTAGGGAGCACAAATTCCCATTTCATCGCGATTTGCACTGCGCTGCCTGCTTTAATTTCGAGGCTTGCGGAGACTTCTTCTACAGTATTCTTGAGCCTGCGAGCACGCAGACAAAAGCCTACAATAAATGGGCTTTTGTCATTACCTAATGATAAATGGACTTTATAGTTACCTAATTGTCAAACGTGGAAAGTCTTTTGTGTTCCTTTGTTGCAGTTAGAAATAGTTTCACCTGTGTCTCGGCGTACAATCAAAGTGTACAATTGTATGAAAACGCCATACAATACCTCAGCATCAAACCTGGCATTAAACCTCCCACGTCTAGCATTATATGTAATAGTGAAGGTACTCTTTTGCTTTTACTTTTTTCTCTTTTTCCGCTCTGACCTTGTGAAGCATATACCAACGGATTAAGCGACACTCGGTTAAAGCACTAACGCTCCAATATGCGGTTTCGACACAAAGTAAAACTAGTTGGAGAAAACTTTCGTGACCGTCTATGTTCGCTGCTGTGAGAGACTCATTTGGAGAAGGGAGTTGAAATAAACAGGAACGTCAGCCAGCAGAAAAGGCTAGGTTTGGAAAAACTTAAGCGAGCGAAAAGTCGTTATTGCAGCACCAAATCTAGTACAAAGCACAACCCACGCCTTAAAAAACCGAGCACCACAAAAGAGGCAAAAGGAGGCTTCTTCAGACAAAACTCACTAATTTAGAAACATGTACCAGCTAGATAAATGCATGGACCAGAGACAGTACTTTATGCAAGTGTATAAGAAGTCAATGCAGAGTGCATAGGGAGCTAAGAATAGTGGGACTAAAACTTCCTTGAAGTACTACATCAAAATTATTTTAGCTTTCATAGTTGTTACATACACACGAAGTCGGCGAAGAACCGGGTTTGGGCTAGAAGACGTAGTCTGAACAAGAGAAGCAGGATAAGAAGGAAAAAAAATACAGAAAAAAAAAGAAAATCAAGTATTAAGAATAACAACTAAAAAGAAAAAAGACAAGAACTATTCAAACCACTTTAACAATCAACTCCATTTGAAAACTATTGAAGCCGATAACCATTCATACCATACACGTCAGCATAGGGCCGCAATAACAACTTTGAGTTTCAGGATGCCCAGCCCGGTACAACAGCGGCAGTGGAGTCGCCGAATACACAGGGTAGAGGATCCCGCAACATGACTAGAGTACCCGGTGGCATGCGAAGACGCATTTGTGGACCCGCGAACTGCCTTTAACGGCCAATAAGCGGAATTCGCACCGATGCCCGTAGACCTTCGATCTGAATAGCGGCACATAAATAAGCAGGCAGCAAAAGAGAGAAGGAGTTTTTTTAAAAATCACCTCGTAAACAGGTTACGGTAACAGTAAACAATGCTCTAAGAGCCGCAGAAAGAAGATAGTATTGCATTTCATCGCAGTAGAGCACAGTGCCTTCATAACATGTTACAGTACGTCACTAATTTGAGCGCCCTTGTCACAGGGAGCAGCATTTACTAAACCGACATGCAGCATGCATCGGACATTTCTGAGATGCATATTAGATCACGGAATGCGCTAGTTGCAGGATATAGACAATTGTAGTTTCCGCAGAGAGAGCTACTTAGCAGTAAACGGGCTTCGAATATTTTGCAAATACGGCATATAAACATGTACCGTAGTGAATGGTTCCTGGCGAAAGAACAGCTTTCAGAAGGCACACGTTATCGGGTCCGCGGTGGGTTTGGTAACGACACACGACCATGGAAGCACACCAGAATGCAAGCACCCAGAATGCAAGAAGCGGCCCTAGATGAAGACGCTGAAGTCGCCTTGTGTCTTTTGCTTTTTTTTTTGTGCGAGGGTCTCTCAGCTTACATAGCTTACAAGAGTTGCTTTTTGGTGGCAGGCGCAAAGTATGTCTGGGCTGTTTTTGTGGAGAAAAAGCAAAAGGGAGCAGCGCCAGGGCATTTTGGCTATGATCGTCACTCAGACGACGACCCAGGAGATTTCGATGTAGATAGCAACAAGTGTACATGTATAAACACCCAAATGAGCTTCTTTATCTAGAGAGAAAACTGTAGCAATGGCGATTACAACTGTCTATATTGTTGTGCTGCATTCGAGCACAGTTTACATGGGATATTTTTGGGGTGTGCAACATAAGGCTTTTCAAAAATTGAGTTTTGGAGTTTAGATTTCCAACTCAAAATAACGTTTAGGGGTTATAATTTCTGGCTCAAAGCTTACGGCTTCTAGTTCAACGCTTAAGGCTTTTGGCGAATTTTGCTGGATTTTTAAACTGAAAAATGGGGGCTATACTACACTGGCAAATACAGTTGAAACAATATCAGCGTCGGAAAAAATAACCTAGAGAGATACTGGCAATTTTTTGTAGTGAAATTTGAGACTTCCCACCTACTTGTAGACTTGTTTTGTGGAGCCGTGACAAACGTCGATTTTTTTTTTTTCATCGCTGTTTTTCTCATTCTTTCCGTTTTACAAAGGCACGGAGAGCCATATACGGCGAGGTACCGGCGAGAAAATAGCTGCAACAACTGCAGTGCTAAGTAAGACTTTAGCGATGTGGCATGTCCCTTGCGCCCGCAGCGCGCCTAATAGCGTAAGCTTTTCCTGTTATGGCAGTGGTAATGCAGAGTTTGGAAATTTAATAGAAAGCTTACCCACTGCAAATGAGAGGTCCCGGGAACATAGTAGAGCTCGCCTTAACTCAGTGACAACCCAGCTTAGCTGTGGATCAATAAAAGACTTTTCAATTTCCACCTGACGTCAAACAAAAAGTAGTTCTATTACGAAACGGTGCGACGCACAGAAAACGTTGCCCGATGTCCCAAAAAAAAAAAAAATTGCTTGTTTTCTTTGCGGTCGTTCGACCATAGGCAAATTCTTCGCTGCAGCCGTTGGAGAAATAAAAAAAAAATCCGGGTTGCACATAGAGACAGAAGAGCGCTTGCTAGCGCTCTTCTGTCCCCAGAAATTTTTACCAAGTTTCTCACCCGCTGTATAATGGCCCACGACATAGTGCCAGCTCTGCTACTCAAGAAGCTTGAGTTGCTTTTCCCATACCATGGTCTTTTTTTGTGTTTTTGTTTCCCCCTCCTACACAAAAAGACACCGCTACATTGACAGTAGAATGGCTGATGGACAACTTGAGACACTGGGAATCGGTAGGAGCATGAATCTGTATACAAAGCACGTTCCCGCTGTTGCTGAGATTTGTGCGTGCCTCATCCAGCCAACATCTGCAGCAAATCCTCACAGAGAACCCAGGTGTATACTTACATACACTAACTGCCCTGTTTACTGGAGCAAAATAGCACCAACACGTCGCCATCGCGGTGCTGGCACCATGACACTGGCACCATGCGTGTGTATCTTCCACTCACTGCGCCTTAGCGATAACTCGAAAATGTTCCGCAAACGTCCTGAATAACATGTCCAGTAAATATGCACAGCAACTCTACTATTTTGCAGAGCAGAGGGAGATCTGGGCCCAGTTTCTCTTGCAATTGTTGCCTCTGTACCTCGCCCAAAACCCCTCTGACGTTTTTTTTGAGAAGATTTTCGTACGATGGCCTCCGCTGAGACGCGCTGGCCTACAACTCAGAGGTTCTACCCTGCAAACATTCTTGTACATTTGTTTGACTGTATGGTTACGAAGGCTAAACTTATGCCTTTGAGGAACCAAAAGGTCTATACCAAGTAATTGGTTAAAGCTCTAAAGCCAATTCAAAGGCAGATTAAGCGAACCTCAGTAACAAGAAAAAGAACAACACAAAAGAACAAGGTCAGTACATCCTAGTGCATTATTACTTTTTTGTCGACACTAATATGGTCGGTGGCAAATACTTTACATGGGACAGAAAGAATCTGAGGCCAAAGAAAGAGAAGGGGAGAGGAAGAGGGAATTTCTCGGAACAATTACCAGCAGGAGAGACGCCTAACACTTCGGATAGGTGTGCCCGGTTACGATACCGAATGTATACTGCGAGTACTGCATAGACGGACGTATATTGCACAGATACTGCGAGAAGAATATCTGCAGAGATCATGCTCAATTCTCTATTCTGTAGACCCCCACAAGAGGGTGAAGAGCTGATACAGATATGCAATGCCGAGCACAGCGTGCATTGCATACTGCATTGTGATGAAATACCTAGTAGAGCATTTTCGTTACCGCTTGTTTAGCCACATTCACTGCAAAGAATCGTACGGGCCTTTTTTTACACAAATCACCATTTTGAACTTGCTCTACAAGCGCTCACTCTCAGTTTTCTACAAGGTTTTTCGGGCTTTTTTTATTAACTTGAACTTTTAACGATAAACTTCTTTCTTAGGATACTAGATCCCGCCAGCTTATTTCGGGTACAAACATAGCTTTTAAAGTAGGCGTTACTTCAGTGTGGATTATTACTAGTGATTCCAAAACTCAAATTAACCGCCCAGGACATCTACAGTTGTTATTTTGAAAACCTCAGCAGAAGGTCGACATCACGAACGAAGAGTCCTCTGTCAACATATCAAAGTAGCAGGCAAGGAAAGCGGACAGATCTCGAAGTTAAAGAATATACTTTTTTTTGGCCGCTTTAATACGTCACTTCCACTTACAAAACAAGGTTGGCGAGTAACTTATCTGGTGAGCTTTTTGCTAAAGGGTTATCAAAGACAGCATGAAAAGATCAGGATCATTGTCACCGCAGGGAAAACGCCAGAAAATTGAGGATTTCCCCGGGGCTGCAGTGGAAACATGGCTTGCAGTAGGAAATTGCTCCATAACGTTGGGCTTACTAGTTGCGGCGCTCAAATCGTTTGAGTTCGCCCTCGGACACAATGAGTCGCATCCAGAAGCTCTTAGCAGACTAAGTCATTGCTTGAGACTCAACGACTTGCAAAATAACGAAGTTCAGGGCAGTCAGCGTGCTGTTGAAAAATTGACACAGGCTCTTGAGCGATACCCCAAACTATTGCACGAGCCTTCGATCTTCAAAGAGTTGGCGGAGTGCTATTTGATGTTGGGATTGGTGGATCAGGCACAACAGGCCGTACATAAAAGTATGCAACTTAATGATAAGGATCCATCACTATGGCTATTGAATGCTGAAACATTGATTCGCAAGAACGACAGAGCCCAGGCAGGCAACTCACTTATGCAATGTCTTTCAATGCTTCCTGAAAGCTTGAATCAGTTCTCCTCAGATGATATAGAAGTAGCCAGATCGGCTCATGCTGAGTTAGCAGCTATCTCTGCTGCCGATGGTAATATCGAATTATCGATTGCCGAACTAACTGCAACGTTATCTCTACCACCTCCTCCGCTCGCCAGAATAGATGAGAATTTTGCACTTTGGTGTGCATTGGCGACTGCAAAAGAGAGAGCAAACGATATAGAAGGAGCTTTACAGGCTTGCGAAGGCGCCGAATCATTACTTGGAGATTCTCCAAAAATACTCATGACACATGCATATTTGTTACTTATCAACAACTCACCTGAGAGAGCTGAACAAGCCCTTACTATAACTCAAAGAATAATAGACATCGAAAACAACGGCACCGCTGAACCAAGTAGTGACGGTGACTTCTTACCTTGGTATCTAATGGGTAAAGCATATTCCATTTTGAATCATCCCAGGACAGCTTATGATTGCTATCAAGTAGCCTTGAGAAGGGCTTCGAACTCACCAATCACTTGGTTAGCGGTTGGAAGATTATACTTGGAACTCAAACAATTACCCGATGCCCTCGCCGCTTATTCGCAAGCACTCAAACTTCACATAGACGAGAATTCACACGCTACTGCTTTAGCCTGGGATGGTTTAAGTTGCGTGTATGAACAGTCTGACGAACAACTCATGGATGCATCAGATGCTTGCAGCAGAGCTGCCACATGCTTCCAGACTATCGGTGATACCGAAAGCGCTGCATTTTTCGAGAATAGAGCAAAACAGTTGATTATGGCCGCAGAAAAGAAGGGACCTGTACCTCCCTTGCGAGAATCATCAGACGTACCAAACTTTTTGATCAGGGACTATGTTGCCCTTTCACCAGCAGAGAGAATTGCATTGGTTCAAGGTAACTATCGTACACAAGCCTCATCACAACAACAGCCACCACCAGCCCAGCAACAGCAAAATGGAGGTGTAGTGTCTCAGGGACATCAAAGTCCTGGAACAAGGCCATCATCTACAATCCTCAATGGTAACCAAAAGAGTACTCAAACCACGAATAAAAGCCCCCAAGCAGGCTTTTACCTGGTACCTCAACCTTACAGAGGTACTGTCAACTCCCCTGTGCCACATCCTGCTTCACAGCAAGCATGGTCCCCAAATAATCAAGTGAGCTCTACAATTACGCAACCTCAATTCCCCCAGTATTACTACCAACATCCACCTCCTGGAGGTATGCACATGGGCCCATTACCTGTCCCCAATCCTCAATTAATGCATAGATCACCATTGCATCTTCCTCAAATGATGCCAAGTGGCATACAATACTCTTTACCTCCAGCAAATGGCCCAGGACCACCAGGGCCACAAGGCCCCCCAGGCCCACCCCCACCTCCAGGATATGCCTACGGTCAATACGTTCCTATACAGGGAGGTATGGAGTATGTCTCTCCAGTCGTCAATTGGAGACGTTGAATTTCTGTGTGTTTGTATTATATTGAAAGCAATACTTTACATCGTGTTTAGACTACTGTAGTTTCATCGAGAAGAGAACCAGTACGAGACAAATAGTATTTCACTCTATATACTAATTCTATTAATTTGTATGATCAATGTTTGACATTGCTGTACGGTTATTTGACAAACTTCTTCTACTTTATACGAGCAATACATTTGCTATAAAATTTTGGTAATATCATGCCAATCTCCACTATATGTGTGTTCATTATCGAGGGATGACTGTTGCTTTAAGGATGTCACCAGTATCTGCAACTTTTCAAGCAGCTCAAGAACAGAACCATCGCTGATAGCGATTCCAATGTCACTATTTAAAATAGGTAAAACGTCCGTTGAGCTATCTCCAATGTAAACAGAACAATTGTAGGTTCTCTTGATGTCATCTACTATCTTCAATTTATCCAAGCCTGTTCTTAATGAGATATCTTTTTTAAAGTTTCCCGTACACAATCCGTCACGAAATTCGAGTTCGTTAACTATGAACTTTAGGTACTCACTTTCCTCGAACCCATACAGTTTCAAAACAGATCTCATAATCAAACTTGTCCAATTTACACTTACTATGAAGAGAGGAATTTTATTCTTATGAAGTTGTGTCAAAGCCTGGATAAAATTCGGCTTGAGTTTAACCTCAGCTGCTTGGTTTTGAAAGTCTCCTTCCGACAACCCTTTGAAAAGCTTATGTTTTTCAATCTCGAGAATTGATGTCATCTCAACGTCATACAACCCTCTTTGAAATTCAGTCTCTTTACTAATTGTGTCTCGGGCACCATACTTCTTTGTAAAATTCAGTTTGAAATCATCATACGCTTCCAGGTATACCTTGCTGAAGTAGTCAAAGGGGGGCTTGAACCCTTTTTTAGCTTGATAGCTTGCCTTCGCTAATAGCTTTATTGTATCCTCTGTCGTTATTGTCTCATCCCAATCTGATATGAAAACGTCTGGTTTGATCATTCTTTTGTGAAGTCTGGGGTGTGATTTGAACACTCTTTTCATCAATTGAATGGATCCTTGCACAAGTGCTTCCTTAATTTTACATCAATTCTACTCAGACATTCCCTTAGAGTTTTTCTTTCAAAACTCAAAAGCGGTTTGACTCAAAAGTAGTTCAACTCGAAAATATGGAAATTTTTATTTAGACAAGATAATTGTTCTTGTTCCAAACTTTGTCATACAAAGAATTTTGAAGATGTCACAAGAAGATAAAAACAACTTGCCAGCATTGGGAGAGCTTGGAGATGTCAGCAAAGGAGAGAAGTTTTTTGACTCAACTGGTGATAACTCTACGAGAGACTTAAATTCCAACATCTCTTCTGCGAAGCATGAGTACAAAGGTAATGATAAGTACGAAGGAAAACATGAACGTCAACAGCCAGCAAAATTCGAGTCAAGTGCTGACAATCATGTAGGAAAATTTGAAGGGCAATACGAAGGCAAGTTCGAAGATAAATCCAAGACAAAATTTGAAGGTAAGGCTGAAGGGAAATTCGAAGGTGATACTGAAAAATCAAATGCAACAGCCCAACCTAAACACCAGGCTTCAGACAGATCAGCAAGTAAATAGGATTGTATAAGCTTTAATATCTGATCAAGAAGATTAATACAATATGGTTACTGATACAAATGTATAATGTGTTCCGGAGCAATGAAGTTTGATCGGATGATAATTAATATATTCACCTCCGCAAAAAGAGACTCTAAACTAAGTTGCTCTTTTCTAAATATCCAGCACAGTTCCCATAACATTGACATCAGAGCTTGAGTTTGAAGTAGGTGAGATACAAGTAGTAGTAGGATAGTACAATGAGCGAAAACGATTCACAGAAGTCAAGTACTGCCGATGAAGAGAAAAGAGATTTACAGTTTGATCAGAAAAAGCTTCAAGACACCATCAAACAGGCCTTGAACCCTAATGGCGACAAGCCTCAGGTAGACGAAAGGATTAATAGCACATTCGGGTACATAAGTGAAGCTGTTGAAAAGATGCAGAACTCAGAAGATAGAGATAAAACTGCTAATGAAATTGCAAGTGATTTGAAGAACAAAATGGAACACTGGGCAGCAGCTTTAAAGGAGAAGCAAGAAAAGGGCGGCGACGAGAGCAGTAACGATACCAAGAAAGACTAATGGAAGGAGCACCGGAAGAGTTTGAGATTTCGTTTCTGTTCTTTAGTCGGACTGGAATTAAAATAAGTCCGTTCGGCTTATTTTGATGAATTATCCAGAAACTGGCTGAGTCTGAAGCCTATCTTCGGCGGCCCACGCAGCTGAAAACTGGGAGTTTAGCAATTGTTCACGGCTTGCCAAGCACGTACTAATTGATCGATTTTGTTAAAATGAAGTTGTAATTTGTTCAGATTAATTGATAAGCGTTAATAAAGTGTAGTTTGGCCTACATCATTTCAATCGAATGCATGAATTATATGGAAAGGACGTAGGAGCATCGGTTGTCACTTTGCCATGATTCTGTTGCTTTAGTGCTTTCGATAGAAAAATTTAAAAGAATGATGTGTACAATCTCTATATCCACTAAGAGTAGGTAGCTCTAGGTGGACTCAAACCATGTATATTAATATTGCTGATTGTGCTTCATCAATTAGTCATTGGTAAGAACTAATCAATATAGACTGTAGAGTCTTGACTTCAGCGTAAGAGAAAATACTTAAAAATGTAAGTTTAACAGAGAAAACCAAGAATGCTGGAACTGTGGGCCAATAGAGCGTTTATTAAAGACCTATTTCTAGTATTTCAAGTAAGGATAGAGAAGGACACTATCCATACTCTTTATCCCGAAACAAGAAGGAGTTGTAATCCGTTTGGTTTTGGAGACAGATAATTTAAGATATAAAATTTTCAGAGCGATGAGATAATTATATAGTCTTCAACTTATATTCTTTTAAGAAAATACAATATCATACCTGAGCTCGAATATGAGCCAAAACGTGCCAGCATGGAAAAAAATTGGTCTTCAGGTGAAGGAGGACCAGACTGAGGACCCTTTATTAACAACCACCCATTTGGAGGATGTTACCTTGACAAATAAAGAAGCAAAGAAACTCATCAAGCAGAAGAGAAAGGCAGAGGAATCGCTTAACAAATCTAAAAAACCACCAAAAAGAGTCAAACTTCCTAAGAGTGAAAGGCCTCCTCCTCCAGATAAGGATCAGCTCACATACCTCCGTCAATATGAACAGGATCGTGACAATTGGAAATTCAGCAAACAGAAGCAAAATTGGATTTTGAAAAACCTTCGTCAAATAAGTAAAGATTATGAAAGAGCATTGCAAACATACGTGGAAAACCTTCAAGGGGGGTCCAGAAAGAGAGTAATTGAAGAGCTGAAAGATGTCATAAAGAGGTGGAATGTCACAGTTGAGGAGGCAGAGGCACGAGTTGAAGCAGAGCTTGCTGGAACTTCCAAACATGAGAAGGAGGCCGAGAAGAAGGCGGATTCCAAAGTTGAAGAAACAGAAGATACAGAAGACACCAAAAAAACGAACAAAACAGAATCCACCAAGCCTACGGGAACAAGCGAAGACGTGCCAGACTACGATTATGCTAAAAGGTGTGCAGTTTTTTTGAAGCTTTTAACAGACGACGAGTTTGAACTCAAGGGCATCCATTTACAGGACGATGATTTCCTAACGAGAGATGGAGGTTTGGCTGAAAGCCAACATGACAATGAAGACGACAATAGCAATCTCATAGTTGATGAGGTAGAAGTAAGCGGCTGCTCTGAAATCATGGACTCGAGGAAACAGCATCTGGACGATTCAAAAACCTCTCAAAGTGCAATCGAGTCGAACTCTAAAGAGAACCTGAAAGATACCGGTTCAGCAGCTCGTGACTCATCTGAGAAAGATGATAGTAAGATCGAGGAAGATGCTGAAGAAGTCAAGAAAGCAAAGAAGGAGAAGAAGAAGAAGAAGGGAAAAAAAGAGGAAAATTCCAAGAACAAGAACAAGGTAGAAAAAAGTAATCTTAAAAAAGAAGAGAAAGGGAAAAAAGAAAAAGACTCAAAGAAAGAGAGGAAGTCAAGGCTGCAAAAAGAATAGCCAATTATCAATTTCAACTCAATTTAAGATCTTTTATGGGGTTTTTTTTTGTTATAGGTTTTGTTCAGTCATTGGAGTGAACTAAAAGATAGGAATTCACCACCTAATTAGAATTGCGATGAATTAACGATAGAGATAGATAGATTAGTATTTCAAGCTCAAGTCATTGATATACATACATACATATATATATATATATATATGTATAATATAATATGTATACTTGTCTTCACGATCAATGTATGTGTTTTAGAAGAGGAATATGTTACTAGTTTATCTGCGAACTTAAAATTTCTCCAAGAAAAAGTATAGAAAGATCAAAGCCCGTACTAACAATGCCAGACATCAACATTAGTTCCTTGAAGGACAAGGCTCTCGATGTAGACCCCGACTTGAGGTTTATGGCATTGGAAGATTTCAAGAAATTTTTGCAAACCCCGTCAAATAAGACAACAAGTAAAGGAATTGAAAGCTTTATTCCTTTCTTATTAAGGCTTCTTAAAGACACTAACACGAATGTTCAGAGTCAGGCTGTGAAGACTTTTGGACTCGTTGTGCATTACATATCAGCACAAAGCATTCTAAATCTTCTCAATGATTTATATGATGACATCTTGAAGGAGAACAAGGACAATAGTGGATATAAGATCATTACCTCTATACCTAACATGGCATTGAGAAACATATTCAATAGTAACTACAAGTTTCCCCCCCTGCTTGCAAGGAATATCTTGAGTGCATTTATACCACGTTTGCTAAACAATTCCATTTCGATAGACTCGATCGAGCTATTAATTGACATTATCAAGACCCTAGGCTTTGTTTTGGACAAACAGGAGATTGTCAGCTTATTGAAGACGACGACAGACATCTCGTTTACTGAATCTGGTATTATAAGCAAACGTGCAGTTGTTGCATTCACATTACTATTAAACTACCTTGAGGAGTCAGGCGATGCAATTGAAGTTTTGAATGCCTTGGTACCGGATATATCCAGCAAGTTCACTTCTGCCAAGGGTGGCTCAAACTCTGTGAGGGTACACTTGACTCTTTTCTCGAGTATTTTGAATAGTTTGCAAATAATGAAAAAGGCTGACGAGAAAATCTTGACAGACGGTACGATTGAACATATGTTAAAGACCTGCCTTTCCTACTTGAAGTTGGAAAATTTAGAATCAGACTTAGAAACAGAGGATTATGACTTTGACAGTAAAATTGAAGAGAATTTGGTCAGAGAGGATGCATTAAATACGATAAATGACTTGATAAATGCTGTACCATTTGACTCATTCAAAATATTCTTGAATGAGGCGATAGACATACTCAAAACGTTTTCGAATTATGACCCCCTTAATTCAGACTTAACAACAGATGACATTTCGACCTCAGATAACGAGTCTGAGATAGAGTTTTCGGATGACGAAGACGGAATTAATAACAGCGAAGACTACGGCAACGACTGCTCATGGAAGTTACGGGCTAAATCTGCAGTGATTATCAGATCTTTGACGTGTAGGTACACCCAGTTGTTGCCTCTTCTTTATACAGAGGTGAGCTCTTATTTGGTAAACTCGGCCTCTGACAGGAATGATCTCGTTTCTGAAGATAGTATTCGGAGCTTGATTACACTTATCAATTACACCTCCCCGGAAAGCGAGTCCTCGTATTACTCTTTGAAGAATACGACGAGAAAAGGGTCTGATATAAGTATGATCGGCGAAACTGATCCTTTGAACCAGTTGGTAACAAAGGTATCTCCCAAATTGGAGAGGATCCTATTTGACACACTAGTTACATCGAAAAAGACAGCAATGTTGAGTATTATTTTGAAATTGATTGAGAGCTTGATAATAAATAACGAAGAGTTGTCAACTAGTTTTTTGGAAAAGTTATACCATAATATTGGGAATTTGGGTGTTCCAACAAGCGGCAATGTGGAGTTTCTAACCTTGTACAAAATTGTGATCCAAAAGAACGAGCTATCAGAAATTCCTCAGGACTTTCTCAATTATATATTGAATGAACTATCGGTCTGCCTCTACAATAAGAAGCTTTATTATAATGTTATCGCAGAAACATTGAACCTAACCATATTAATTATTAGCAGAATATCTCAACTAAAGACCTTAGCTGAGTTTCAAGGCAAGTTAAAGGAGCTTTATCGTTCAGTCATCGCTATAGCTTTGGACAAGGATTTTTCCGGCGAAATCAGAGATAAGGCCATTGCAGCTCTCGCAGAGTTCTTGATAAACGATCAAATAAATGAGGAGGAGCTTGAACAGGTATTACAAATTTACACGCATGGATTAAACTCAGAAGCAACAGTCAAGAGTGCGTTGGAACTGTTAAAGAGGGTTTTCAATTCTGGAAATACACATCTTAGACTTTTCAGGGATCAGAAAGAATTCTTAAGTTTCGTAATAGAAAGACTCGGTACTTTCATATCATCCAGTGATGATAGCTTAGGTCAATTGTCTTTAGGTTTGTTTGATGTCGTTACCAATTGGGACGGGTTTAAAGGCTTGGATTTGAAGAATGCTAACAAGTACGTGGAGATCCTCATGGACGTGAGTGAGAAGACAAACAATTATCAAGACTTGTTCTTACTTTTCAGCATAATGAGCAAACTTGTACAATTTTGTGAGATTAACGAAAAATTTGTGCATCATTTAGTTCGGATTGTCAACAACAAACTTGAAGACGTGGATGACTTCAATACAAGCAGCCTTGAGCAGTTGGTTAAGAGGATCTCTATCATTTATCTGAAGGATGACTTGAATGAGATATTCATGCATCACCTTAACCAAAGACTTTTCATAACCGCTAAAATAGTTGCAGTCTTGACTATCGAGAAGTCGGCAGATCAGCAGATCGTATCAGTGGAAGAGGAATTGAACAAATACATTCATGAAGGTTTGACTCTTCCTGACGACAGAGTCATCTTTGACGTTCAGTTCTTGGGTAACATTGGATCTACGAGGAAGTTAAAGCTCGTGGAGTTAGAAGGATTCATGAAGCTTCTCGAACATCGCAGTAACTCAATACGTTTAGCATCAGCTCGTTCCATAGGTCTATTGGTCAGCAGAAACACAGGTAAATACTTGGATTTACTATTGAAGAGCTATGACGATTCCAGCTCTCAGAGGGACTTGAATTTGATATCTTTGAAACAAATTGTGTCAAACAAAAGTCTTGACACTAATGTGCTAAAGCTCATTTGGGATAATATATGGATGATTATTGGACGTGAGACAGAGTCGAAACTTCAGAATACATCAGTGCTCAGACTTTCTGGAGATGTGTTATCAAAAATATGCTTGCGTGAGACGACTTTTGTTGATAAGATTGTGGAACAAGCCCTGTACACCGAGACGAGTTCAATAATGTACACGATCGTTGTTATCTTGAAGCAATTAATTAGCAATTTCAGAGGCGACGAAGACGCCGCATTGCAGCAACTTGTGTTGAAGAGTTTGAGATTCTTCGAATGTACCAACATCGACGTTAAGCAAGCGTTAGTAGGCACTGTTTTAACCGCTCTTCACAATAAGCCATCACTTATTCTCCCTCATTTGTCAACCCGCATCTTGCCCTACATCTATCAGGAGTTGACAGCAAAAGATGAATTCAAAAAAATCATTCCCATGGGCCCTTACAAGTATGTAATCGATGAAGGGTTGGAAATCAGGAAATTGAGCTACGAATTACTCTACACTATCATTGCAATCGACTCCAACTCTATTCGTGCTAATAAAATAGGCCTCCAGCAGATTGGCCGCAAAATCATCACCAATGGATTGCGCGATAACGAAACTGACGTGGTTGTGTTGTCTTCCATCACCCTCATGAGCTTAATCAACAAAGACCAAAACTTTTTGGTTTCAGACGATCATACTTTATCAGACTTGATTGACGCCCTCAAGTTCAATTTGAACAAGAAGCTCAAGTCCAAGGCTAGTGCTCAAGAATCGGAGACTTTCGAAGAGAATCTCAAATCAATCATCAGGCTTTCCAATACAGCCAATACCAGTTTGTCCGCCTCCAATTTCTCCTATACCCCTTGGGATGGCTACTACGCTGAGATGAAATCTTCTTATTTGCAGCTATATAATGCAGTGAGTCTGGATTGAACCCTGCCACCGGCCTTACCATAGGCCTTGCCAGAGATCCGCGTCTGGCCGCGCCTTTAAAAAAAATGGTTTTTCACGCTACTGACCATTTTCTACCGATAAATCTATATACCTATATGTCTTTTGACCACTGGTCTCTGTGTATAGCCAACTTTTTTTTTTGCAATAGCCTTGATACTTCGCTTTCACCGTGGATGGTACTCTCATAGCCAGCCATTTCAGGCGAGTAATGTATAAAGTGCCAAGTATCCGACACTTCACTAACTCCATGTTTCGCTTGATCCTACACCCGCTTGCCTCTACATGCTTTCATCGGAAAAAAAAAAACTTTGGCCTAACAAGCGTCGCTTTCCCAGCGAATGCTCGCGGCAATGCTGCCGCGAGCATTCGCTGGACTTTCTGGGTCTTAGCAGCTGTGCCCGACATTCGCGCTGCGTTTCCCATGCAAACGAGGCAAAACTTTGCGGTTCTAGGTACGCTCTCATCCTCGTCTGCCGCCAGAGTTTCGCAGTGCTCGCAAAATAGGACACCTGCCAAGTTGAATCGTCACAAACACACAATCTATGTAAATTGCACTAGTTACATAGATTACACACACTACACAAACTTACCCAGTATCTACACTAAAACTACACTACTCTCTCCCTACGCCGTCCTTCCATCCTATCTCCTCATACTGCGACTAGATCGCCAAATAGACTCATTTCATAGCCATAATATCGCACTCTCCAGCAAACGTACTCCCACCATGCTTTCTCATGCTTGTATAGTAAAAAGCTTAGTTTAGTAATAGGTTCTAGAACTAACTAAGACCTATTACGAGCTAGTAAATCTGTACTCTATTCATTTCACCTATTGACAGCGACAACACAAACTAGCTATAGCGATAACTAGAGTGCCGCCACCCAATTACCGCTAGTCTCATTCGTGTGTGTACCAGTCAAAATCCAAAGTTACACAAAACCATTTCACATTTTTTTTTTTCAATTTTCAATTATTCTTTTTGTGTTCAGAATTTAAACCTTAAAAATGATTTGAAACATCTGGACAGCAAGATGCAGGAAAGCGGGTTAGGAGCTAATCGTGACAAAATGTCATTAGTTTTGCAACTGTTTAGAATTGTATAAATACAGCAAAAAAGATGGGGTTTCTTCCCCAGTATATTTTGTTGCTAAAAGCTATATAACAGGCTGAAAGCTACCTTTAACCGTCTTCAAGTAATACAACAGCGTCTGTTACAAACACTAGATTAACAGGTACTTCAAGCTTTACAAAAATTACTTTTCTTAATCCATAGCGGTAAGTTATCGCAGATATAGATATCAAGAACACAGCGGCTAATAGGGCGGCGGCACACATCTTAGAGTTGTTGAAAGTGGCCATCGTTCACTCGAGTCGGATAGAAAGTATACTTTAGAGAGTACAGCTTACTTTGAGATTTAGTGAGTGTGAGCTAGTGCGTGTCGAAGCTACTACTGCCGGCACAAGCACAGGGATTCCTCACGACTAGATAGAAATTAAAGAACTGTCAAGACAAGCATCCCGGTTTGAGCGGGGACAACAGCGAGGCGATAGACTAGGCGTGGACCAAGTTTAGAGGCGAATAGAAGTCTTTACAGCGAGAAAAAAGGTGCACCTGAGCGTGTAGCAGAGGAGGGCAGTGACCAAACGAGCGCACCGATTGTACAAAAGACGCAAAAATAGAGTCAGGGCTAGCAGCTGATACAAGTGGGCAAAAGAATCGAGAGTTCGTCATGTGGCTTTTAGACAAAGGGTGGAGCCTTGGCAGGATCGTCAAGAGAGCAGAGAACAAGGTTGTTCTGATTATAGATACATTCATATACTACGTTATCAACGTGTTGATGTTGATCATGAACTTTACCGACAACGTGGGAGAGGTATCAGAGAAAGTTGCTTTCAACTACCAAATCATCTACACTTCGTTCAAACACAAGTTGTATAACAACATTAATTGAAGAGGGTGGAGTGTGATTTCGTAAATTTTTCAAGCAGACAAAAATTGTGTTTTGGTGGGGGGGGAAGGACGCATAAACGGCTAAACTAAAATTTTCGGCGAGCAATGTGAGAACCTTCGCTGCATGAGACTTACAACCCTACCCCACTGAGAGAAGGACGTCATTGCTTTGAGGTTTACTTTCACAAGCTTATTGCACCATGGTCTGTTGATGCTAGCAACATAGGTTAAAGGCTCCATGGTCAAGTGTTAAAAAAGCTGGTTTGCACTGAGAGTTTCAAGAACGAGTCTGGGCCCAGCATGCCTCCTGTAGATCGGAAGGCAGCTCGAATACAATCACGAATCCAGTTATTGAGAATTCCAACAAACTGGAAGCAATTACTGCAGGAGGTTGTTTCATTTCCTATAAACGAAAGTGGTTAAAAACGGACGTTATTTAGGAGATGTGCTTGGGTTTAGGTAAGCTTGGTATTATGCCTGGAAAAATAAAACAACCCGTAATCTTATTGTTGTAGAGTTTATCAAATTACAGAAAGTAAAAATTCCCAGGACTGGTTTTACGAACTTTATTTGCAAGTAGAACTAAAAGGTTATGTCTGGGAGAAGATTTAGTTGCTGCTGTTCATATACACATTTGAAAGACACTTGAGGGGGTCTGCGACTGCGCGGGTTCGCAGTCAAAAGTTGGCCTCAGTCTTAATGGTTTATCCATGTTATAAATACAAGCATATTTAAGCTGTTGATGCTCTTACTTTCGAGAGAGACTCGTATTACTAAGTCACTTTGAACATGATATAGGCGAGCCAGTTCTGTAGAAGATTAAGGTTTCGTAGAATGTCTTTCTATTTCTAATGTATCTGACAATAGAAACTACTTATTTTACATGTGATAGTGGTCAAAACTTCAGCCATTCTTCAAACATACAGAAAAGGGGCATCCGTTTGAACAGCTATTTCTTGAGATGAGCTTTGCGAGTGGTCAAAAATGTATTGTAGATATGAATATTCAACGGGAAACTCACTAATGGGAATTAACAGCCGCATTGAGCTAATGGTCCGATTCAGTCCTTGATGATAAGTTCACGAATTATTGTGTCATACAAGAGGTAAGGAACGCACGATAACAACTTGAGTAAATTCTGCTTACCCTCTACAAAAGTACCACAAATCATTAGCATGAGACTACACGATACGGTAACTGAAGAAATGCAAGTCATCAACTATAAGGTGATTTCGATAAATAACGTCTATTGTGTCAAATTGAATTATTTGGAGATTTGAGCTTTGACCCAACTCTCTAAACCACCTTTAACAATGATATCCTGTAAATTCGTCCCTAATTCACCAACTTTTTGAGACAAGACCACTTTGCCATCGGAATCAGTAACATCAACATGTGCTTTAGTGACATCCCACTTTAAAAACCAGCCGGTTCTGATAGTAGGCTCATTAGCACCTGCGTACTTCTCTCTCAACTTATTTATCAATGCAGGAATTTCTAATGTGAGTAATGCGTTGTTGATTGAGTTTCTTGAAAAGATGTTACCAAAAGAGCCCGCAACAACCAACCTCATACCACGAGCCAATATCGCTGTAGCAGCTTGTTCTCTTGATGAACCTGTTCCGAAATTGTAACCAGAAATGATGATATCACTGGGTTTCGTTTTGGTGTTGAAATCAGCATCGTAGTTTTCCATACACACTTCGGCCATTTTCGACTTCGGTACATCATCTTGGTAAGTGTACTTTCCTGGATAGATACCATCAGTATTGATGTTGTCGGCGTCACACAACACCAACTCACCTTCAATAGAAGTTGGGAAGCCTTCCAAGATTTCAACAGCACCTTCTTCAGTTTCGCTGGCGGGTTCTGCATCAGGGATAGTTATGGACTTCACGATCTCATTTTTCTTGGGAAGCTCTTTGCCTTGCAACTCTTCTGGTCCACCAATTCTCCCTAACACAGCTGATGCTGCAACTACCTCTGGCGAGGCAAGATAAGCTAATGCCTCCCTGGATCCCATTCTACCTTTGAAATTACGGTTTGTAGCAGAGATACCAACTTCACCGTCTTTCAACAAACCGGTACCTAAACCGATACAAGGCCCACAGCCTGCTGGTAATGGTTTCGCACCGGCATCAATTATATCTTTCCAAGCGCCTACGGCCTCAGCATCTTTTTGTACATTGGAAGAGGCAGCTGCGACGTAAAACTCCACACCATCAGCTACTTTCTTGCCTCTAATAACATCTGCAGCCGCTTGGATATCACTAAGCCTGGAGTTAGTACAGGAAACTAAGTAAGCTTTGTTGATCTTTACATTCTCTTTGGCCAAGTCAGGCAACGAGGTTGAAATTTTGACAGAGTTAGGGCCAGAAACATATGGCGATAACGAACTCAAGTCAATAACGATGTGCTTGTTGTAGACACAGTCTTCATCTGCAGCCATCTTGTTCTCTATCAAGTTCTGGACAGTTTCTTCATTAACTCTAGGATGGGGCTGAGGCAAGATATTCAATCTCTTTTTGTAGAAGTCAATCAAAACATCGTCTACAGGGAACAATCCAGACAAGGCACCCCATTCGGTAGTCATGTTGGCGATGGTCAATCTGTAGTCAATCGACAAGTGTTGCACACCATCACCAGTAAACTCGATAGCATGATTCAAAACCTCGTCTTGATTGAATGTACCACATAAAGCCACAATGATATCCTTTCCTGTGACTCCTTTTGGTAACTGCCCTTTCAACTCAACTTTTGCAACAGGTGGGATCTGCCACCAGGTTTGTCCTGTAGCCCATATTGATGCCGCATCAGTTCTCACAATTGGTGTACCAAGAGCTCCAACACCACCATAAGTGTTTGAGTGGGAATCAGACGCAACTGACAAGTTAAGAGGGAATGCGTACCCTTCTTCTATCATGATCTGATGTCCAATACCCCTACCCGCAGGATAGAAGTCGATACCCTGCTCTTTTGCGAATTTTTCAATGTTGGCATACTTTTCCAAGTTCTTTTCTGACTTATTCTGAACATCATGGTCCAATGTACAAACGATTTGTTTCCTATCGTGTACCTTGGTTGCACCAAGTCCCATGAACTTGGTGGCCACAGGCCATGAGTTATCATGGGACATACAGTATGCTGGCTTAATTGTGACATAGTCACCACTGGCAACTTTTTTATTTCCGCTTAATCCAACCGCATACTTTTGAACAATTTTTTCTGTTAAGTTCTGTCCTTTATTCAATACTCTAGACACATGCAACAATCGTACGCCCGTAGGCCTGAAGCTACCACAAGATTTAGGGCATCTCATTTTCCACCTAGGTTGTGTTTTCAGAAAAAGTTTACAATTTTGTCTTTAGTTTTTTAAGTACGAATCTGGAGAATCTGTATGCGACATATGAGTCAGACGTAAAGGCGATAGTTGGATTGGCTTGCAATCGAACAAAAAAAATAGGACAGGGAAAAAACAAATTGTACTGCACAGACTTCCAGAATAAAGTTTATTCCTCCTTCTTTATTCAACCGATCCCCTGCTAATGAGCTCCATACTAGAAGCATGGCTTCTATGTATCACAGTAACTTGCTCATATGTCTTGGTGCTTTACTTGTTCGTTCCTGCTAAACTAGCAGGAAAATCCAGAAATGACCCTTGTTTGATCAAACACCGGATGTTCCTAGTGTCCTGTCTTTGTTTTGGATATACAGTAGCACTTCCTTATGCAACGAGTGCAAATGGCTTGTACAACAGCTACCTGGAGGCGTTTTATGCTCTAGGATTGGTCCCAGGAAAGACCAAAACAGCCAGTCTTCTGTTGGACATGGCAAATGTGTTGCAAGCTCTCAAATTGATCTTGGTCCTTTATAGCGGCCCTATAGCGCAATACGGGCTCCAGGTAAAGAATAACTTCTCTACCTTGAGACTGGACTTCCTTGACAACTTCGTCCTGATATGGGGCGTCAGAGACCACATTTTCGCTCCCATAACGGAGGAATTGGTGTACAGATCAATGGTGTTGTCTATTTTACAACCAGTATACCCAAAGGCAACAACCTCCATATTTGCGTTGACGCCTCTACTCTTTGGATTTGCCCACATACATCACGGAATCGAGCTTCATCGACAAAAACAATACCCTTTGTCATCGATTCTCATGTCCATATCGTTTCAGACCCTTTATACCACCTGTTTTGGCTTTCTCACTAACTACCTATTCATCACGGCGGGAAATAACATTTGGGCCCCCATAGCGGTTCACAGCGTGTGCAACTTGATGGGCTTCCCTGACTTCTCAATGCAGGGACCTCTATACTGGACGTCTACCTACTATTCCTTACTAGTTTTAGGCGTAGCTTACTTCATCACTATGTTGCAGCGCTTGAAATAGTTCACATTATAATTGTAATACAAAAACACGAATAGAAACTTTATAAACACGATTTTTTTGTGTAAAATTTATAATTACCGTGTAGAGCACCGTTTAAAATCAAATCGTTACAAATACACCGCTTTGAAATATAATATAGGCTCAACAAGCACGACAGCAGAAGGCTTAAAAGTGCAGAATACTCTTGTACATACTTTTGATACCCCAAGCTAGCTACAGTGGAAAAAAGCATAGATAACCGCCTTGGAACGACAAGATTCAAAAAAGGAGGAGATAATCTCGAAGCAACGAAAGTTGGAATAGAGGAAGAAGAAAACATAGAGCGTAGCAAGGTGTTGAGGTTGTAAAGAGATTTGCTTTGTATAGTGAAAAGAGGTAGTTGAGAGAAGGAATCAAGCTGTATACTGAAGTATGACGGACGACGACCCTAATCACTATGAAAGTGCAGCGAAGAACATAGAACAGGAGAAGAAGATAGTGGCGGCTTTGAAGCGGTTGTCGATAGGGAACATGATGAGCTACGACCCCGATTTGCCTATGGAAGATATGGACATTCAATTTCTGTATCAACAGGGAGACGAAGCTAGCGGTAACCGGAGCCCCAGTCCCACTTCTCCTGTTCGCAGCCCAGGGTCCCCTAAGGGAGACAGCACATCTCCACAGAGAAGCCCATCGAGCTCAAGAAAGTCATCGTTAAAGTCATTATCGCCAGAGAGGCCTGTAAATAACATTCCCAAGACTCCAGAAAAGAGCATGGTCGAATCAGACCCAGACGCCCCTCTTGACACAGACTCATTGCTATGGGTTCCTGCGGAATTGCATCCTGAAGTAGACCCCGACCAGTTCAAAGTGCATGTTCAAGTCAAAGTTGAGGAAATAATGGAGAAGAAGCTTTCCCGTAATTCGTTATCACGCCGCTCGTCTTTGTCTTCTTCATCCTTACCGGACGATTCAGAGAGTACCACGAGTGGGAGAGACTCTCCGCGGAATGTGAATGAATCGAAGTTTAAAGACAGTGACATCAAGAAAGAACATAGGATCAGTAACCCCTCGTTGAAGACATTAACTAATGAATTGGAGAGATTATCAAAGTTGGCAGGAATGGATTCAAGCGATGCAGTCACGATCGCTCGCACCTTGTCCACCTCATCTTTAGGGTACACTAATGTTGAAAGAAGGGCCATGGATGAATTGACGTCTCCACCACATACGTCTCCAACTCAAGTGTCACTCAAAAGGGACGACGACAAACAATGTTCTTCTGCAGAAGAACCACCATCACCCACACTCAGAAAGAGCAAGCAGGAGAATGGAGTTATGGGCTACCTGTCATCCCCAGTCCTGAACCTGAATGAACAGTACATGCATCACCCTAAAGACTTCGCTTTGAAAAGAAGCAGAAGAATGGACTACAGAAAGCACTCGGCAAATTCAATGACATCCATCTCAACAGGGTCTAATTTACAAAACGCCAAGGCAGACAGATTAGCAGAGTTGAGAAGCAACTTGAACCAAACTGCCGTTTCATCTAAAACTTCAGAACATCGGAAATTGCATAAACACCCAATGCAGCATAGCGGAAAACATCGTAACTTGTCTGACCCGCTGTATCCTCATCATCGTAATGAAACTTTACGCCATAATCTTCAACTGTCAAATGACTCTCCATATCCATCTGCCGCCGCATCAAGCCTTGATATTGAGAAATTTAGTCACCAAAATCATCATAGCAAAAAATTACCAAGAGTGAAGCCATCTAAAGACTACAGTCATCTAAACACAAACAAGACCTATCATACACTCACAAAAGCTTCAAGTAATCCTACACTATCCACGAATCCATTAGGAAAAGATAAATCCTGGCATCGTCAAAATGTACCTACTCAGCCATTACCCCCTAGTCCCGTTTCTAAATACAGACACCATAGAAACCCAAGTCAGTTGAACAACTTTCAGATGGAGCGGTCTCCACAAAGAAGTAGAGGATCTTCACTTATCGTTCAAAACCTGGCACCAGTATACCCATCCCATAGGAGAAGCTCCAATCGTTTGCAAAATACTTTCCAAGCTTCAAGAGATAAGTCGGAGAAAACTGCAGAGTTACCCAACCCCGAGGAGAACACACTGGGCCTCAGGAATATGGAAAAGTCTAAACAATTGAATCAAAACTTGGACTTGTTGAGATCTGAAATCAACGAGTTCAAAGAGAGCTTGACAAGGATCGACTCTTCCTCGATTGAAAAAACAAACGATGATTCAACTTCTGATGTTCCTGAACCTGACTATAGCTTTGACACTAGTCAGAACATAAGTTATGAAGATGTTTTGGGCATTGAAAGTAGCATTCAGAGTGAGAGCAGTTCTACAAATGAGTTCACTCTTTCAAATGAGAAGAAAGCGCTTTCCGAGTTTAACGAATCTGAAATAAGTCTAGTACCAGAAGAAGTAAACAACAAGAAAGAATATAGAACTTTAAAAGACGCTGGAAGGATTGTTAATGATAGAACCGATTTTGAAGTTGCACCTTTTAACGAAAAAACTCAACCAATCAGTGTTACTAACATTGACGAGCCAGTTATCAATTTCTCTTCTGACATTCATTCAAACAGTGAGAGCGAAGCAAGTTCAAACTCATCTGATAATGATATCTTGCTTCATTCTGATAGCATTGACCAAAGTTCAATCGCTGAAGAAAATCAGTCCAGAAGGGATGAATTTGTCTCGCCTGAATTTTTAGGTCTTGATTCTCAAACACCAACTGTTACCCCACACGCTTCTAAAGACTCAGGTAAAAACTCAAGAAAGAAGTCGTATGGTCTAGTAACAAGCAATTCTTCAAATTCCCTCACTTCTGAAGAGTCAGTAGGTCATGTTCAAGAAGAAAAAGTTATTAGAAAGAAGAAGTCATGGCCATGGCTCAAGGAGAAATCTACTAGCCTGTCGTCTAACGAGAAGAAAGAATTACCAGTGTTACCTGAACATTCTGCAGCAATACAAGGAAGGTCATTTTCTAACCCAGAGTTTACTACCAGTAGACGAAAACTTTCAGAGCATGACTCAGGCGAGACGACCAAGGTTCTGGAAAATGGACTGTTTTCCAATTCCGGCAAGGAAAACGTTATCACCAAATTCTTCAAGAAAAAGAGATCGAGCTCTTTCACGTCTGCAGGACCTAATGTGACGAAGGACAATCAGAAGTCGACCAACCAATATGCGGGCGTTACAGTTGACTATGAATCTGATTCGGATATAAAAAAGAACATTCATGATAAGATAAAAGGAGGAATTTTCAAAAAGAGAAATAAAAACAAACGCAACGACAAAGAAAAAGATCAGAAAGATTTGCAAGCAATCTCTCCAACACAGGGGAAATTTAACATTGACAAACGTAATGAGACTCATCAGAAGTCTGAAGTTGGTAAGGATGTTTTAGCTGAAAGCAATTACCAGGAAAAGGTTTCAGCCTGCAAAATTACTTCGACCTCACAGTACAACTCAGAAAGTCACACACAGAACAAAGTTGGATCCAAGTCTGATTACGAGAATGAAAAGGATAAGAAGAAATTTAGAAATAACACCGTCTCCAAATTCATCGAATCAAGCAAGGAAAAAATCAACTATAAAGTTGATAAAGCTAAGGGTGAAAGGACTGCAACAGACCAACCCGAAGCAAACACAGAACCCTCTTCGAACAAGGACGAACAAGATGGAACCGCTGATGATAATACCACACCCAAGGCTGTACCATCCACTGATGTTCAAGAAAAACTTAAGAAATCGATCAAGAGAACCTCCAAAGCGAATCAACCTATCGAATTCACTGATTCTGCTTTTGGCTTTCCCCTTCCTCCTCCTTCACAATCTACCTTGGTGATGCTTGACTACAGATTCCCTGTACATGTTGAAAGAGCAATTTATCGGTTGTCTCACTTGAAGTTGGCGAACCCAAGGAGATCGTTAAGAGAACAAGTACTACTTTCTAATTTCATGTACGCATACTTGAACTTGGTTGATCATACATTACATTTGGAACGTCAATCTAATGTGACCTCTCCAACTTCCCCTGACTTGGACGAGGAATTGAATGACAATCTTTCTGATGAACCTGATGTAAGCGAAACAGATGAAGATGGAATGGAATCTGTTTCTCTTATGGACGATATCACTGACCTAGATGCCGCTGACGCGAGAAACCTCACTCCTACAGATTTAAAAGTCTAAAAAGTTAACATTGCATCAAGAATAGATACATTTAAATTACGTGAACTGTGTAGACATCGTTGTAGAGCTTGATTATGATGATGTTATTTCTTTACATTTTCTTTTTTTTTTTATTTTTTTTTTTTTCATTCTCGGTTTTCGTCTTTTTTTTTTCTGCAAATGTTTACAGAATAACACCACCATCGAAATATAGAAATAGTATAAAGACTTACTTAGCTCTAGAGTCTACCTTCTTTTTTCGAAAAAAGGAATTAGAAAATAAAAAAGGAATTAGAAATTAAGTTAGAAAAAATGTCGAGGAATCTTCCATTAGTGTCTGCTAATGAAGTAGAGAAACATAACAAGCCAAACGATTGCTGGGTTACGTTGTATGGTAGAAAAATTTATAATGTCACAGAGTTTTTAGAGGAACATCCAGGTGGAGCCGAAATAATATACCCATACGCTGGTAAAGATATCACGGAGATTATGGCGGACATGGAAAGTCACGAACACTCCGAAAGTGCTTATGAAATGCTTGATGACGAAATGTTAGTAGGATACTTGGCCACAGACCATGAAGAAAGAGAGTTGCTTAACAACAAGCATAGGACACCGGTGGAAGTCAAGTTAACAGATGATGACGAAGCCGTTGATATTTATGAGTTTCACGACAAACTTCCCACGTTGGACAAGTTATCTATCCAGACCGATTTCGAAGAAGATGTTAGAAAGCATCGTTTCTTAGACTTAAACAGAGCATTAATCCCTCAGGTTCTTTTCGGAAATTTCACCAAAGATTTCTACTTGGACCAGGTTCACCGTCCGAGACATTACGGAAAAGGTTCGGCTCCATTGTTCGGCAACTTTTTGGAGCCTCTTTCTTTGACTCCATGGTGGGTAGTGCCTACCATTTGGCTTCCACCTAACCTTTTCATTTTCTACGTTGGGTTCGTTAATCAAAGCAAAATCATCGCTTTGAGTTTCTGGGTTTTGGGTTTGTTTGTTTGGACCTTGGTTGAATATTGCTTGCACAGATTCATTTTCCACTTGGACAAATATCTTCCAGATCACCCTGTTGCGCTCACAATACATTTCACCTTGCACGGAGTACATCATTACTTGCCTATGGATAAGTACAGGTTGGTCCTCCCACCCGCGTTGTTTTTAATCCTTGGATTTCCCTTTTACAAGTTGATATTTAACATCTTTCCATTCTATATGGCTTGTTCGGGTTTTGCTGGTGGAACTTTGGGGTACATCATGTACGACGTCACTCACTACCTTTTGCATCATACTAAATTGCCAAAGTACTTGCAAGATTTGAAGACATATCATTTGGAACACCATTACAAGAATTATGAAATGGGGTTCGGTGTCACCAGCAGATTTTGGGACGTTATCTTTGGAACTGAAATTACTACTACTTTCGAGAAGAGAAAGTGATTGTTATAAACGCTTTTGCACAAGCTTACTTGTAAAATATGTCGACCTAATAACTTAATACTAAATACCTAATGTTGTTGAGGTCAAAAATTCGTTAGATGTACATACGAAAAAATATGCAATTATGATTAATGCTACGAAATCGAATATTCGAATCTAAGATCTCATATGCGGAAAAAGTACTCATCCGAATTCAGCTCGAGCCCGCCTAGAGTAAGTGACTTTTGCTTCGTAATGTGACTTGGGGTGGATTGATGTGACGAGTTGTTACTTTGTTGATTCGTATTTTTCAGTTTACGGCCATGGTGCCTGTCTTTCCAATCAATATCCGCAAAACTGTTTTGAAGTACAAGCTTCCTATCAAAGAGGCGTTTCTTGATCTCATGCATTTTCGTGTCTAGTCTTTTCCGTTTAAGTACTCTAGTTTTGAAATTAGTGTAACTTATGTTTCCTGAATGTTTCTTTTCAACTTGAGTAAGATGTTCGTTGTAATCGAAGTGTCTTGAAACGGGCAGTTCAATTACGGTGTCTGAGCTGTCGCTGTACTCTGTATCATTGTCATCATCTTCGTTGTGTTCATCATCCTGGTTATCATCATCTTCATTATCATTATTCTTATTATCATTATCGTCACTGTCATCAGTGTCATATTCATAATTATAATTGACCGAGTCAAATATACTTTCACATCTCTTGTAAAGCTGTTCATACCCCTTCGTGCTCAAAACACTGTCCTTCCTCTCTTCGGTATCGAGTCCCGCTAAAAGTACATCCTGCCAACTAAGCAACCTCGAGTATGGCTTGTTTGAAGACATGAGAACATGACTCTGCTTTTGAACATTGATAATGCAGTTGACTAGCTGATCTACTTTATTTGCCAATTTTTTTATAATCTCTGTGATTATGCTTGAAGCAATGCTATCAGTGAACCCTTCTGATTCTCCACATCCCAAAGCCAAACACTTGTCGTGTAATTTTTTCTCTATAAGGGCCGTTAGTTCAATCATCATGTCTGTCCTACTATCAGACAACGTTTCTCGGCTTGCGATTGAGCGTATCCTAAACTGCCTACGCTTGCCGGTATCATCAATCGCAGGCAGTGAAGATCCTTGGTCTATTTCGTGAGGCTGATCAGCTTCACATTCATTACTTTGATCACTAGTCACACCTAGTGTCTCCTCAGCACTTGCTTTGACCTCAAAATCAGTTTCGCTCACAATGCTATCCATGTACTTTCTTGACGATTGTGGATCGGGCACCAGATCGAAGGGAAGTGGCCAACTAGCCCAGTTCCTTCGAGGAAAGTATGGGTTGATTCGATGAAGTAAAAAAGTTGAATAAAGATGTAATGCGAGATCTTGTCGGTACTCCTCCTCGAGCGACTCTAGCAAACCATTTCTTTCAATCAGATTAGACATATCTGTAGGCGAACTCTTAGAATATATGAAGGAGTCTTCGCTCCATCTACTGTTTACTAGGATTGCAAATAAAAAAATTGTCCTTCATAAAACATCTTCACTTTCAGGTGAGGAAAATTTTGATAATCTACTAAAATACATCAAAAGTTTTCGTTCTTTCCCCTTCTCCTTTCTTTCTTTTTCTTTTCCTCTGTAGGATAGCATATATTTTTGTCAGTATAGTTGAATATCGACGAGTGGGTTCAGGTTTGTAGAGATTAAACGAGAATAATGGAACAATATCAAAAAAACTTTTTGGACATTGCTTTGGAATCTCAAGCATTGAAGTTCGGGACCTTCACCTTGAAATCTGGACGTCAGTCTCCATACTTTTTCAATCTCGGGTTTTTCAACACCGGTAAGTTGCTTTCTACCTTAGCTGAGTCGTATGCTAGTGCTATCATCAAGTCTGGTCTTGAATTCGACATTCTTTTTGGGCCGGCCTACAAGGGAATTCCTTTAGTCGCCATTACCGTCGCCAAATTAGCTGAATTGGCCCCAGAAAAGTACGGGAAGATCGGATACGCTTTCAACAGAAAGGAGAAGAAGGACCACGGCGAAGGAGGATCAATTGTAGGATGTCAACTCAAAGACAAGAAGGTCTTGATTATCGATGATGTGATGACCGCCGGAACTGCTATAAACGAGGCTTTTTCCATCATCAACGAGGAGAAAGGAAAAGTAGTTGGATGCATTATTGCTTTGGATAGGCAAGAAACCACCACAGACTCTGATTTGTCTGCTACCCAATCTGTTCTGAAGAGATACGGGATCCCAGTTGTTTCCATTGTATCGTTGAACGACGTTGTGTCTCACTTGAAGGAAAGATTCACTCCAGAGGAATTGACCTCTATTGAGACGTACAGAAAGCAATACTCTCCTAAGTCTAATTAATGCTACATGATGAATTAATTAAACCATTTTTTATATCTATAAATACAATCGTACAACAAACCCTATTAACCTCTTATTTTCATGATTTTCTTTTTGGGTTGTTTTGGCACCAGTGGTGCTTTTACGCTGGCTTGTTCAGGTTCTGGATCGTAAATACTTTTCGTCATTGGATGTTTGATGGTCAAGTTTGAGTGGATTGGGACAATGGTGTTCATTTTGAATCCTTTAACTTTTGGAACCTCGCAAGGCTCAAACCCAGACTCATACTCACGAGGAATAGGCATGCCTCCCTTGGGCCCAATACTTTCAAGTGTAGTAGGGTGGTTTTGCAAATATTCAGCAATGTAATTAAGCAAAGCTCTTTTCGTTTGATATCTTTGGTCGGTATGTCCACCCGTTTTAGAGTCTTTTAAAAGCACTCTAACTCTACCTGGGTTACCAAAATCTTGAGGATGGGTCTTGTCCAATTCCAACAAAACAGGCAACCTCAAAGCACGACATGCATCAGAAATGGTTTTTGCCAAAGGATTCTCGACCGCTTTCGTATCCTTGACTCTTCTGCCTTCCTTGTGGCTTCTGTTCTTGTCAAAATAACATGGATAGATGATTTGAAATTTCTTTAATTCCTGACGTTCTTCCTCTGAAAACTTATTGGGATCGACAATGTCTTTATTACCAACATCAGGATTTATTGCCTGCGGCGATGATGCTGAAGGAAACATGGGGAACAAACTAGGTTCGTCGTCTTGCGATCTGGTCACTTGAGGTCCTTGTCTCAATGGTGCTATCGGTGTTTTTAATGATGGATCAAACTGGGCAATGTCCATATCCATGTTATCTATATCATCATCGGTGATATCCTCTAGAACTGGTTTCTTCGCCATCTTGTTTATTATTAATCTTCTCCCGTTTAATCAAAGAAATCTTTCACTATGTTAATCGTCGATTATGGTGAAGTAATTGATGGATGAAAAATGTGTACACGACAAAATTATATATATCGAAGACTGTGTTCAGATTACGTTCAAAAGTTTGTATCGGGCTAAGGAACAACCTAGATGAGTCAAGACAAGTCAGAAACCCTAAGAGTACTCAGAGAATGCTTCGATGTGATTTCATCACCTTCTAGTGAGAAAAACGTGGCTTTTAGAGAGTCAAGTCCCTCCAACAAAAACGTAGAACATCATCCAGACATACAGTATTTCAAGAGTATCAAGCTGAAAAATCATTACAACTACCATAAATACAGACAAAAGAGCAAAAGTAATAGTGGCGAAAGTACGAAAAGCCATCTTTCGGATCCATACAGTAGAGAAAACCTTTTGAAAAGGCTATCTACGTTCACAGCATTGAACTGGAGCATACCGTATTACATTGAAAAATCAGAGATAAATGAATTAAAATGTGCAAGAAATGGGTGGAAATGTGTGTCCATATCCGTCAATCATAATACCAAGAATCATCTTTTGTGTACATTTTGCAGCTCCCAGCTTGTCTTGAAGTTTAATGATATGCATAGTACGGTTACCTTCTTCCCATTTGAGTTTGATAGCGAAGATTACAAGGAGCTTAACAAACCCTTGATAAATCAGTATGTTGAATCAATCGAGCGTACCGGCCATGATGCCAACTGTCCGTGGAACTACTTTGAGTGTCCGTTAGAAGGGGTGTATTACTTACGGCCCTATATAAGCCTGACAAATGATATATTGATATCAGATTTTTTGAAGAACCTTAACAATCTAGCTAAGAATCAAAAAGTGTTGAACAAATACTTCAGCAACATTATAGAAAACTTTACAGGGCCGGAGGGTATAGATTACGACTTGTTCACAGAAGTTTCTAATAAGTTACTCCTCGAGCATTACTACCTAGATGATAAAGAGAATTTCATGTCGTTAATCCAGTACCTACCAAAATTGTACTACATGATAGCGTGTCTAGGCTGGGACCTACATGTTCAGACCTTTGCTGAACAAGCTGTCCTACTTTTAATTTGCTCCAAATGCAACAGCAGGATTTTTCTAGACTCTGCATCTTGTGGAACTATAAGTAAAGCAAATCACGCAAATTTGGATAAGTCTGGTATAAATTTGTCTAGCTCGAAGATCCTTACGCCATGTAAGTATCCTCCGGTCGTTCTACCTGATGTCGCAAATGATTTTTACGAGTGTTCTTCAATACTTGACAGCTGTGAGATACAAGAATTTGGTATGCATAACCTAATCGAAGAACATAAGCACTGGTGCTGTAGTATCAAATGTTTAGGTGATAACAAAGCTCAATATCATTATTTTTTGAACATGATCATAGAGTTTGCCAGAATCCCAGATCACATGGAAACGAGAGGAGTTGTTGATTTGAACCTCGACACCATAAAACCGTACTTGCGGAGAAAGAGATCGAATAGAGAGATCAACGACTCATTAGAACGCTTCAACAAGTTAAGAAGATTATATATAGTTGAAGATTAATTTATTTATGATATACTTATGCAGATTAGAAATAATATGTTCCATCGCCATCTTTCGGATATATCTTCAGAATCATAGTGGTATAACAATAGTGCCATTACTAGAATTGAATGCTATTTGATTGAGGCTTAATCAGTGGGATAGCTATCATTTTAAAGGGACACAACAGTACAAATTTACTCCATTCAGTGAGATTCGCTGAAGTCCAAAATTTCAATAGAAGTTTCATCCCCATCGTTCTTGCTTCTTTGAACGGCCACGACGCATCGGTTCCTGTCAAATCTGACTTGCCAAATATAACCAGTAATATCTGCAAGTAGATCACGAACGAATGTCCCGGTTCGAATGTCCCATAGTTTCAACATTCTTTCACTTCCACTAACTATGCGAAGGCAATCATGTTGAAAACAAGTGATCGCCCCACTGTGACCTTCTAACTTCGATAAGTTCTCTCCACTATCTGCATCCCATACTCTCAAAGTAGAGTCAGCAGCAGCCGAGACCAAGTATTCATCTGACAATTCAAGCAAGCCAACTAGAGAACTATGGCCTCCAAGTGTTTTCAAAAGTTTCCCAGTCTCAATGTCCCACACGTTGATTGATGCGTCCATAGATCCTGAATAACATCTTTTCTTTTCAAAATTAAGGGCCGTGGAATATATTTTATCAGTATGCCCTGTCAAGATGTGTTTACAATTCCCGTTATCAAGCAAATCCCAAACCCTCACTGTCGTGTCATAGGAACCAGATATTATTATATTTCCATAACCTGAAACAGACCGTACAGATTGTGCATGTCCCAATAACGCAGTAACGAAATAAGGGTTGTCGATTTCGTTGCAATCATAAATTTGTTGTTCCTCAGTCGTATCACCCGAATCGACTCCTTCGTTGACGAGGGGCAACTTCCATACATGCAAATTATGGTCTCTCGAACCTGTAACTAGTAACGGGACCTCGGGGAAGATTATGTCGTTTCCAGTATCATTCTTACCTATTTTGACTGGTTGCAAAATGTCTAAGCACCTAACGGTTGAAGTATGACCTTTGAAAACATGGGTGCACTTTCCCGTTTTTATATTCCAAACTCTAACGCTGCGGTCAGTCGAGCCACTTACCAAAGTATTTCCAATGTACTTAAGAGCCCAGACACCACCTTCGTGGCCTTTTAATACTTTTAAAAGATTTCCCGTTTTCGTGCTGTATATATTGATTAGTTTATCGTCAACTCCAGTTATAATCTTTTCATCGTCATGTTGTAAGCACGTCACTACTATATTTCCTTGTCCCGGGACTGGCACACTTATACGCTTAGGCTCGTACTTGGGGTTCATCCAACGATTGAGAACAGCCCAACGCTTTTTATAGAGTAATTGAGCCAAATTGGCATCATGCTTATTGTCCGTTAAGCACCAGTCACTCAACAACTGTTCTTTGCAAGAAAGCTCCTTCTCTATTTCCTCATCATTAGAGATGAGCTTATCGCTTTTCAAAAGTTTAATCCATAAGTTGGTGTTGTTGATGATTTTATACCAGCTTTTACAAACACATGCTATCGAACAAAGTGTTTTGTAGTCTAAATGCGACAATATGCGGTAAGTGATTTCCAATGGCAAGTTGCTTATTAAGTCTCGTTTCAAACTGTCTTCGATCATTCCACCAATAGAACTGAGTGAAGATCTATTCACGTTTTGCAAAAGCTTGAACACTAAATGATTCTGATTTCTTTCATTAAGGTACGTTGACAAGTTCATTATCATCTCTAGCAATTCCCCTTGGGTTGCTGGTGGAGGTGACGTGAGACTTTCGATGGGATCGAAATCCTGAACCTTATCCACGGCCAGTTGTACTGGTGATGCACTAGGGGAAGGTAATGGTAACTGCTGTGGCTGTTCTTCAACATCCGATATAGGGGTATTAGTGGGTGAGCTTATGGTGTTGGCAGAAGTACACTCCTGATTTCTTACATGCTCCTGGCCAGCAAGCTGGGCTTGCACAAGTGTTTCATTGCTATTATTTGTGTCTGTTATCATTGGGGTCACTGTGGTCGTGGGTGATAAGATTGACATCAACCTGCGTTTAGGAGGATGGGCAAGCCCATTTTCTCTGAGCGAAGAAACAGTCGACACCATGCCACTTTGCGTAGAAACTTGACTGTTACAGTCGGTATCCGAAATAGCCATGTCATCACAAGACTCGCCACTGTCCTTCTCACACACTTCTTTCTGGCCTCTATCATCCTCGCCGTTCCTTATTCGCTTTCTGTTCTCCCGTATCAGCTGTGCTGACGATATGATAGATAGTTTTTCGTACTCGTTGTGTAACCAACTCTCTGAAAGTTTCGCATGTGGATTCGAAACTTTAAAGTCGAACCTGGGTTCTGCTTTCCTTAACGGAAACGTTGGCGGGAGGTTGTTGGAACTCATCTTCTCGATCTACGAATATTTAGTACCACACCGCTTGTATACTTCGTGTCGTTTGCTTCACGTTGCCGCTTGTTTGTTTATAGTTATAACTATCAGTTTTTTTTTCTTCAATCGAAAAAAAGATCTATGAAGTCCCAAAAAGCCGAAAAAAAAAAATCCAATGGGAACTCCCCGATACGAAACAGTATCCTAGAACTTCGGACTCAAATATCGTTGGATTATAAGGCCTTAATCTAATGACGAAGATAATGTTTTATTAAATTAAAACGTTTGTTACGATCCTCCAGGTGTTACTCATATATATACAGGAAGAAAAGTTTTGAGAAAAACCACAAGTAAAACGTTATGTTCAGGAAACTGTTGAAGCTCCTGATAGTAGTAGATCTTAAGGTTTGAAGCACACTCAAAGTAGATTAAAAGTAGATGACATTTATTATACTCTATACAACAATAGAAAGTTGAAACTGGAAAGCAAAATCATATATTAGTGATCAAAATTCCTGGCTCGCCTGGAACAGCAGAGTCAACTATCTTACCGGTGACAGTGATCTCAACTTCGTCTCCGGTGATGGCATTTTTACCCTTTGATGAGCCATTGTCGAAAGAAATCACCTCGACATGGTTAACTTTGGAGAAGATGGGAGCTTTTTGAATACTTGGCAAAACGGCCTTGATGGTGTCGATTTCATTGAAAGTCAATTCTCTGTTGAAAACAGTCTTAGGGTCTTCGACAGACAATCTTTGTTTCAAGACGGAAATGAAAGGCATAGCGCGCTTCATGTCCTTTCCGACCTTTTCCTTGATGATTTTGTTGTCGTTCAAGGTGTTTTTCTCGAACAATTCCCTCACAAGCTCGATATAAGAGTCCTGCCATTCTGGGAATGACGAGGCAACAAACAAGGTCAATTTGACGGGACGAGAGGTGTCGAGCTCGGAAGACTTGCCCTTCTTCTTCTTAAGGACGTTAGCTTCTGCCTCACGGATAGCTCTCGACAAGTCTCTGACGTATTCTAAAGCGTCCAAGGCCGACTTGGATACAGGTTTGGAAACCTTAGGGAAAGCAGTTGTTTGAACGGAACCCTTCTTGCCCAAAACTTCACGGTAGATGTATTCACTGAAGTGAGGAGCAATAGGAGCCAACATCAAAGCCTGCGTTTCAATGTAGCTGAGGACCAAATCCTTGTGCATGCCGATAGTACTAGACACAGAATCACGGTAGTAATCTCTTGCGGCTTGGAAATCAAACAAAGCGTATTTCAAAGCAGCCTTGTAGTTAGTGGTCTGGTATTGCTCGTATGCTTTCAGAATCAAGTCGTTCATCTCGTTTTCAAAAGCGACATCGTAGAATGAGTCGGGCTTTGAAGTTCTCAATGAAGCTTGGTTCTTGACTGTTTCCTCACACCATTCCTTGAGAGTCGTCAATCTCAAAATGGCTGCATTAGCGTTGGACTCATCAAAGTTAGCATCCTCAACAGAATCACCTGCGTCAGCAATGGCAATTCTAGCGGCGTCGGCACCAAACTTTTCAACAATCTGCTGCAAAGTCAAAAAGTTACCAGTAGACTTGGACATTTTGGCATTATTCAATAACAAGTGACCATTACTTCTGATTCCCTTTGGCCAAAACCTCTTTGGGAATAAGGCAACGTGAGTATAGATGAAGAAGGTAAGATGATTAGGAATCAAATCTTTACCTGACACTCTTACATCCAATGGGTAAAAGTATTCGAAAGAGTTTCTCAACTCTCTAAGTTGTTCAATAGGAATATTAGTCTCAATGTTTTCACGACGACAGAAAATGTAGTCGAACACTTCATCGGTAAGCAACTCAGGTTTGATGTTAAATTTACCTGGTTGAGCTCCATAATAGTCTGAATGCAAGTAGTGACAAATAGTATAATAAGCCATGTAAATGGTAGAATCGGACAAAGATTCGACCAACAACAGCTTGTCCCAAGGTAATTTGGTACCTAAACCGAAGTTTCTGGTAAGAGCCCAGTTCTTCAACCAGTCTAAAACACCTTCAAATCCGTGTCTTGTCTCTTTAGAGAATGTTTGCATGCTTGCAAGACATTCTAAAGCTTGCGCTTTCCAGTTTTCCTCACCGTAATCAATGTACCACTGGTCCTCCAAGGAAACAATACATTCATCTCCAGATCTTGAGATGACCAAACCTTCTGGCTCATTGTAAGTGAAAACAGCATTTCTTTTCAACATCATCTCCTTGACCTTAGTCTTGGCTACTTCAACCTTTTCACCCTTGAAATCACCAATAGCCATTTTACCATTGTAGTATCCTTCCTTGTAAGCCAATTCCTTAGCTGCTGCCAATTGGACTGTATCTTTAGGAGACTGGATCTTCATACTGTTGACTAAGTACTCGGCACACTTGTCACCATATTTCTCAGTGTGGATGAGAGGAACTGTTTCAGTAATAACCCATGACTTGTCAATTCCATAGTATTCAGGTTTGTTTGCCAAGTCTCTAGTAGTGACATAATCATCTGGTGAATCAGTTGGAGCACAAGTAACAACACCAGTACCCTTTGATGCCAAAATGGTGTCCATAGGCAAGACTCTTATTTCCTTGTACACGGACAATGGGGCATTAAGCTTGGTACCGATCAACTTCTTACCATTGATGTAGGTCAAAGGCTTGTAGTATCCCCTTTTGACGGTCAACTTCTGGAAAGACATGTTCTTGAATGCACGCTCTGTACAAACAAAGTACTCTCCATTTCCGGCATCAAACAAACCATACTCAATCTTTGGAGAAACGAAACAAGCAGTTTGTCCGTACATAGTTTCAGGTCTCAAAGTTGCGGCAACAAAATATATTTTGTTATTTTTCATATCAATACCCTCCTTAGGTAATTCGTTTGCCAAAGCTTCAGGGAACTCGATCACGTTCATCTTGATACCAACGTACTCTTGAGGGTTGACTCCTTCCCCCGATTGTCTGTCGTGATCCAAACAGGCTTGCCCATCCTTCTCAGAGTATATGGTGTATCTTTCACCAAACTTAATCTTACCACAATCTCTCAATCTGTTTATTTGCCATCTAATGAAGGCATCGTAGTAAGGGTTAACGTCGGTAGTAATGAACGAACGTCTCCAGTCAACTCTACCACCAAAAGAAGTGACATCCCTCTGGACTAAAGCTGGGAAAAACTTGAGCCAGTGACTACTGTCTGCAAACTTGCTGACTTCTTCTATGGGAATTCCCAATTGCAACATAATTTCAAATTGGTATTTTCCTCTACCTTGCTTGGCCACTGCTTTAGACTTTTTAGAAGAGAATTTGGTGATGTCATCCTTGGCAGCTTGCTTCTTTTCTTCTTCTATTTCATCATCATCGACGGGTGCTCCAGAGAAA
Organism: Millerozyma acaciae; assembly: GCA_001600675.1. Classification (NCBI taxonomy): domain Eukaryota; kingdom Fungi; phylum Ascomycota; class Pichiomycetes; order Serinales; family Debaryomycetaceae; genus Millerozyma; species Millerozyma acaciae. Next base: position 1,615,500 of record BCKO01000001.1, on the reverse strand, counting down.
TCTTCTCCAAACTCTTCGACTTCTCTCTTGATTTTGTCGGCAGAGGCCTTGATAGGCATACCTGTACAATGAAATCCTAATGGGAATAAGACTCTCTTACCGTTCATTCTCTCAAATCCAGCACCAAACTCGGCTTTTGACAATGTGAAAGTATGTCCCACATGTAAAACACCATTCATATAAGGGTACGCCATAGTTGTGAAATATTTAGGATCTTTCTCTCTAATCGCATCTACCTCGTCAGCACTTAAATCTTCATTGGTTATTGGAGCTTCAACTTCGAAGGCTTTCTCCTCTTGCCATACCTTTTGGTATTTCCTTTCAATTCCAACTAGAACATCCCTACGAGCCGTATTCTCAAGCTTAATTGTAGCACTCATTTTGAAACTTGCTTAGGAGTACTTTAGGGTTGATTTGAAAAACTTTTTTTTTTGGATTTTTTGTTACAAAAATTTTATTAGTCATTAAAATGTCGTGAGAATATATACTAGTTTATGCTATCTTTAGCTGCAAACTAAGATGTCTAATCCAAAGATATTACTTGGTACTTTTCCTTTGAAGACTTGGTGGGATCATTGAGATATGCTTTTTACGATTATCGCGTATGTCGGAAAGCTTTTTGACTAAATCACTTTTAACACCGACTTTAAGTACGATATTCTCGAGAGTAGCGCCTTCAAGGTTCAATGAAGCCCGACCAGCTTCCAGTTCCAGCTCAAATTCAAGTATGGCGGCATTTGTAGAAGGGAAGATTTTGATTTTGTTTAAAGGACCCACTTTCTTTTTGACAAATAGCTCTAACTGCTCAGTATTGATCGTGTCCCTCACGTTGAACAAACTGACGGATTTGCTACTATCGAAAGATTGGATGTCACGGGGGGTTTCGACATGACGCCTACCTGTAGTAGACCTCTGAACCTGTATCTTCCTGTCATGGAATTTCGAATTGTTCAATGCCAAAGAATTTGCAGCCGCAACCTCAGATTTAAATACAACGAAGCCATAACCATTATTCAAATTACCCTGAGTTCTCAGTTTATCGTTCACGGGTAACTTGATGCTCTCAATTTCACCAAAGGACAGGAAAAGGCTGGAAAGGACTTCTTCATTTGCCGTCTTGAAGTTCAAATTCAGGATAAAAATTTCTCTGTCTGTTTGTGCATCTTTTTTACGAAGAGCTATACCTGGATCTGACATCTTCACCTTCAAATTGTAAGACTTCCCGGTCAAAGTGTCAGTTAATGCCCTGTTCCCAAAAACTTCCAAAGCCCGTTTAGCTAGATCTGAGTTTGGAAAATCCACATAACAAAAGCGCCTGTTTTTGTTTGATTTCAAGGAAGGAAATCTGATAGATAGAACTTCACCAACTTCATTAAATAGATTCTTCAACTCATCATGTTCCATGCTTGGAGGGAAGTTGCAAACCCATAAAGTGCTTTCTATAAAGCGAGATATCTCGAGTTCTTGTCCTTGAAACCTCTTTTTGTTCTTCGTCAAGGATGCAAAAACTTCTGCCTCGCTGCTCCACTCAAGTATAGCCTCGGGAGCACCATCAGGACCGAAATGTAACCTCACTTCCTTTGGCTCGCCACAATCGCGGAAAAACTCAGTGATGGAGATTTCCGATACCGTCTGAGGAAGATTAGAGACCTTGATAGACAAGTTTTCTCTATCACGATGAGTCTTCTGTTCCGTGAATCTAATTTTTTTGGAAACCTGGCCATCTGTAGGCTCCTGGGATGCAGACCTCTTTTTCTGACTGAGTGAACTGTCTTCGATATTCCATTCTTCTTGCATCCTTCTATAGCTTATTTGTTTCATTTTTCTGTTAGCTTGTAATAAAGCCTTCTCATAAGACTGTAAGTCACCATAAATCTGTTCAAAGCTCAACCACTCCTGAATGACTTTCTCTGGCCAATCCAATTTTTCAGAAATTTCCACCGCATCTTCAAGCATGGAAGAGATGATATCTCGTCCAAATTTATTTCTTTTGGCGAACTCATAGGCAAAAAGCCATACATCTGCTTGTTCGTTAAACCTTTCCAACATTTTCCTGACTAAAGTATTTGCACTTTCGATATCATCGAGGCTCTCATAGATAAATACGGCAGTCTTCTCGACAGAATGAAAAACATCAAAGTTATCTGTGACAGCATATTCAGTGAAAACTGCGATATCTTCATATAGGTCGGATACTAGATCAAAAAGTTTGCGCTTGTTGACGGCAGTGAATTCAAAGGCTAGGATGGCCAATGCTGAAACTTTCCACTCGTCATATGAGGAATTGTGCATTATATCTGAGCTGGACGCTCTTAATTTCATATTTTTGAACAGTTCAAGGCTGTTTTCTAAAATTTCACAGTTTCTAAAGTATTCAGCGTATGCGACCGACGACTTTGGATAGGAGAATACAAATTTCTCAAGAATCTCTAACAAATCAACTTCATTCCCTTGTAGCCGTTCTTGATATAGAAAATATATGTATGTTAACCAAACTGGGATCCATAATTCTTTTTCAAACAGGTTTTCCTGCGATACCAAAGACCTGTAGAATAATGTCTTCACTTTGGACAACTCCCCATGACAGTATTTGTGCACCAGCTCTAAATATTCAATCCATATTTGAGGCGAATTATTCTTCTCTATTTTGAGCTCAAACTCATCAAAGTATCTCTCAACGTTCACGCTTTTCGAGTAAACTTTATTGGCCGCTGTCATATACTGCTCATAGTTTTCCGCATTGTACTCGGACAAAAAGGAAGACATCTCAGCAAAGGACTCCCGTATGCTTTTGTGGGGATACTTTAATCTTGTTGCGTATAGTTTAAGTAATTGTTGTAAATCATTCTCATCTTTGGTTTGAAGAAATGTTTTTTTATAATAGCTGATCACCCTGTTCCAAATCTCATCACTATTCCTGTAGTCATGAACGGTGTCGTTCAACGCTCTCTTTAACAACACATGAACGACCTCGTCACCGTGTAGCTCTTTTAATGCCTTTTCCTGCTCAAAACTAAAGTCGAGAAACGCTTTCCAGTATATCACCACTGGATAAAACCTAGTTATAATATCGAAGTACTGAAATAAACTGGCTGTCTTTAATTCTGTATCAGGTAAGGATTGTACATCTTCTAGCCAATCTGAAATTTCCTGGGGAGAAGGTGCAAAGTACTTCACTTTATAAGCCCTGAGATGCAAAAGCGTCTTTACATTATTTATTCTGTCAAGCCTAAGATCTCGAATTAAAGAGTCGAACCTATCAGATTCATATGGATCGTCTTCTATACTTCTAAGCCCCTTCTCTACGAAATCTGTCTCGTTGTTTAACATCACAAGATCTATCAGGGAAAAAGTCCTATCAATTTTGGTGATGAGATTGAATACATCTCGCGAAGAGTACATAATTTTTTTTAGATATCAATCAGAATTTTCACACCCGTATCATGGATGCTAGAGTATACTTGAAGTCCTACGGTTGGACAGATGGAGAGGCTCTCCAAGTAGGGGGGCTCAAGAAGCCTATCTTGGTCAAACATAAAAAAGACACCAAAGGTTTAGGACATAATGCTGATGATACCAAAGTATGGTGGGAGAGCCTTTTCGATGGACAATTGAAAAACTTAGAGGTATCCAACTCGGACGAACATGGGGTTCAATTTAAACAGAATAAAGAAGCTGTGAGCAGTGATGTTAGAAAAGCACAGTCTCCACTTTACAGGATGTTTGTCAAGGGCAAGGGTCTAGAGGGAACCGTTGGCCTAATCAATGGCTTGAACAGTGATAAGTTGAAAGCAAAAGAAACAGAAACAGTAACAGACGGCCGCAAGAAATCAAATTCTGATGGGAGAAAAGTGGTTGAGAAGGCTGATTTGGTGACGACTAGCAGTGAAGTGAAAGATAATAAGATAAAAATCAGAGTGAAGAGAAAGAAGGATAAGATTGCAAATAACTTCCATGCTGAGGATGAAACTGATCTCAAAGAGATTTTAAACAATACTATCAATGTAGGTAAGGAAAGCAAGAAGAAAAAGAAGCTGGTGAAGAAACAGAAGAAGGAGAAGAAAGAAATGAAAGATAAGAAGGGAAAAAAAGACGAGGACGAGAAGAAAGAAAAGAGAGAAAAGAAAGAGAAAACTGAGAAGAAAGATAAGAAGGAGAAAAAAGACAAGAAGGAAAAGGAAGACAAGGTAGACAGGAAAAAAGATGCTAGCATAAAGAAACCAAACAAGCTGCACAAGTCTGGTAGCAAAGACGAAGCAAAGAAAAATGGGAAAAAAAGAGATCGGGAATCGTCTGAGGCTCAGAGAGGCCCTAAACAGAAAAAAGAACGTAAGATATAGGAGCAGATAGAAGAGGGAATGCATTTAAATTGTATAATATTACTATAGAGTTATTTTGTGTCATGTACATTTAGTCCTTTATTTTGATACTACTGTTTAACCTACAAGTATAAAGTCCTGGCGTAGCCTTCTCACGGTTTGCAGAATGCCTACGGCGGTTTAGATGACTATGGAAAAGAGGGAGTATTTGTGTATCATACTATTAATCACTGCCACTAGCAATTTGATTTTCAATTTGAATTGTAATCCGAAGAGCTTCATTTTGGGGTTGGTAAGTGGATTCCTGATCGTAGCGTATTCATTTTTCAATCACAAACCGTGCATGCCATTCATACGAGCGCAAGCGCAATCTCTTCGGGCAAAGCGGTTCAAGTTTTTGGCCGATAAGGAATGGAGTAAAGAGACAAAATTGTTCACAGTGTGTGAAGGTGGTAATGACTACAAAGCTGTAGCAGAAGAGTCATTTTTGATATCAGAAACGATTAACGACTTTATTGAGTTGGTCGTTAAAGAGTTTATTGACCAATGGCTTCAGGATTTGACGGAAAGTAAGCTCTTCCAAACAAATCTCAAGCTAGAGTTGGGATATATCATTCGAAATATGAAAGACAGATTACAGCAAGTCGATTTTGCAAAGTTTGGGGTATCGACACTCATACCACTCCTTCATGAGCATTTGGAGCTATTCATTAAAGCAGAGACATCGGTTCGATCTGGAAACAGCTCAAAAATTCCCCTTGATTCCATGGAATATAAAATTGCAATTGCCAGACAATATAATAAAGGCAAGTTACACCCTGGGGTGACACTTACTAACAGTGATTTTGATGACGTTAACGAGAAGAAATATTTTAGAAAGTCGGTTGAAGGCTTTCTTCCAGCACTCCTATCGCCCAGCGAGAATGATAGTGAAATCTCCTTGTTGCTTCTTAGAGAAATTTTGGGGTGTACAATCTTGGCCAACGTCTTGCAGGTGTTGAGTGAAAGCGATTTTTTCAACTTAAGTATAGTCAAACTTGTGGGTAGTAACTTGAAACATAGGGAGCAAGTGAAGCAGTTAAGAGCCGCATTAGAGAAACATACTCTGTCCCTCTCTACAAGGGTTTCTATGAGATCGATAATCCCTCCCTCGATGATTGATACTCAGCTCAGTGACATCTTAGAAGATAACAACTATGGTAACCTGGAGCCTAGCGGAGATAACTTCAAAAGGTTGTTGGGCAAAATATCGAGAATGGAGTCAATAAATGAGTTGCGAAGGTTGAAACTGGAGGTTGTTTTCTCTTCTGTAAGGTTGAAGAACAATAATGGGACTGGTAATAGCGATAAAGAGCGTATCCTCGATCATTTGAATACAGTAGAAGAGTCTATAAGCAACCGAATACAACAACTTCGCAAAAAAGGTATGGGAGATGAGCCCTCTAACAATATGAACTCCGAGGCAATAAGTTTTATTGAAGTACTCAATGATAAGATCTCATTAGAATACTTTACGGAATTCATGCAATCTAGACAAAGAGCAGAATTTTTGGAGATTTGGCTTGCGATAAATTCTATCATGGCGCCTTTAGAGGAATCGACTATTGAGGAAGGTGGGAAGCAAAATTTATCTCTATCACTAGCATTCACCGATCTCGAGGATGTCAAGCGAATTTACATCAATCATATCATGAATAGTAACATTTCGTTTAATCCAGATGATACCATTTACATCAAGGAATACGCCCATAACAAGGACCAGAAGAAGTCATACGAACTTTATTGTAAAGCAAGAAGGTCGCTCTTTAGGATACAAAATGAGTTGTACCTGAGAATGAATAGTTACGACTACCCAGCATTTGTTGAATCTGTCTACTACCCTAGGTTGAGCAGTAGGCGCGATTTTGCAGCAAACAGACTGCCGCTAGGTACATTGACTTATGATAAAACTTTGAAAACATCGATTTCTTTCAAAGATGTATCTGAATCGTATGAATCGGACTGTGGCATTGGCTCCTCAGTCATTACGGCAGTTGAAAATGCCTTTACAGAAATAATGAATTCCAAGAATATAAGCCCAGCTTCATCAACTACACATAGACTTGAGGACGATAAGTCATACAAATCTTCGAGTAAGGAAACTATCTCTACTTTAGACCAGCAGCTGCTGACGTTTGGCTTGAAAAAAAATCTCTTTGGAGAGGCCACTAGCATATCTGATGATGAGAGTAGTTCTAAAGACCGTACACAAAGATATTCTAAGTTGTTTGACGAGACAAGCGACGAATCAGAGACTGAGAATGAAGAAGTTGATATGGAGCATGAATCTCAGGTTGATAGGTCGCTTGATTTGGAAAGCTCTGATCTGCAAGTACATCTAGCAGCACCGGGGAACTTGCGTTTAGCAGAGGAGATCGCTAGGATATCAGAAAAGATTGAGGTTTTACTACAGCAAGAAGCGATTTTGTTACCGCTCATCAAGAAAGCTGAACTAACAAATAATACCGGTAGGCTAAAGATTTTAAAGAAGTCACAGGCGAGTCTTAATAAAGAAATAAGTACATTGGAACTCCAAAAACAACAATATATTGTCCAAGAAAATGACAACAGTTTATACGGCAAATCTAGAGTATGCATTCAGTCGTATGTCAACGGCAGTGAGAACGGTAAAGAGTTTTATCTATACATAGTTGAAGTTCAAAAATTTTCCAGTGAAGATCCCTCTACTATCACTGCTGGATGGATTGTGGCCCGCAGGTTTAGTCAGTTTTTCAAGCTCCATGAGTACTTAAAATCGCAGTATCCACAGGTAGGAGCCATCAAATTCCCGAAAAGAATGGTGCTGGTTTTAAAATTTCAGCAGAAAATCATCTCAGAGCAGAGGAAAGTTGCTCTTGAAGAATATTTGCAAGAGCTTATACAGATTCCCGAAGTGTGTTCCAATAAGGCCTTCAGATCTTTCCTCTCCTCTGAAAACTTTAGTCTCAGGAAGAATCAAGCGTTTGACGATAGCGTACTACTGCCAAATCGAAGGAAAAAGGGCGTCGAAAAGGTTGCAAGCAAGCTATACGCCGGCTTATCTGGCAGGCTGATACAGGGAGGGTTGACCGGCGACTCGCCGGTCCAGCCTCTGCGAATGAACACGTCTTCGCTTGACAACATCAAAGACATGCAGAAAGAGCTCAAACAATTCGAAGAAACAGAAACAAGTCTGTCTGACACCGGCTCGCCTTTTGTCCAGCCCATATGCGATTTTTTGATCTATCTTTTCAGGCTCAACTCCTCTACCAGCTGGTTGAGAGGAAAAGCCCTCATTGTCATTCTCCAGCAAATCTTCGGCACCACCATCGAGAGGAAAGTCTACGATCTAACAAGCTTTTATTTGAGAACTGAAGAAAGTATTTTGGATCTACTTCTCTTCACCAAGAGTTGTTTGTTTCCGAACGGCGCCTTCAGAATCCTGGAGCTCAGGTCCTCCTACCAAAAATCCATCACCAAGCAAGAGGCAAAAGTCATTTTGGAAGTATTTATGAACGAAACCTGCTCCAAAGTCTTTGGTTCTTCAAACACCCACTACGCAAATAGATTGATATTCGAGATACTACAAAATGACTTTTTGAACAGGCACTTGATCTTAACTATTTACGACAAAGTCATAGAGGAATTGTTCCCGGAGGTGACCGCCGTCTCCTCTACATGAGTTTGGTTGTTTTCATCAACCAACTCGGCTTCACCTCAAGGTTTCGTTGCTACCAGAGCTTGAGAAGTCATTCTCATCACGGTTATGAGCCGCGCCACCCTTGATTGTCGGCTTCATATAAACCTCCGCTAGTAAATTAAAGTGATTTCTACAGTAGTCTAGAGTAAAGTTAAGATGTCCCATAGTGACCCTAATAACCAGCCTACCGTTCCGGACGGCTGGCTTGCAAAGTTTGATGATAAATATAAAACCTGGTATTATGTTGATTTGAAAAACAAAAAGTCTCAGTGGGAAGCACCCCATGGGACCAGATTTGAAAGTAAATCATCTGGAGGACAGGACGACGTGCCTCCTCCGGCTTACAGTCCTAACGACTCCAAAGGGTTCCTTGGCTCGAGCCACTCCAGGCCAGCAGCACAAGCAGCTCCACAGGCAGCCCCACAAGCAGGTGCCTACGCAGTTCCTCCACAAAGACCTGGGTATGGCCAACAGGCATATCCTCAGTACCCTGCTCAGCAGCCAGGCTACGGAGGCTATCAAGGCTATCCGCCCCAGGGCTACGGGTACCCAGCCCAAGGTGCATACCCCCAGCAGCAATATGTCCAGCAGCCTGCTAAGCAAAGTCGTTTCGGAGGCATGGGCGGTATGGGCATGGGTTTGGCCGGAGGTCTTTTGGGTGGTGCGCTTTTAACAGAGGCCTTTGATCACTCGCAACAAGACGCATACCAAGACGGTTACGAAAATGGCTACGACAACGGTTACGACAACGGTGACTACGGTGGTGGTGACTTTGGTGGTGGTGATGATTTTGGTGGAGGCGATTTTTAGAGCTGACGTCTCTTCCACACTACAACATCAATATTTTATTGTATGTACGCTAAATATAATCTTGACAGTACTTGCTCTCCCCCGGACAGGCCTTTCTGGTGCTAGTTCTCGACACTGTAGCTGGTGTTGATGCTGATGTCTAGATAATGTACGGGTGCATGGGTGTTTTATGTCGGTTTTATCTGGTGTTTGGGTGTTTAGAAATTCTTGATTATGTCAGTGATTATGTCAGCGTCCTCTTTGAAAATTTCGCCTGTCGCTCCATTAGCCAACCAAAGAAAAGCGAAATTAAGCAAACGTCTCTAGCTATTTAGTTGACTCCATAATAAGAAGTACTTCTCGAGATATAAACACAGCAATGAGATTCACAAGGGTACTCAAACAGGCAGAAGAGGTATTGGTTAAGGCAGCATCAGGAAACCCCACCGGTATAACTGGGCTCTATCAACATCCTAACCCACGTCCAGCTTTGATCGCATTATACAACCACACATTGAAGGTATTAGACAACAAATACCCTAAAGACTCTATTTATAAACAGTCAGTTGAAGCACTCACCAAAAACAGATTGAAAGTTGTGGAAGAAGAGGAAATAACAGAGAATATTGAAAACAGAATCGGAGGAGGATTGATTGAAGAAGTGATTGTACAGGCCCACGAAGAGTTGACTTTGGCTAAGGAATTGGCAAAATTGAAGTGCTGGGAGAAGTTAGAAGAGGAGCCATTGGACGACCAGTGGGTGTATTTCGGGAGAAAGATCTGAAAACGACAGGTTGACATTCGGGACATAGAATTGAAAATGCTTCAAGGGTAGCCTTGCCGGAACGCAAATGTTCTTATATAGCATGCACAGGGCTTTCAGTGCCATTACAAATAGTAAGATGTTTTGTCATACTTCGAATTATAGGATAATATAAACAAATTTTTTTGGCACCCCAGATGTAACTAACTAATCTATATAGACTGGAACCGTAACCGTAAAGTAACCGTAACCGTAATCAGAAGTCACATAAGGCCAAAGATCACATTAAGACAAATATATATTGGAGAGCTAGATACAGCTTTCGTAAAACTTACACATTTGGAAGAACCACCATGATCGTGGGCCAATGTCCTCAGCAGCAGTTAGCCTTGAATGGAGAGTTAGTTTGAGAAACGTCAACTCCACCAGAAGTTGCACCAGTGGCATTTTCCGTATTGACATGCTTCTCTTGAATAATACTTGCAAGCTCATAAAAAATAGAGTCTACGTTTTCGTTGCTCTTGGCACTGGCCTCCAAGAAAGGGATATTCAATCTGAATGCTAACTCCTCTCCTTGCTCCTTAGTCACCTGTCTGTTCTCTTCGTCATCGCACTTGTTGCCTACCAAAAAGATCTGAGCGTCTTCGTTGGCATGCTGAGTAACGGTCTGGTACCAATTCTCGACATTTTCAAAACTTCTAGAGTCCGTCACGTCGTAAATCAAAACGATACCCATTGCTCCTCTATAGTACGCAGTGGTGATGGTTCTGAACCTCTCCTGGCCCGCGGTATCCCAAACTTGTAACTTGATCTTCTTACCGTTGCTTTCAATGGTTCTGATTTTGAAATCGATACCAATAGTCGTGATAAACGATGGGTTGAACTTGTCCTCGACAAATCTCAACAACAAACATGATTTACCAACTCCAGAATCTCCGACCAACAACAATTTCATGATCATATCGTATGATCTCGAAGGGGCTCTACCGCTCATTATTATTTCTTATTTTGTGATTTTTGTTGTCTTAAAATGTATCTAAGCCTGAACTCAATTTTCCGCTATCCGTCTCTTACTATAGAAATAAGTTCAATTTAAACCCGCCAGAAAACAGCTGTTTAAACGGTCCAGCATGGCAACATTTCATCGATTTTGTATTATCAAAATATTAGTAGTGTGTGAACACAAAACTAATTCGGCCTTCTTTATGATCAATGTATTGATAGTTAACTAGCTACGTGAAAGTGAGATTACAAGAAGATTTCGGCTCTAATTTCTACAGCGGAAGCAGCGTAAGGTATTTGGAAATTCTCCATAACTTCCGGATGCAAAACACCTATAGCACCAATGCATTCTGGGTTAGCATTTTCGGAACTTCTGAAGAACACTTTTGCTCCTCTACCAGGGAAGAAGGTAGGGTTTTCTTTGTCTTCTTCGATCCAGTAACCCCTAGTTTTGGTTTCCTGTGGGTTTTCGAGCCATGGGGTTCTCATGGTTTGCATAATTTTGCCCAATAACCCTTGGACGTACTCGAAACCTGAGGTCTTTCCAGCGTAAATGGCACACCAGTTACGTTGGTTGAACGCCTTTCTTTCCAACTTGGAGTCTTTCAACACAACGTCACCAGACTCAAAGACCTTAATGGGCAAAGAATGCTTTCTGTTTTCTTTGATGGTCTTCAAGATTCCTGGGATCAAAGTAGTTCTGACAACTTGATACTCTATAGTCTTTGGATTTTCAAGCTTGACAGCGGAAGAGTCGTCCTTCAACCTTAAAAACTCGAAGTTCTCCTTGTGAGAGCATAAGGTCAAAGGCAAAGTTTCAACGAAACCAGCCTGAGCAGACGCCAATCGCAAGATGTCGCCAACCTTGTTTATTGGTAAAGGAGTTGCAACCATGGACTCACTCTTTGGCTTAGTCTTGGTTAAGTTGTTGTAACCGTAGGCGATAGCAGCATCTTCCATGATATCACATTGATGCAAAATATCCGGTCTTGTTATAGGAATCTCAACCTCTAATAAACTATCATCGGTGGCAGATGTCTTTGCTTTAAGCGACATCTTCTTCAACAACTCGGCAATCTCAGAGCCCTTCAATTCCAAGCCTAAGCATGAGTTGATGTAAGGAATCTCAGCAGTAGCCTTTCTTGCATCCACATTTGGTGCAACTCTGGTCTCACCGTTGTGTTCGGAAAAGATTTGTATTGGCTCAATTTCGAATGGCTTCTCACAGTAAACCGAGAACATAGCAACCAACTGATTAAGAACAATCTCGGTCTTTGTTTTATCTATACCAGTGACCTCCAAGAAAACGTTCTTGGTGTTGAGTGAGATCTTTGTATTATTTGAATTGATAATTGGAGGTAAAGAACACACATTTCTATTAGCGTCCAAGATAACTGGGTAAACAGGAGAGTCTCTGATTATGTGCAAGTATTTTCCCAAGTTCTTGTCCTTATCGTAAAACTCCATCAACTCGTCACCATCCATGACCTTAGTTTGGTTCAATGGAGCAAACTTTATTTCTGATGGCTTCAACGCTTCATATGTCAATGGAGTAGCCAATGCGTCAAGGTCGTGAGTACCCATGGCGACTAATGTTCTGTTACGACACAAGTTAGAGTGTAATTTGTCTTGTAAAGAAATGAAAGACTCATAACGTCTTTCATCGAAAGAAACGTTCCTCAAGACAGCGGCTGCTGCATAAGGACGGATCTGTTCTGTTGATTTATGTATAGTGAGTGAAATCTCTGGTTTGGCTGGGTTAAGTTTGTAACATGGCGCTTCCCTTCTGCCCAAAAACTCGTTCAAGGCTTGCGCAATACCCTCAATACACAACATATCGTATCTGTTGGCAGGAACCTCGATCTTTAATTGAGGCCTCTCACCTTCCTTACAATCATTTGTGGTATCTTCATCTAACTCGATACCGAAGTCAAAGCATAACTCGTCGAATTCTTCAGTGGTATAAGTTTTACCTATAAGCTCGTAGAGATCGGCTTTATCGACTGGGATAGTAGGCATTTTTCTTTGACTTTATTAGTTTTCGTCCAAAATCAACTCAACTTGGCTACGAGTAAAAATGTTACAAATTTTATTAAGAATTTGTCATACTAGAAATTACGCACAAATTTTATGTCTGTATATTTGAGCACACCCTAATCTATGTTGAAGATTCGGTATCTTCATTGATCGTTATATTGTTCCCTTTAGGGACTACCTTCTTTCTAACCAGAGAGAGTTCTTGCTCGTTTTTCTGGGCAATGTTTTCTATTTCATTAACTTCATCAAGTAGTGCAGTCACATCAAAGATTGGATTATTTTCTGTCGCAGAAAGTTCAGCATCCTTTTCACTCCCTTCCCTAGCTTGATCTTTTTCAGTGCTCTCACCGTCCTCCAATGACGACGTATCATTGTTTCGAAATTGCCACCAGTTCTTTTGCTTTGCTTTGAAGAAGTTTTTCCACTTCGGCTTGTCCGTACTATCAGATTGCATCTCTTTCTCCATCTTTGCCCTAGCTTCATCGAACTCCACAATGAGTTGTCTTTGTCTTTCTGTCTGTTCTGGATCAGGCTCTTCTATTTCTGCAAATTCTTCTTGTACCACTTCCCACGATAAGGATTTCAAAATCTTGGGTATGGCTTTCCTGTATGACATATGACCTTCAACAAGACTAGTGCAATCTATATTCTCAACCCCGTAAGCACTTTCAATTGGTGAGAGACCTGCTACTGCCAGAATCCCTCCGCTTGTCGCTCTGAATAGATAACCCAAGACCCAGTCCTTTTTAGAAAACCCGTTGACGAACTTGCCACTCACTACGGATCTTGCTATTCCTAGCTGATCGTTTTTCACAGCAATAGGGCTTCCTAGTAAGATTACATTCTCGATGAGTCCAAATCCACCACGCTTCGCAAGCTCAATGAGGCAAGAATAGATCAAACGAGCGCCCAAAGAGAAACCCACTAAAGTGATAGGTCTGACTCCCATGTTCCCTGAGATGAGAGTATCTGCTAATAGCTTTCCGGCTTTCCAGGCTCTGTCTAGAGAGACGTTCCACGGGTTATCCAATAAATAAGATAGCTTCGAAAGAGCCATTGGCAACTGTATTGCAGACATTAACGCAGTCAACACAGTCGCACCTAGAATTTGTTGAATGGAAGTAGTCAATGCTTCACTTGCAAGAATGCCAATTGTTTGTCCCATCGATTGTAACATCTCAGGTTCCCACAACAATGAGAAAACATCTCCCATGACAGGATCAACAGTGGAAAATGGCAATCTCACATCATCCGCTTTTCCGTTCATCCATCCACTGACCGTTATGATCAAACTAGTCCTCTTTCTGTTATGCAAAGGCTTAAACTCAAACGTGTGAACGTCACCTGTCCTTCTGGATCCTGCTTTAGAACCAACCTTTGCACCCGCCATAACACCACCAGTTGTAATTATAGCACTTCCTCCTACACCTCCTAAGAATCCTGCAGTTCCACCAATTCCAACAGTGGACAATCCAGCTGCAAGTCCGGCCCCAATAACTGGAGCCAAAAGACCTGCAGAAAGCCCAATGGCTAACGAGCCACCAATAGTTGCTAGACCTATGTATGCCATTCTTGTCTTCTTATTTTTCTTTATATATTTCTGAATGATGGACCTGTCACTTAAGAGCTCATCTTTATTTTCAATTGATTTCTTATTGGTGTCAAATTCCAAGCTCTCCACAACCCGTCTTTCAAACTGTAAGATAGCAAGGTATGACACGTCCAAAAGTGATGCAAATTGTACTAGAAGGGTACGTGACCTACAGTCATAGTAACCATCGCTGAGCAATAATAGAAATAAGTCACATATAATGGCCCACCTAAGATCAAAGTCAACTTCGTCGTCTTTGCTTGAAGTCAGAGGTTTGCCACGCCCTTCAACCTGTTTTGAGGTTCCCCAAGTCATTTTTCTTTTTGGACTTTTGGCTAAGCTGCCGCTGATATCTTCAATAGCGAGTCCATGCAGCCCCAACTTCTCTATCATATCTTGCTCCTCCTTGGTGAAACAAAGATGAGAATACAACTTTGACATAATGTACATCGTCCAATTAGCAAAATTTCTCTGACCTAAACTCAATTCTTTGGCGACCGAGTTTGAGGTTGATCTCTTTATGTTAGCTAGTTCAGTCGCCATCTCTACAGAAATGAGTTTTACAGTCCCCACGTATGCAAATTTCTCGCCATCAGAGAGAATTTTTTTCATCGACTGAAGCGTTTCATCGGAATCCAAAGTCTCGTCATCTTCATACTCTGACTCATCAGACTCTTCAAAACCTCGTTCAGTATGAGCCGGCTCTATACCCAGATTCAAAACATCTTTCCCTCTTTTGAAGAGAAAGTCTGTCTCCTTGTCCAACTCGTTGTATTTGGCAACCTGCTCTTCGGTGTCTATTTTCGTATACCCACCAGAGTTTAGAGCATTTTGAAATCTCGAAAATTCATCTGTGCCTTGAAATTCGAGCTCACCCCTTTCATCGTAGTAGTCCGATTCCGCTATTGTCTTCATTGCTCTCCAATTAGACGACTTCAAATTGAAAAATTCATCTTCTTCTGATGTGTGCGTGTTCCCTTCTTCCTTGTCCATCTCCAAACCTTTTGCATCTTGGATCTCCGTATCCTCGTCTTGTAATACCGCCTGTATCCGCCGTTCAAGTGCCTCGCTTGTGTCGTTCCGCCCTCCATTTTGTTTCCCTTCCGAACTCAAGTCAAATTCCACAAACCTTGTCTCCTCCTGATCGCTCAATTCGTTCTCCTCTACCTCGCCAGATTCTTCGGCGCTGTAATATGACAAATCGTGTGATATGGTATTCGGAAGGCTTGGTAACGCCGAAACACTTGTACGATTTCTGTAATTTCTCCTTGAATGTGATTTCACTGATGGAGCACTGCTATTGTACAGCGACGTCGACCACAACGACTCTGAAGTCGAAACGTTCTTGTTTGAATACATGTTATTGTGCTTCCATTTACCCTGCTCACCTCAACAATCCTGTAACCATCTAAGCTTCAAAAATGATAAGAATTAACACTTAGCCGCCTAGTTTGAAGTTGTAGCTCCAGATATGTTCTATCATCATTTGATGTGTCACGTGAAAAATGACAGAAGGCCCTACGATGGTGTTGGTGATGAAGGTGCCAAACCACCGACACACTGTAGTTCAGTGGGTAGAGCGAAAAACGCTAGCGCTCTTGAAGGAGCAGCTGCTCCTCGATGGCGTGAAACAAGAGAAAATAAACATAAAAACTACGTGTCTTCGAAGGAGTGGGAATGTATGCAACATGGTTTTACTCAAGGCGTCCATTAGCCAAATGGCCGTTCGCAGAGTCCAGGAATATGTTGCCTCAGGTCATAGTGGCCAAGCTGCGATCACTGAAATGTTCAAAGAACACGGTTCAGTGAGAGCTCAAGACCGGCCTGATTATTCTACAACCTGTCGACGGAGCTACTCTGTTCGATGTCTCAAAGAGTTTCGTGGTATCCTGTCACCGACTAGCCATACCCATTAAAACCTAGTCTTCAGCGTATCTTCGCTCAACCCCCGCAGGAGGACCAAAGAACGCATCCGATTTCAATCAGTTCCAATGGACGTTGATTCGAAAACCAACAAACTAGTCAAGTGTTCAGGAGCCACGATCGAACTTGCTTCTCGAGCGCCGATCTGTTACGCAAACATACTACAGCTATGCTAGATAACCCGAAGATTTAATCAAGCACTCACTGAGATGTTACCGCAACACAGGTTGGTTAAATAAAGAAAGAATTCGTTTTCGAGTTTTGGCGGAAGTGCGCTCAATTTATAGTCCAGCGGATTTTTTTCACTGGAAAACGGTCGATGAGCTTACCCGCATAGTGATCTTATTACTGGTGACAACTAGCGTATAGAGCCAGATAAGTATCAAATGAGTAGAAGGATAGAGAGAACTCGGGCGAAGAAGGCAGAGGAGGCTAGAAATGCAGAGGGCAGTGAGTTGAGTGAGAAAAAAACGAACTCCAAGGGCCTTCCCTTTACAAGTCAGTTCAGCATGGAACCTAGGAACATTGTTGGAATGTTCAAGGTAGTATTTAAAGGTATATTAGAGTCCCCGGAGCTTACTATGCATATACAAACTGTGAAGGGGGATCTTTATAATCGAGACTACTTGAAAGCTTTCGAGAACGACGATAAACGGTTCGCTTATGTTTCTCGATGGACTCCAGCGAGAGCACTTTGCTATTCGTCTTTATTTGCAGACTTAGAACCTGTAAGGGCTATTTTTGAGGACCCAGAGAAAGAGAGCAAAGTCTTGTGCATAGGAGGAGGTGCTTGTTCGGAGCTAGTTGGTATTTCGTCGCTTTTCTGTCGTCTCAAAGAAAGAAACCCTACGTCAGACTCTTGCATTCAACTAACTGTGATTGACATTGCTGATTGGGCACTAATTGTGGAACGCATCAGTGAGTACATGAAGTCCAATTGGTTGTACAAAGACTCCAAGCTTGAGTCGAACTTTATATGCGATGACATTTTAGAGATCAAGGAAGAACGTTTGTCTTACAGTCAGTTTGATCTTGTTACGTTGATGTTCACGACCAATGAACTTTTCAGTGAGAAAAGGCTGCAAACAATTAAGTTTTTACAGACTTTGAACAGAACGTGTCGAAAGGGAAGCTACTTGCTAATTGCTGAGAGTGCTGGTTCATATTCTCATATTACGGTTGGAACAAAAAAGTTCCCTGTTCAATTCTTGGTAGACACGATATTGGTCGGAAAACCGGGGTACACCAATGGGCCTTGGGAAATTGTGAAGCAGAGCGATAGCGTTTGGTACAGAATAAACCCGAACGATGTTAATTACGATATGAAATTAGAGAATATGAGGTTTTTTTATAGACTTTATAGAAAAAAATAGCCTTGTAATGTCAACGTCAGGGTTATAAATAATTTTCAACGCGTATATTTACAGTGTTCTGCAATCACAGGGAGCAGAGACTTCACTTGACAAGTGTCAATACATTTGAGAAAGTGAAAATTTGGATCAACTCGAATTGACTACTACTGTGTCTCTCTATATTTTCAACTTGGAAAGGTCTTCTTCCAAATCTTTTGTTGCATCGTCTTTCGGTTTTTGGTCTTCGCCCTCTTCGTTTTTCAAAGCCTCAGATACCGACTCCACTATATTCTCTTCTCTCTCTCGTAAAGTTGTCTTACTTCCCTCTAAATTGTCTGCTGGTTTTTCACCGAAAAGTTTCTTCTTTCCTTCCTCAACCAACTTTTCTAAGTCTTTCTCCCAACCAAGCGCTTTTGCTATTATCTCAGCAGCTTCATCGCAGTCTGATAGTAAGACAACGTCTGATTTCCTTGGCGAGTCCTTGAAATCGCCCACTTCCTCCTTATTAATGAGCACTCTCAAAGTCTTTTTACTCACTTCAGAGGGTAATGCAGCAAATGGGTATACCGTCAACGATGTACCAGCAACAAGCGCAATTTCCACGTTATCTGCATCATCATCCCATTTATCGAAAAATCTCGAGGGAAGTCCCTCTCCAAAAAAGACGATATCAGGCTTGACGTAGCCTTTGCACTCGGGACATCTGGGGATCCCGTCGCTCTTGTCCTTGTTGTTCATGTGTTCTTTTAACGTTTCCGTACTCATTTCTTTGGAGCAATCAATGCAATGATTATTAGCGAACGATCCATGAGCCTCAACTATAAATTCGTCATCTACGCCAGCAATCCTTTCCAACGTATCAATGTTTTGAGTATAAACTCGGTGCAATAACTTCTTGTCTTGAAAGAGCCTCACCAAGTAGTGAAACTTAGTGGGCAAGAATTTCCCAGGAAATAATTCATCTGCCAATGTGTAAAAAGCTTTGGGCTCATTTCTAAAGTAGCTAATGTCAAACACTGCTTCAGCGTATGGTAGGTTTAGTTTGGCAAGATTGGCATATAAACCTGTGTCTGGACTTCTAAAATCTGGAATACCTGCTGCTGTAGAGATACCTGCTCCTTGAAAAAACGTCACTTTCTTTTTCTTGTGCAATACGTTCTTGATGAACGGCTCTAGCTTCTTCTGCAAGTCCGACATGATCTTCTTCCTAGAGTTGATAAAGAGAATCTCTGCTTCAAAGAGGATGTTGCTTCGATAAAGATCGATAGAGTCATGTGACTCGTGATATAAAGCAAATGGAAAATCGTTCACTACTACATCTTCGGCACTGAAGTACACTATTTAAAGAATGAAGGTATGTTTCTGTCATTTAGGGGATCAATATAGAGGTATTGGTATTAACTTTGAAGCAACGGATTACGGCTTTGGATTTGCAAGTCTTGACGGCGGAATTCGCTAAAGAGATCACGAACTATCGTTTGCAAAATATTTACAATGTTGTAAATTCGAGTCGTCAGTACTTTCTCAAGTTCTCTAAGCCAGACTCGAAAAAAGTTCTAGTTGTCGACTGCGGGAACAAAGCTTATTTGAGTGAGTTTGAGAGACCCAGCGAACAAGCGCCATCTAATTTTGTCACGAAGCTTAGAAAGCACTTGAAAACGAGACGTTTAACCAAGGTAAAGCAATTGGGTAACGATAGGGTCTTGGTATTAGAGTTCAGTGAAGGTCAATACTATTTGGTTTTGGAATTTTTCAGCGCTGGTAACATCTTGTTGCTTGATGAGGATAGAAAAATTCTCTCTCTTCAAAGATTGGTTCAGGACAAGGGAAGTAATGACAGATATGCCGTGAATGAAACATACAACATGTTTGACAAGCAAACTCTCGAGAAGGACTTTATGTATGAATCGAGGAACTACACAAAGGACGACATATCATCGTGGATCAAGTCTCAAAGAAACAAGGCTGTTCAAGATGTTGGTGGCAAAAAAAAGAAGAGTAAGGTCTTTTCAATCCATAAATTGTTGTTTGTAAATGCAAGCCACTTGTCTAGTGATTTACTCTTGAAAAACCTTGTACAAAAGGGTATTAACCCTTCAGCTAGCTGCTTCGACTTTGAAGAAAACGAAGAAAAAACGGATGAAATACTACAAGCATTAGAAAACACGGAAAAGGACTACTTGAAACTTATTTCGAAAGTAGAAGATGGAATCACTGGTTTCGTAGTGAAGAAAAAGAACCCTAATTTCAATCCTAGTGAGAAGGGAGGCGAGTACGACCTAGAATATATAATGGATGAGTTCCATCCTTTTAGACCATACAAGGCTAATGATTCAGACTTTGAATTTGTTGAGTTGAAAGGATATAACAAGACTTTAGACAATTTTTTCTCGACCATAGAGTCGACAAAGCATGCATTACGTCTCGAGCAACAAAGATTACAAGGCCAGAGAAGGTTGGAACATGCTAGACAAGAGAGAGACAAGCAGATACAGACCTTAATTGATCAACAAGCAATTAATTCCAAAAAAGGTGAAGCTATTATATATCATGCAGATCTCATCGAAGAGTGTAAAGAATCTATACTCAAAATGATCAATCAGCAAATGGACTGGGATAACATTGAAAAGCTCATAGAATTGGAGCAAAGAAAGGGCAATAAGTTGGCCAGAATGGTGAAACTCCCTTTAAACTTGAAGGAGAACAAAATAAATGTGTTGCTTTCTGATCCAGAAAAAATAGACAACTATGGTGGTAGCGAATCTGATTCGAATTCCAGCAGTGAAGTAAGCTCTTCGAGTGATCGCGACTCTGAGAGTGGCAGTAGTCTGGACTCTGACTACGATTCAGAATTTGACGGAATATCTAAACCACAGAGACAGACTTTTAAACCAAGAAAAAAACAGGACCCAAATGCAGATAAGTTAAAAGTTTCAATTGACCTTTCGCTTTCCCTGTTTGCAAATTCTAGGCTATACTTTGATTCAAAGAAAACGGCGGAAAGCAAGCATTTAAAAGTAGAAAAAAATACAGAAATTGCTTTGAAAAACGTTGAAAGGAAAATTGATCAAGATCTCAAGAAAAACTTGAAGAAGGAGACAGATACTTTAAAGCATATACGTCCTAAGTACTGGTTCGAAAAATTCTTCTGGTTCGTATCGAATGAAGGCTATTTGTGTCTTGCCGGGAAAGACGATTCTCAAACAGATATGATCTACTATAGACATTTCAGTGATAATGATTATTTTGTTTCTTCAGACATGGAAGGTTCATTAAAAGTCTTTATCAAGAACCCATACAAGAATATGCCTATACCACCATCAACTTTAACCCAAGCCGGTATATTTGCAATGTCTTCTTCGCGTGCATGGAATGGTAAAGTTACCACATCAGCTTGGATGCTCAAAGGAACAAGCATTTCAAAACTTGATTTTGATGGTAGTCTTATATCTTCCGGAAACTTCAATTACACGGAAGAGAAGACATACTTACCACCATCACAGTTGGTGATGGGGCTTGGATTCTATTGGTTGATAGATGAAGCGTCTTCTACAAAATACAGGGATGCAAGAGTTGAAAGAGAGAACAAGTATGGTTTTGAAATAGTTATGGACAACAAGAAAGTGGGACTTGACAAATTAGCGAAGGTGTTGGACTCAAAGTTGAATGCTTCAGATGATAAGTCGAAGGAGAATCGACACATAAATACTGATAACGAAAATACACAACAAGGGCCAGCAACAGCACCTGAGTCGCCTTCCTTTAGCGAAAAGGAACATGCAGCCGACATAACCAGCGAGTCACTGGACCAAGAACCTTTAGCCACGTCTAAAGCGGCTCCGGCTGCTAATAAGAAGACGCAGGCTCGAGGAGGTAAGCTGTCTCGCAAGGGAGGGTTTGACAGTGATGACGAGGTATTCGATCCTATTGCTGAAGCTATGCGTAAAAGTAAAATCGACGAGCCTTCAACCCAGAAGCCTCCCAAGGTCCGTGGTAAAAAGCACAAGCTCAAGAAAGCTGCCAAGTACGCCGATCAGGATGAGGAAGACCGGAGACTCCGATTGCAGGCTTTGGGGACATGGAAGCAAATTGAGGAACAAAAGAAAAAAGCGGAAGAAAAGAAATCCCCACAGCACCCTAATGTGCGGGAGGTTCCAAAAAGGGTCAAGCAAGAGGAATTGCAATACCGTAAGTATCTTTCCAACGAGGAAATCGAGGGTGAGTCCAGTATAAACAACTGGCGAGAAATTTTGGATTCTTTTGTCGAGAACCCACTGCCGGAAGATAGAATCATTGGCGTCGTGCCTGTGTTTGGTCCCTGGGCCGCGTTATCCAAATTCAAATACAAAGCCAAAATTCAGCCCGGCTCCGTTAAAAAGGGCAAGTGTTTCACCGAAGTCATCAACCACTTTATGTCTCGCAAAGTTGATCCAACTGCCTCTGCACCCGACCTTGACACCAAAACCGAGCACGACCTTTTGGCCTCTCTCAAGTCTAACGATGCTATTGCCGGGTTCACCGTTTCCAAGGTCAAGTTGATGGTGGGTGCCAAAAAGAAATAGAGCGGTACTCTAACACCTCTATACTCTAGCATTCGTTACATATTCGTTTTGGGTGTTAAGTTGTATACTGCATATAGTTCCAATTTCGGTTGGCGCCCGCTAATGCCAAATGTTTCTTTCGCGTCTTCTTTAGCATATCAGAAGCTTCCACGACGGTGAACCACCGTATACAGCAACGACAAATTTTTACAAACCCTAGCTAGTGATGCCGCCGCTCAGTAGCAGCACATGCTCTTATCATCTGAAACTAAAGACTCCTTGGAGGATATCATCAGATTTCCATATTATGGCTCTTTTCCATATGGCGAGCCTATCTCTGTTTTTTCAGCCAGCTCTCGAGTACGTTTTGCTAGTAAAACACCATTCCCTGACATCAATTTATGCAGTTTTTTTGGCTAAAGTCTGCAGTTTTGTTGATAAATACCAGTCCCAGAGTTTACTTTGGAAAGTGGGCGAATGGGCGGCCTGACGAAGACAACGTCGTATTTCTCGTGGGTTCATTGTAATAAGAAGAGGCATTCCGTTCCAACACTATCGAGAACAAGCGCAAACAAACTCAGCAATACCCACACCAAAAGTAGACCTTTTCTCACACGTGTAAAGAGGTGAGGCAGTTTCATTGGTTGTGTAGTATAAGTTTTATATTGTGAGGTTAACAAATTTCGATAGGGAGTCAAAATTTGCACTACGATTGGCTCCCGTTGAGAAAGCTCAGCTTACAACGTGTAGATGATATTACCGAGAATACCAGGGTGGTTGTTGCGAAGTGGAATTAGAAATAAGGGCAGAGGCATGGCACTATGTACGGAACCGAAGCATAGTCTATTATATAAACAATTGGATGTCCGTCTTGATGAAAAATTGAAATTTGATACTCGAGCCTAGACACTAGATAAGACAAGAGAAGACGAATGGTAGCAATCTCAAAACTTATTAACAACGGTTTGCTTCTCGCGGGGCAGAACGTATTCCAAGATCTTGCCACGCCGCAACAAGCAGCAGTTGAGCAGTTCAACATTCTTAAATACTTGGGAGGGCTGGCACCTTATGTTCAAAATTCAGGATTCGGAATCCCCACTGATATCCCTGACCAGTGCACAGTGGAACAAGTGCAGTTGTACTCAAGGCATGGGGAACGTTATCCTTCGAAGAACGACGGTAAGAAGTTTGAAAAAATATGGAATAAGCTCAAGAAGAACAAGGGTAACTACAAGGGAGACTTGGCTTTCTTAAATGACTACGAATACTTTGTGACCAACCCGGAATACTACGAGAAAGAAACAACGGCTTTCAACTCGGAGGGACTTTACAGTGGTACCACCGATGCGATGAAGCACGGAGCTGCATTTAGAGCCAAATACAAGTCCATCTTCAACTCCAACCAGACGTTGCCTGTGTTCACATCCAACTCGCAACGTGTGACTATGACGTCTCGTTACTTTGCTAGAGGATTCTTGGGAGAAGAATACGACGAACGTGCTGTTCATGAAGTCATCCTCGATGAGGATGGGAAGATGGGTGCTAATTCATTGACTCCCAGGTATGGATGCAAGACCTATGACAGTGATCAAAACCTGGACTACGTCAAGAACTTTTCCGATCAGTACTTGGAAAATGCTTTGAATAGATGGAAAAAAGACAACCCTGACTTGGACTTGTCAACCAAGCATGTTCGTAAGCTCTTCCTGTGGTGTGCATTTGAGATCAATGTTAGAGGACAATCGCCTTTCTGTGACTTGTTCACCAATGAAGAGTTTATCAATTACGGCTACTACCAAGACCTCGGGGCATACTACTCTACTGGTCCCGGAAACAACATGTCTCTGACCATTGGGGCTCCACTCTGGAATGCTTCATTAGCTCTTTTGAAAGACAATTCTTCGTCAAACAAGGTCTGGCTCTCTTTCTCCCATGACACTGACTTGGAGATTTTTTACAGCTCCAGATTGCCTCAAATTGATTCCTCCCGCTTGCCCAATGACAGAGTTCCTTTCCCAAGTCCTTACCAGCACACAGGCATCGTACCCCAAGGAGCCAGGATCGTGATTGAAAAATACCAATGTTCCGGTGAGAGTTATGTCAGATTTATATTGAACGATGCTGTCCAGCCTATTCCTTCGTGCTCCTCCGGCCCTGGCTTCTCTTGCAAGCTCGAGGATTACGAAAAATACGTTCAAGGCCTTTTAAAGAGCAAAGACTATAAGCAGCAATGCGATGCCTCGAGTGTTCCTGACTCTGTCTCTTTCTACTGGGACTACAACCAAAAGAACTACACTGCTCCTCTTATCGACCTGTAGTGTGTTGGCCTCAACCAGGTTCATTAGGTCACCCTTATCAACATAATTCAATAAAAAAGCCTTTGAGCATCTTCTTTGGTACACTGTTACTTCGAATATCGGTGCAAGTCTTGTTTGAATCGCACCGGCTTGACATTTTAGACTCTCTTGTCACTAATATATACTGAATATACGATGAAAGTATGATTTTAAGCTATATATCGGGCTATTGGCTTCTTTGGCCTGTTGCTTGGTCTCCGTGTTGCATCTCGGTACATGCCTCCATACACCATCGACTTCATAGATGGCTTTATCCATAAGATTGTAAAAATGTGCCATCTTGCTCATCCTTAACGTATCAGCTTAATCTGAAGACTAGATATCACGACGAAACGACAGGAGAAGATGAGTTGGCTGTCACTCTTTTGAAGTATGACAACGATCTTCTCGTACATAATTTGGTTATTTACGAGAATTTCGCAGCTATTCATCAATACTGACTAACTTCATTGAAAACTAAAGCCAGGCGAAGGCCTTGGGAACGCTGGAATAGGCCCATAGAAAAGACCACCAGCTTTGAACTGCACAGTCTAGATCCATATGCAATTTTTTCATGGTGTGAGGAGCACAGAGTCTGGTACCTAGTCCCCAAAGTGAAAGAAAATATCAAAAATGAAGTGGTTTCAACACTTGTACAATAATCTATTGCTACAAATACCGAAGGTTTAAAATGTTTTCATACTATTGTCGTGATGTGATCTTGAGATCTGTAAGTCATTAAAACTATTTTGAAGCTCGATCTAAGTACACAAACCATAGATTCTAGACAAAAGCTAGTTGAAGCTTTTTAGAACAAGAGACATGAACTTTCATGGACATTGATGGCAGGGGCGACCACTCATCAGCTTTATGACCGGCGCAAAGAATTGAACAGCATGATGTAATTTAAAATCGAAGATTAACTGACAAGCTCTGGCAAGTGATGAAAGAGTTTGGATCAACCTATCTTTTCTGAGCGGCCGCTTGCGTGCTCTCAATCACCACGTAAAGCTCTTATAACGGCAGGTCTCCTCATCATGTACTTTGTCCACTTGTAAACTTCTGGAAACTCGACCTTAAGGTTGATGCCGATTCTATCAACAACATTATTCCAAGGCACGAAAGACAAATCAGCCACAGTTGCACGATCGCCCACCAACCAAACAGGATAGTCGAAGTATCTTGATTGCGACAAGGGTGTTGTTCCAGCACTGTAGGACGCAGCATTTTCAACATCCAAGTCCATTATGAGGGCCTCTCTTCTCTCGGCCAACGCCATTTCGATAACACCGTAGACCCGTCTGACTTCGTCCGTATATCTCTCAACCGCACTGGGCACGGGGCAGGAATGGAAATATCTGAAATGCAATGCTTGGCCGATCATAGGGGCGTGTCCCGAAGTTTGGAAGAAGAGCCAGGACGATATCTGGGATTGCTCAATGAGGTTGTCGGACCATAAAGAGCACTCTCCATTCTCCTTCAAGTACTTGGATAGCAAGTACAATATTATAGCTCCGGACTCCCAGATGGAGGTGTTCTCGTTGTAGTGATCGATCAATGCTGGCACCCTCGCGTTGGGGTTGATGGTGACAAACTCGGGCGCACGCTGCTCTCCTTTGTTGAAGTCGAGAAAGATGGTGTTGAAAGGCAAGTTCAACTCGGACAATATTATGGCAACCTTGAACCCGTTGGGTGCCGATCTATGCGAGAACAATGTGTATCCTTCTGTAGGTTGGCTCTGGAAAAACTGGCTGATTCGGGATTGCTGCTGCTCGCAGGCCTCGTTTTGAAGCTGCTGCTGCAACAAATTCAAATTCACCTCGTTCCGCTGCTGGTCTGTGAGCGACACCGATTTCAAGCCCGCTGAAAGATTGGAGATCGTCTGGCCGTTCCCCATATTGTTATTATTGCTTCCATTAGCGTCAGAATTAGTTCTCTGGTTTCCTTCAATATTGCTCGTCATTATACTGCTTTCAGCTCGATTCTCTCTCTTAAAGCAACGTATTGGTATTAATAAGCTTTTTATGTTGTCCTGACTATAGCTAAGTGGCTCTATTTCTCATAAAACTTTGACTTTCTGACTAAAACACTATATACGTTAACTAATTAAATTTTTCGAATTTTGGCTCAAATCTTTTTGTAATTTTTGTGTAATAACTACTTTTCATATAATTTTGTAGTAGAATTGTTAGTACAAGCAGAACAAAGCAAAAAAAACAGAGTTTAGGGAGTCATTAAGGAAGGAACAGTTAAGCATTTATGAGTGAGACTTTAGACAAGGCCCATATAGCGGTGATTGTGGTGGATACTCCTATTGAAGGCATTACGGACAAGTATGGAGACTTTGGGGACAATTGTATAAATCTTCTTCGACAGGCAGGGTTTAGCAAGTACGATTGCAAGAAGTACCAGGTTGCATTCCCTGACAGTGGAAGTAACGGCGAGAGCTACTTAGGGGAGTTGGAGGAGGTTTATGCGGAGTTAAGACACCAACTCGAGGTGGGAAACGTCCGAGGAGTGTTGATAACAGGATCACGTAGCGATGCATACGACCAGAACATTACGTGGATCAAAGCGTTAGACGATTTCATCAAGAGTGAGGTTCTCAGTCGTGAAATGTTCCCAGTTGTGGGGATTTGCTTCGGACACCAGATTATCGCAAAGAATTTGGGCTGCAAAGTTGATAAAAATGCTGCTGATATTGGATGGGAAGTTGGTACGACGACCATCAGCCTTAATAAAGACATCCTCCGTATTGAGAACACGCCTTTTGCCGACGTGCTTGTGAATGAAGACGGCACCGTGCTCGAGCATATAAACCTTATGGAGTTCCACCAGGATATTGTATACGGTCTTCCACCACCTTCCTTATTAGACAAAAAGAAGACAAAAGTTCAGTCCATCGGGTCAACCAATAAATGCTCTATCCAAGGGCTTGTCACAGAATATGGGCCCTTGAAAATCCTCACTGTACAAGGCCACCCTGAGTTTACAAGCGAGCAGACCATTGACATGTTGGATAGAATGCAGAAGATAGGAGCTTTAGAAGAGAAGTTCGCTGAAAAGTGCAAGTACAATACTCGTATCTTGAACAACCAAGGTCCTCTCATTGGCAAAGCGATTGCGATATTTTTGTCATCTTTCAAGTGAAAGTTTATAGATTTTGATGGAAATACTAGGTTTCGTTAGGTAATATACATATTAATATTTACATTCAATCAGTCGTCGAATAATTTCTTGGTGGGTGAAACAATGGTAAATCCTTGTAGTTTAGCGCCGTTGCCTCCTATTTTATCGAAACCGCCTGTCCTGTTACTTTGTCCAGATTCCAAACGTCTGGTGAGTTTCTCATTGATAGAGTTCGTTTCTTTGAGCTTCTGCTCCAACTTCTTGATCTTGTCCTGTGCTTGCTTCAAGTCATAATCGTATCCAGAGCTCAACTTGGTAACAACCTCACGAAGTTCATCTCGCTGTGTTTTAAGCGTTTTAATCTCAATGTGATCCTGTGATTGATTGTATTCATCATCCTCGTAATCATCCGTACTGTGACTACTTAGCTTGAGCAGCTTCCCATGAGTTGGAACAGAACCTCCTTCTGATACACGCTTCTCCAAATCTGGAATTATTTGAAATTTGAGATGAGCATTTTCTTTCAACAATTCGTTATACTTGTACAAGAGGCTCTGATCTTCTTCCTTGCTCTGCGACTTGATGGCCTCATTCAACTTGTCTTCAAGCTGATTTATGAGGTCATTTTTGATGACTAACTGCTTATAGAGCTCATTCTTCTCGTAATTTAATTTCAAAGGACTAGGTGAGCTTCCGTTTTCCATCAAAAGTACGTGTTCTTCGCATATGAATCTCATGCTTCTTTCTTTATTGAGTTTGTCTTGTAAATCTGCGATTGTCTTCAGCTTTTGAGACATCAAAGATTCAACATCTTCAGTAGGAGACGATGCAGTGGAGTTATTTTTTATTCTATTCTCTAAAGATAACTCTCGCTTTATGGATGAAGCTAATTCTGTCGTGACAAGTTGAAGCTCATTCAACAAATCACTATTGTATTTCATAATTCCTAAATCTTCTTTGGTAACTTTGAAAGATCTATCATTCGAGTTTCCGGATAAGGAAGAGCGTCGATCTGGCTCACCGGATGTGATATTGCTGTTCCTTTTACTTGAAATAGGCACCGAACCATCATTGAAAGAGTCGTCTTCAGTTCCCTTCCTACTAGACTTCGATAAACGTTTGAAAAGATTTTTTGACTTCCCAGTCAACGAAAAACTTTTAGGTCTATTTTCTTTCTTTCCACCGCTTGAAGCAGTAGAACTATTATCTATGATTGTACCGTTGGGCACATCTGACGAAAATGAATTGTTCATTGAGTGTTTTTCCACATTAATATCATCTCGAGATTCTTTGAAGTTTCTCGCATCTTCATATTTCCTTGAAGTATCGAGCTCAATCTTCAGCTCATTCTTCCCATCCTGTCCATTAGTGTAGTTTGTTATGGCGGAACCATTCGAATTAGTTCCATTGGGCGGTGTTACATTATCAATATTGTCTTTTGAAGTCAGGGCACTTCTTTCAGTTGAATATTGCGATGAACCTGGCACTTGTTCTTCAATTCTGTGGGTGTCAAATGGAGATCTATCGATGTCATAATTTCCAGATAAGCTGTTATTACTAGACGAGTTTACCACATCACTGTACTCTGGGTCATTTATCAATTGTCTTGATGCTCTAAACTTATCATACGCTGTATTTGTCACCAAAGATCTTATGGAAGGTTGCTTAAGTAGTCTTTGAGAACCTTCTGATGATTCACCCTTTTGAGAAACTGGTGATCCTCTCTCTGTGAGATGACGTGTATTGTAATTTTCCAACCCCCTTGCATCTGAGGCTTTGGAAGGGGAAATTTTTCTCTCTTCTGAGAATTTTGCGGGGGATGTTAGATCAGTCGCTGTAACGAAGACGTCTTTATTTAAAGAAGTGGCATTTGAGCGGTTTGCATTGGCAGATGCACCCAAAATTTTCATCTTTTCATTGTAATCTTCGTTGGTTTGATGATCATCATCCTCGTCATTAATCATTGATTCTCTATACTGTGCATTTTTCTTCAAATTAAATGAAGGAGAGATTTTGTTAGTGGGCTCATTCGAATATGAAGACATTTCATGTAATCTGTCAGACGCATTAATATCTTCCTGTTCTCCATTCGATTTTGAGTCTTCTTGTGGAGCGTTGTCAAATAGGTTAATTTTCCTCAACCTCATGGAGTTGGATTTTCTCAAGGTGGATTTTCTTGAAAGCAGTACCTGGTCCGCATCATGACCGTCTGATTTGTAAATCACCTCTTCAGCTTCTTCATCAACTTTCTTTTTGGGCGTCGAAGATTCCCATGCCTCCTGGTTCGTGGCTGGAGTTCTCTCATCTTCTTCCTTGAGAACATTCAAAGAATCGTTTGAGGTTAAGTTAGGAGGAGCTGTACCTGCTGTGTAATTATTTGGATTAGCCGTATAGCCTGAAGGTGGGACCTGGCCTCCTAGTGCTAGATTTGGATTGTATGGAGTCTGAGCCGAGCGAGGATTCATACCTGGAGCACCACCATTCCAGCCCATCGTGGAAGGATTCTGTGCTGTGTAGTACTGACCTGGGCGAGGGCCTGGACCGCCCATATGTTGGAACTGCCCTGGATTATAGTACTGACCTGAAAAATTGTTCAAGGAGCCGGTCCTAGGACCAACAGCAGACATTGCCATGTAAGGCCCGTTCCCCATTTGCATTGGTGATGCACCAACTGAGCCATTACTTCTCATTGACATTGCTCGAGGCCCATTCAAAGGCATAGGCATCGGCATCGGCATGCGATTATTCAAAGACATGGCTCGAGGCCCTCCAGGTACCGGGTTTGAGTTCAAAGACATTGCTCGAGGCCCTTGGTTGGCATAGTTGCCAAACGCGTTGAGGGACATGGCCCTCCCATCTGGTTGTCCTTGCGTCATCGGATTGGTGCCTGCAAGGGACATTGCCCTTGCATTCGATGCCAATGCTTTCTTCTTTTGATGATTCATCTGCTTTCTGTACTGAATGTTGCTGAGAGCCTTCCCTGAGGCACTCCCTATGCCGGCGCCCAACGTAGGTATAATGGGAGTGGTGTCCAACGTCTTGGATCCACTCATCCCATACGGCCCCCGGTCTCTAATGTGTGATATGTCGTCAAAAGAGACGTTGCTCCCGTACGTCAAATCCTGAATGTCTACTCCGTTTTCCTCGTCAAACCCTTGGGCATCGCTTTTATTTCGACGGAAAAGCTTGTTCATCGACATCCCAGATGTAGATGTCATGGACCCCATCCGTGGCCCCAGGCTTGGAGCCGGAACACCAAGTGATTCATGGCTATTAAGGTACGGATCTGAATATGGCATCTGTTGTGCTTGTGCTCCTTGGTAATATTGTCCTGCTCCCATCGGTCCTGCCCCGGGCCTGCCATAGACTCCCGGCATTTGCCCATTTTGAAAATGCTGTTGACCTGCTATTTGGCCCATCTGAACACCCGCTCGTTGTTCTGATAATCCATCTATATCCTGCTCGGCGCTTAAAAGCTTTTGCCTTAGCTTTCCTTTCTCTGTAGCAGCGCTAGCAACACCCGCATCCATTTGCTATCTTGTTCTATGATATACTAGCTACTTTGTGTCTTAGACAACTAGATTACGGAAGGAAGAGAAAAAAAAAAGATTAATATTGAGGATTCGATGTTGAATTTACCAAATTAGTGTAGTTTCGCCTCGTTCCCAGGATCGAAAGTTATCAACACTATTAGTTGAGAAGAGACACCAAAACCACACGTAGAAGGGATATATATAGTAAAGTATGTATGCATTGATGTATATGTAGCCTCTAGTATTATAGCTGTGTTTTTTTTGTGCACCTTAGAAGGCCAGAGATCATCCGTTTAGAGACGAGAAAACATCGAGCTGAGGTTAATCGAAACTACATGCTGACGGGAGCTCTTATCAAGGTTGGTGCAGAGGCAGACCTTGCCGAAGTTGCAACTGAGTCTGTAGATAAGGAAGAGCCATGAGTGGGGCAGAAGGAGAGTAGATGGAAGTGGTGAGGTAGTGATTAAGTGCATTCATGGTCCACAACCAAGCCCACGATCTTGTACCTTTTTTTGAAGTAGAGAACCCACTTATTCAAGGAGTTGGTTTGCTTTTCTGTAAAGTCACCCGTGTACCATGTCTGCGGAAGATCGTCGTGGTCCTGGTCCGATTGGGAGGGCTTGAGCTGGAGCCGGTTGAGTCCCAAGAGTCGCGAGACGTCCTTGCCCACTAGCTTGTGGTAGCTTTTACCTGGGCCGTAGTACTTTGGGTTTGCCGTGACGTCGTAGATGTAGCCCTTTATGGCCACGTAGATTTCGGGCTTTTCCACACCGTTGCAACTGGCAAGCTGACGTCTGGTGAAGATGGGCAAGGTGTTGATGTCGATTTCTTCGTTGTATTTTTCAATCTCGTTTGGGCCATATTGGTCCTTGGAGCCGGATTGAGGCCTCACGTTGTCAGTCTCCATGTCCTGTAGTGAATCAGCAAAGCATACACGCCCTTTTCGGTTTATAGGTGGTCTAAAACTTTGCAATTAAGCAGAAAAAACGTATTCTGGAGAACCGAAAACCCAATTTCCAACTAAATACGCACAAAATCATATCCAAAGCATCTCTTCATGTTTGCAAGTTGATTGAAAATACAACAGACACCTACAAACAGCATAGCATAATGGTAAGTACAGGCTCGGAGGACCTAAGACCACCTACAGACTAGATACTAACGTTCAGGCTCATGAAACGGAGAAATACCCAATTAATATTCAAAAACTATTTGCACCAAAACCACCGCTAGTGTACAAGCCACCACTTGATTACCCACCAGAGAAACGCAGCACCCCATGCTTGACCCCGCTCAGCTCATTCAAAGAAAAATATGCCCAGTACGTCGAAGAGTTGAACAAGGAAAAACCTGAGCCACGGCAAGAAACAGCCCAGCAAGCTCAGATTCGCAAGAAGCAAGCTAGGAGACGGGAGTTGATGTTATCGCATGAAAGGCAGCTTCGGGAATGGAACGACATGGAGCTCTTACAAAAAAACGAGCAGGAATATATGAAAGATCCCTATAAAACTGTGTTTTTGGCTCGACTCGACTACCTGCTCACCGAGTTGGACATCTCAAAGCATTTCAGCAAGTACGGTGTGATTGACTCCATCAGGATAATAAGAGACAAGGATCTGGGGAAGTCTCGAGGCTACGGCTTTTTGGTTTACGAAAGAGAAAACGACGCTAAAAATTGTGTCAAAGAATTGGCCAGCACAGGAATCAAACTCTCACAACCAAATAAAGCACCCACAAGAACCGTTTTGGTGGATATTGAACGTGGAAGATTGTCTCGTAACTGGAAACCCCGACGTCTTGGTGGCGGCTTGGGTGGGAGACATTATACCAAGCCAAACCCTTACCACTCAAATAACGCCTCTGCTGCCGCTTCTGGTAGGAGACTACACCTTTCAAACATCCCAACGCCATCGCATGCCCCACAACTGTACTCATCGCACGCAGCAAGGTACTCACGTCCATATCAGGCTCACTCCAGACCTCAGCATGACTACAAGAGAAACGACAGTCAAGCGTACAGTTCGTACACCAGCTCTTCCACTAACTCCGTAAAAGACAAGTACGCAAAGTACTTGGGCTCCAATGATCTGGAGACTACCCCCTACCGTAGCCCAAGACCATCCGCCCAAAACAGGTCCACAAGAAGTATCAGAGAACGGTAGCATCAATGAAGCTATTCCTAACATGTAAAATAAAAGTTTACAGTTTACAATTTACAGTTTATATGTATGTATAGAAACTACACCAATATTTATTTTGCTAGCAGCATTTTTTCTGTCGATTGGTAGAATACAGAAACCTAAGTAATAATCAAGCGAGTTTGATATGTCCGATAATAATCCCTACAAGCGGAAGTTGGAAGGAGATCATCAAGAAAGTAAAAAATTAAAACAAGAAAGTCCAGACATCAATGACGATCTCATTTACCTAAAGGAGAGTATCAAACAAGAAATTTCTGCAGCTTTCGAAGCCAGACTCAGCAAGTTGGAAAATGAAGTGAAAGAACTCCGCAATGCACAACCGGGACGGGGGAATGAGTCTGTGAAAGGATCCAATGGGAGGAAAAGCAGTGGCATCAAACTTGAGGCAGCGAAATTAAAGCCAGCTATCAATGCTCACTTCAGACCTCAGAACAGCGACCTTGGTGCCAATACTGATACTGAGGAAAAGTCAACGACATTCACGAATACGTCAGAGAAAGCCAGGGAGGAGGAAAGCGACAAGCCAAAGTTTGGAAGCAGCTCCTTTAAGTTCAATACCCCAGTAACATCATTCACTACAAACAACGAGACAGATAATACACCCACGGCTCCCAACACAGCGAATTCCACCCCAAGACCAGTCTTTGGGGCTACAACATCGTTTGGTAATTCGTCTGTACTTGATAGTTTGAAAGCTCGAAAGAACGTTTTTGAACAAGATACACTGAAGGAAACGACAAGCAACACCACATCAACGAAAAACAGTGAAAACGAAACAAAATTAAGCTCACAGCCAACATTCGGGACTAGTAGTTTTGGAAGTAATACCAAATTCAACAATGCATTTGAAAAAGCATTGAAAAGAAAGTCATTTTTGGATGAGGATAACAATTCAGGGAAGGATCAAGATACCTCAACTACTCCTGAAACTAACAACAATGATTTGAAACAAGCTACCCCGGTCCCACAACAATACAAGCAGGTTGATCTTGACCCAGTGGAAGAAATAAAAACAGGTGAGGAAGGAGAGGAATCAATTTTTTCTACTACGGCTAAACTTTTTGAGCTCGAATTGTCCAAGTTGAAAGAAGGTTGGAAAGAAAGAGGACTCGGCCCTTTGCATTTAAATCAATCTAAAGAAGGTAAACATCAAGCCAGGCTTGTCATGCGTTCTCAAGGTTTGTTAAGAGTAGTGTTGAACATGAAAATCACTCTGCAAACACAAATGTTCAAAGGACTAGAAGCCAGTTTATCTCCGGGGAAGTTTCTCAGACTCAATTCAATAAACTCTGAAGGTAAGCCCATACAATATTTGCTAAAATTTTCCTCAGAAGCATTACGCAATGAATTGGCATCGAAGATTGATGAATTGAAAAGCAAGGTGAACTAAATGACCAGTCAGCTTATAATGTGTATTTACAGGTTTTACTTTTCATTTGATTATCGAATAATAGACATAATATAAAGAACGTGAGGCATTTCAACGTTTGATAAAAGCAATGCTACACACTGTAGATCCCTCTACGCCACCAAACTTTAAGCTTGGGTATGAGATCTTATCAAAGACAGCAATATCATCAGTAGAGGATTTAGTTATTATTTGAATAAGTTCAGGTTCAGTAAAGTTGCATGAAGTTATAAGCAAGATGGAGTCTTTGTGCATAAGCTGAGAAACTTGAGAGATATACACTTCCATTCCAATTTTATTTTCGAAACTTGGTAAAGGCTCCTGGTTGAGCGCTATTGCATCAAGGGTACCTTTGTCGAGTAAGATGTCGAACTTGTTACCATTATCTTTCAAAAAGGGTGCATCTTTAGCAAGTATATCAACATCTTGGAATTCAAAGTTTTCGTGACCATATTTCGCCTTGGCGATCTGCTTCGCAAACTTGATCGAATCGGGCGAGTAATCAATACCAGTGAAATGTGTTTCGGTGTTCTCCTCTATCTCTTCTTTCATTTCTTCATGTAACTCAAAAAGCAAATGTCCATTCCCGGTTCCCAAATCTAAGATTTTTAAAGGTTTACTTGAGTGCTTGATCTCTCCTGAATTCAACTTGTCAATAATAAATGTGACCATTTTCTGCTCGGCATTCGAGTCATCAAACCAACATTCTCCAGTGTCCTCTTTATTTGCTTCAAAGTTTTGTATCTCTCTCTGATAAAAAGAGTTCCAGCTAAAGTACGTTAGTCAAATATTCACTTTTAAAAAACTTTCAAAGCAAGACAAGCTTAAATGTACATACTACTCCTTCGTCCCAAGCTTTGACGAATTGAGTCTTATATTTTCAGTCATTAAGTGATATAGTTAATTTCAACCTTCAAAATAATTTTGCGAAGAGCTTTCAAGTCATGACGCGTTAACATTTGATGTTTTGACTTCGTTGAGTTGATGAAGACATTTTTTTTCGAAGAGAAGAAGAAATGAGTACTTCAGAAGCTGTTGAGCTACTTGATAATGATGCTTTACCCTCGGTGAATGATACAGGAGTGGAGGAAGAGTCTCCCATCGATGAGAAAACACAAATCAATTATAAAATCTGGAAGAAGAATACGCCATTTCTATACGACTTTGTCACAACACATTCGTTATTATGGCCTAGTTTGACGGTCCAGCTTTTCCCAGATCTCGAGAAGATAGCACCAACTTCAACAGAACAATACTCTGGGGATCAACAGAATCAATTACAGAAAAATTTGACTTCAGAGAACGAAGTAGCCCTTCAGAGAGTGCTCATAGGAACTTTCACTTTAGGCCAAGGCATTGACAACATATCCATATTGCAACAACCGTACTATACTAATCTCAACAAAAACATCAATATTGACAACATTGAGTATGTGCCTGACAAGGAAGAGTTGGAATTAACTAAAGTTCCAAAAAAGAAAATAAAGGTGTTGCAGAAGATCAACCATCTTGGAGATGTGAATAGAGCAAGGTACTGTCCTCAGAACCCGGATGTTATAGTTAGTGCTAACAACCTCGGTGACTTCGTATTATATGATCGAACAAAGCATGCCAATATTAAAAGCAGCCTAACTGGGGATGATACAGGTATAGATAGACCTCAATTGCGCCTCTGCAGTAAGGGAAATTCGTTGTCAAGTGAGATTTTTGCGTTTGATTGGAACAAACAGAAGGAAGGTGTCATTGTGTGTGGGGACATGGCCGGTAGAGTTAATATATACGATATCAAGAGCAAATTTACTTCACGAGATATCAGCACTATTAACGAAACCAAATTGTATAATAATGAAGGGGCAGGTATTAATGACGTGGAATGGATACCCAACCATGATGAGGTTTTCTGCCTCGTTGACGAATCCGGAACTATTCGACTCTACGACACAAGATTACCAGACTCAAATGCAATCAAGCTCAAACACAAGCATTCAGATATTGGGATAAATAGTTTGAGCATAAACCCACATAACTCATTTTGCTTAGGAACTGGAGATGGCCAGGGAGGAATTAATATTTGGGATATACGATCTTTTGGTTCAGAGGACAAGGGCCCAACGCTAAGTCTAAATACTGCGCATGAAGGATCCGTAACACAGCTAAAATGGCACAGTAAGTACAGCAGCGTATTGGGAAGCTCTTCTAGCGATAAAACGGTCAAGTTCTTTGACTTCAGCACGTCAGAAGGTTATCAGGATGCTTTTTTCACCCATGCTGGTCATATGTTGGGTGTGAATGATTTTGACTGGTCTTTACATGATGACTGGTTGACTACTAGCGTAGCTGACGATAACTCCATTCATTTTTGGAAACCATCTCATAAAATAGTAAGAAAGTATAAAGCTACATAGATTTTTATTATTGTGAATATTTTTAAGACTTTTATTCGATCTAAAACTTAACAATCAGAACGTAAATAATTTATCATAAATGGAAAACTGGTTTAATGTTTTAAGCTTTAGCCAACAATTTCTCAACTTCGGCAACAGATTCAGCCAAAACTTTCTCCTGGAACTTAGGATTTTCAATCTCCTTGTTAACCTTTTCTAAGACAGACTTGATCAATTGCTCTTGTTCTAATTGTCTTTGTTGTTGTTCGAATCTAACCCAAGAGTCTAAGGTGGACTTAGCTTCTTGGACAACAGCCAACTTTTGCTTTAATTCAAATGACTTGGATTCTAATTGAGCAGTTTCCTTGGAGACTGCAAACAATTGCTTGGTGGTTTCAACGACATCCTTCAATTCCGAGACGGATTCAATTCTGCTTTTGACAGCACTGACATGCTTGTTACGCGATTCATTCAATAAACCGTTAACTTTCTTAACTTCACCGTCGGCCCATTCAGTGTAAAGTGGAGCAACAAACTTAGCTGCCAAAGCAGCAAAGATACTGAAGGTAGCGACCAAGATAGTCTCATCGTGTATAATAAGGATTTCGTTTGAGATTCCGTAGATAGCGGCTGCGGTGGAAGTAGCCAAAATACCGGTCTTGGAAATTAAGTTGTTACCTGGCAAAGCATCGATGATACTGTTGGCCTTTTGCTTTGGATCAACTGGAGTTGACAAGTAACGCAAACCAATTCTGCTAATGTTAGTATTCACCCTTGAACATTTAATTAATTATCATCCGTGCCAGATTCTTATCTTAAATTCAAACACTTCCAGTGTGACTCAATTCAGCGGCTACAAGGCATAATCAATTCTTTAATTCATTTCCTATCGTCTCTTTCTCCCACAACAACAATTGTTGTCTACGTGCTAATACTAGTCTCTGGACTTAAGAACTTGAAAGATATGGCACCTGGACGAAATATTCTTTCTTCACCTGAAAACATACGGTAATGGACGAAGAGCAATTCTTGCTGCTGGACGGCAAGCAGCTCTCAATGCAATTCTGTTGATCAAAGACATTTTGCTTGTTGTTCGTTAGATGAACAGAAGAAAACTAGACGAAAAGTTGGTTTTTCTCTAGAGGATCCAACACGGACGAGGATCGGTATGGAAACGAAATTTGATTGGCCTTTATTTAACTTCCTAATTAGGAAGTAAGCTACATTTACACTCACCATATATACACACAGGTAGATATAGTTTCTATCTAGCTACGGGTCCTTTGAAGCATGAAACATGCTAGTTGATACGATTCGTATGGATCTAGCGTCCCCATCCCCTTTACTTCATTTTTCTTCGAGCGAGGACTGATATTTCGCTTGAAGAATTTTATTTATTGCTAATTCATTTTTAGCAGAAGCCTTTTTCTCGTAGAGGACAAGGTCTTCCTTCAAATCCTTATTGTAACTCTTTGGGTACACTGTGCTCTTCTCTGATATACGATGGGGAGCAATCTTTTGCTTGGTCTGTGTTTTGGGTTCTATTATAGACTGCAAAATGTCTTGCTCGATTCTCTGTGCAATGACTTCTACCGTCTCTTGGTTAGAAAGCAGTAGAACGTGAGGTTCCCTGGAGCCCATACGTTGTGACTTAGTTGTTGGATCATAGTTCCTATTCTGTGGCTTGTTACATGGTTGGTCCTCGTCGATCAGTCTATCTCGGTGATGAGATGAGGTATTCTCCTCAGCTTTTGCCGGCTCTTCCACAGAATTTCTGTTCTTTCGTATTGACGCCAACCGTGCTTTCCTTTCAGCAGCCTGTGCCTCGAGAGAAGTCGACATTGAACGAGCTATGTTGGTCCCTTAAAGCCACCTACTCTACTGTAGCTGATTTATTATATAGTTCTCGTTTGCACGACTGCTTCAAACTCAATACAAGAGTTCCTACAAATTGCCATATGGCCAGCAATTCGGCCTCGTAGATATCTAAACACCGTCTCTGTATATCTCTAGCATAGTAAGTCATATGTAGTATGTGTTATTGTAAAACATCTATGATAATCTTTCGATCTCGCCGTTTTGCAGTTGCAATAAGCAGTATTTCAATAATTATAGTGCTTAGTGCTGAGTTTCAACCGAGAAAACAACGAGAAACGGCAGCTGTGAGAGGTCAAGCTCACTTTCAGGAAGCTACTGCAAGGCACAAAGGTAGATGTGGACACAATATATGTTGCAGAGAGAAAACCAAGTCCTGCTCGATTACCCTCATTCAGCCACGAATCAATTCTGGACTACACCTTCTCAGGGCAGGGATTA
Organism: Millerozyma acaciae; assembly: GCA_001600675.1. NCBI lineage: Eukaryota > Fungi > Ascomycota > Pichiomycetes > Serinales > Debaryomycetaceae > Millerozyma > Millerozyma acaciae. The sequence continues at coordinate 1,576,158 of BCKO01000001.1, read as the reverse complement.
AAGTCAATAGATGCATCAGAGAAGCCCTCCCAAGTGCTTTTGAGCCAAATCGACCAAAAAAGTATCTGGAATGGCCATATGGTCATCGTCAATAAAAGAAAACTCAATCTTGCCATTTTCATCTAAATGTTTCAACCCTAAAAGACCATTATGATAAATGCTTGTGTCCTCGAAAGGTATCAAAACTCCGTTCTCGTCAAGATCACAGAAAGCTGCGCTTTCTTTGGGGACTAGGGTAGTATCTTGAGTGAAAACCACCATAACGAATCTGTTGAGCTTCTGCATGCGATCAATATAGGAGGAGTTGATACTATCTACGAGCTCGTTGTTTATATCAGCAAGGAAATGGGAGCGGAACACATAGTTTTCGTATTGTGATGTATCTCTGAAGTACTGTGCTGGTATTATCGACTTTTGAACGGTCTCATGCCATACTTGTTTCTTTAAAAATTCATTCCTTCTCTTGCACACCCAGTCTCTTGGATTATCACAAATTGGCAAGTCTTTGACGCCCATATGTGGCGAGCCAAAAGTAATTAAGTTATTGATCGATATTGTGGGGCATCTCTGCAATAATGCTCTAAGGAAAAGACCACCCTGAGAGAATCCTATAGCATCGAAACCCCGTTCCAATTCCGTCATGTTAGATAATGTCTCACATACCGTATTGACCTCCTCGTTAGCATCTCCAAACAAAGTCTTTCTTTGGTCTATCGCTGGATCAGTATCAAGTCTCACTGTGTATATAAAAATCCCAGGATACATCTGATCGATTAAACTTTCAACATCATGCAACGACGACGCATTGTAATTATCACCGAGACCATGCCATATCACAAGTGGCATCCTATGTGGGATCCCTTCGTTCTGCTTGACGATATCTGCATATTCAATATTACCAGTCGAAGCACCATTTCCATTAGAAATTTCTAGTTTCCCTCGGAACCCTTTTCCTTTGAACAAGTCAAAGCTTAAAAGATATATTATCGCGTTACTTGTGATGCTAAACATGTGCATCTTCACCTAATCGAAGCCGTAGAACTACTTCTTCGTTTTTGTTAGGGGTTCCAAAAGACTGTGAACATATCAACGCATTGCGCACAGGAAGTCATCGCCCTAAAAAAGTTATGATTCTGCTTCATAAGTCGAAGGTAGTGATGTCAAGGACATTTATATTGGGCAGTGAAGCTGAAGGCAATGTCAAAAAGTCCTTCAAGTCATTAGCAAATCATGTTGCTAAAGAGAGTGATAAAGAGGCCCGAGAAGCCATGTATCTAGTCATAAATACGAAAAATAGTATGGTGAAGACCAAGGAGTATACACCTAGAATTATACCATTATCGAGAAGTTTGGACGATATAGACAGCAAGTCTGTACTACTCATAACAAAAGATCCTTCTTTGCCATATAGACAAGCTCTTACTGAAAAAAACTCGCCTACCGAAGACATGTTCAATCAGATATATACTCTCACCAAGGTGAAAAATATGTCGAAAGACAATCGTAAGTTGAGAGGCCTTTTCAAAGAGTTCGACTTGATTGTTGCTGATCACAGGGTGCACAAATTTCTACCAGGAATACTAGGAGCTCAATTTTACGTTAAAAATAAGAAGGTTCCGTTTATGGTCCAAATGGCCCGGCCAAGTCAAGACGCCAAATTGGTGAAGGGGAAAAAGTCTCACAAGCTCAAGGATGAGAGGTGCGAGCCAGCCTACGTCAAGAAACAGCTCAAGGCCATTTCCAGTAATGCCTCATTCATTCCGCCTGCTAACGGGACATGCATTTCAGTCAAAGTTGGGTATTCTGACTGGAGCTCCGAAGACATAATCAGTAACGTCAACGATGTTTTGAACTACCTTGTCAATCCAAAGTTTCTCCCTGTCGGAGGCATTGTGAAGTCTTTGAAGAATATAGAGAGTGTCCATATCAAGACAAGCGACAGCATTAGTCTTCTTATTTACAAGCAAAAAGCCCCTACTAATGAAGAAAATGAAGACAACGACAGTGATCTCGATTTTTGAGGGCAGTTACTAATTGCAGAATGAATTAATCTCAATACATAGTTACGATTGGCTAGTTTTAGAAACTGGCATTCAGGGTCTGCTTCAAAGATGGACCCTAATATCCTACAATCTAGACCTGTTTGTGGCCAGGTATAGCAGTCCCTCAAAACTAGTGTATCGAGAGGTATTTATAGTTTTTCAAAAGCATCACTATATATCCCGAATCTTATTAATTACATAGCACCTTGTAATGCGTACTTAAAAATTATATTTAAATTTTACTATTGGAAAGAAGTTTTGAAGAACAGTTGAGCGACTTGTACCAAAATTACAACAAACGAACATATCCGAGTGGGCTAGTAGTGAGGATAAACCAAGATCTTTTGATTTAATGCCTTTTGATGTGGTCAATATAAAATTATAGGAAAGTTTTCGTCATGGGAGGAAGATTTGAGTCTTTAAATACAGCTAGGGAGACGATTTCACATTTCATTCCAGAAGTTCCACAGGCCACCTATTCTACGCTCAGGTCAAACTTCACTGTTGGGAGTTTAGTCCCAGCAAGGCTTCTAAACACATTTATGGTCGATTTAGAAGACAATGAGATTGAACGAGTCGAACACTTCAAATACAAGCAGGATCTCGAAAGGAAGCTTACAGTGACATCGGTTATAGGATTGGGTTTTGGGATCATGGGGGTCGTCTTTGGCTTATCGTCTACAATTTGGATTTCGTTGATTGATGGTGCCAATGCTACCATTCTCTATGGATGGATTGTAGCAGCCTTTTTCTCAACATGCGTGGTATTGAGTCTCAGTGAAATTATATCAAAGTATCCAACGGCAGGTGGCGTATATCACTTCAGCGCTATCTTGAGTACGGAGAAGTACTCACTTTTAAGCTCTTGGTTCACAGGCTGGTTTTTATTGATAGGCAATTGGACATATGCCGTCAGTATCATTTTCGCTGGTTCGCAGTTTATACTCTCAATCTTTGGACTATCCAATGCCTATTATAAGGAGGACACTTTGTTTGTGTTGCTAGTATACTTCATGATCCTATGTTTTTGTGGGTTCATTAACTTCAAGTTTTCGAGATACTTGGAAAAAATCAATAAAATATGCATCTTTTGGTCAATTGGAACCGTCATAGCCATCGACATTTTACTTATTTTCTTTGCCAAGAAGAAGAATCCAATCAAGCAGATCATGACACATTTTGACAACTCACGTTCAGGTTGGCCAGATCCTATAGCGTTTTTGGTAGGCCTACAGAGTCCATCCTTCACTTTATCCGGATACGGGATGCTATTTTCGATGACCGATGAAGTGAGAACGCCAGAGCGTACCATGCCAAAGGGAGCAATCAGTGCTATTCTCATGTCAAGTCTCACTGGGATTCTTTTTATTATTCCAATATTAACGATTCTTCCCGAGCTTACACTATTATTGGATGCAACACCCGAGATTATGCCAATTGATTTGATCTTCAAGTTATCCACAGAATCTTTCGTGATATCATTTCTCATGGCCCTTTTACTAGTTGGCACTGTTATGTTCCAGGCTATAGCCGCTCTTACAACTGCATCGAGAACAACTTATGCCTTTGCAAGAGATGGAGGGTTGCCTTTCAAGGATTATTGGATTGAAGTTGATTCTGTTCAAGAGTCTGTCATACCGAAAAATGCCTTGTTCTTATCCATGGCGGTGTGCGCAGTACTCTCCTTGTTATCATTACTCTCGACATCTGCGTTTAATGCTTTCATAGGCTCCTCGGTGATTTCATTAGCATTAGCAAATGGCATACCAATAATCTGCTTGATGATCGATAAAAGAAGAAAGATTCAGGGTGCGGCCTTTCGATTGCGGAAGTTTGGTTGGATAGTTAACATACTTTCTATCTTCTGGGTATGTTTCCTGTTTTTCATCTTGTGTTTGCCACCAGTGATCAAGAACCTCACAGCATACTCGATGAACTATGCGATTGTAGTTATACTTGGGTTCTTGGGTTTTGCCAGCCTTGGTTACAAGACTTGGGGCTTCGAGTCGTTTGAAGGCCCCAAAATCGACACTGACTACTTTGAATTACATAACACCAGTTCTGCCGGTAGAAGTGTTGTTGCAAGCGCTGATGATTCTTTCATTATAGATGACGAAGAAGAGGGTGAAGAAGGCAGGCCTCAAAAGAATCATATACAGAATGACAATGACAATGAAATTGTAAATACCGAAACCAACACTTCAAACCAAACCACGCTAGGACAACCAGAAAACCAGTCTGGTGCATCCTCTATCTTTCAGGTAGCCTGAAGTGTTTTTAGGTTCTATATTCAGCACGTCACCTCAACCATTTATAGAAATATCTTGTACTATAGTTCAAATACATACATGCTTTCTAAGAGCTGACCCCAGATATCAGTGTTGTCCTGACAGGTTTCTTGATCTTCTTTGAAGGATGGTAATGCCCTAGCACAGAAGGGTCTTGCTCGTGTGCAGCGCGGTTCATCATGGTGGTCGGTACCGTCGATGGTGGGCATGTTATGGTAAACAGAACGTCTGGAGAGACATAGGTTTTCCTCCTAGCTTTCATATAGCTCGCAAGCATGCTTCGTCTCGCTGGATCCAAGCTGGTGCTCATGCTCCAGCGCTGCGACGTGATCGAGCTTGGGGGCATGCCTTGCATGGGAGCATACCGTATATGTCCTAACAGAAGTTGCTGCTCGTAAGGTATGGTGAAGTACTCCTGATTGAAGCTGGGTGTCGGCAGCACAGACTCGGAGTATAGCACTGTTTGTCCATAAGGCGGATCCACTCCCAAAAACTCGCTTTCTGGTACGCTGCTGGTGTCGTTCTTGCTCTTCAATACAAACCGATTCGTGTAATGTATGGTGTAAAACAGCTCTCCAACAGCCACCACCTGGAAGAAATAAACCCCGTCCTTCACCTTCTTGGAGGGTATGCACGCGTTGAACCGGTACTGCAACCCGTCAAACCTCGACTTTGGTATGTCTTTTTCCACCGTTGTCACAGCTTTGACTTTGTAATTCGACCCCGAGCATAGTATAATAGTATAATTTTTTACGTCTTGCAACCTGGGTATGGTATTAGATTCTATCCACCCTACCCGAACAACGTAGTTGCCCCCATTTTCCACTCCAAATGACGAGTCTGGGTTAGGGCTGTACAATGCAACATCGGCCACCAAGAGTCGAAGGAAAAGCTGCAAAATTAGCACGTACTGGATCATTTTCACGGCCAGGAAACGATTTCAAGAAAAACAAGGGTACCATGTCTTTTCTTATATCATTTCCTACCAGACACATCACTTAGGCCCCCAGCATAACGTATTTTCACCACCGTCCCGGCTTCACTAAATCTACCTTCTACGTAATTACACGAACCAGAATAAATGAGTAAATATGGTACTGAAAAAAACTTTTACTGGAAAACGAAATCACCGTCGTAGGCAAACAGTTTTGGTATAGTAGAAAAAGACAAAAGACAGTATAGTAATAGAGCAAGATGTCAGCAGATCATACAAGAGACCCATGTCCATTGGTAGTGTTGAGCGACTTCGGAGGAGCGTTCGCTATGGGAGTTATCGGTGGATGTGTTTGGCACGGTATCAAAGGGTTCCGTAACTCGCCATACGGAGAGAGAAGCTACGGAGCATTTTCCGCCATCAAGGCCAGAGCACCAGTTGTGGGAGGCAACTTTGGTGTATGGGGAGGATTGTTTTCCACATTTGACTGTTCGGTGAAGGCGGTGAGAAAGAGAGAGGACGCCTGGAACGCCGTCATCGCTGGTTTCTTCACCGGTGGAGCTTTGGCCATTAGAGGGGGCTGGAGACACACCAGAAACTCGGCCATTACATGCGCCTGCTTGTTGGGTGTCCTTGAAGGTGTTGGAATGATGATGCAAAGAGCGTACGCTCAACCTGCGGTAGCCCCAGTGTACCCTGAAGAGGCCACGCCTCTCGCTGCCTGATTGCATGTACAAGCAGTTGTGCTTGTCGATTCCACCATCGCCATCGTATCTCGCGTCACATCCCCAAGCAGCTGGTCTTTCTTTCGTGGACGAAACCAACCTTTCATTGAAAACTTGTATATATTTAATGTAATTTTAGGTATTTTGCCTCCGCAAAAGGGTGGTGACGAACTCAACTACACGTTAAATCTGACTCTTATTGAATTGACGAACCTGGTCTTCGACTGCTGTAGCCCACAGCTAGCTGGCTAGCCCCCTTCCAAAGGTATGTCTCTCTATCCATCTGAAGAATTTGTATATGCCCTCGGATCTGGTGTCTTTTGATGGTCGGAAGTCGTCTGGGGACAGAATTGGTTGAGGAGATCCTTAATCTTGTTAGAACAGAGTAACAACAGCAAAGAGTATAAGAAGAAAGCATCAAAGCGACTTTTCCCAAGAGCCAGAAGATCCTTCGAATTCAATGTCGTCCAACTTGAACTATAATAGACATAATTCTCTAGGAGGGTCATGGCATATACCACCAATTCAAGGAATGAGTAACAGTGAGCAGTCACCAGAGTATGTGGACAATCTATACCAAATGGATCAACAGAGACAGCAGCAGCAGCAACAGCAGCAATCACAGGTAGCAGGGTTTCGCAATCCGTGGTATTCACAACCGCTGAATTCAACAATAACGATGGGTTCACCCAATCTTAATCAGTCGCCCACGAAGTGCCTGCCTTCGATTCCGCTTTTACAACAGCAAAATAAAAGATTGTCATTCAACAAGCAGCTTCCCACTACGTACGAGTACGGGGACCAGCAATTGAACGCTCCTCCGTTCATACACCCGCCAACGAGAGCAGACAACCCGTTCAGACAGTACTACACCCAGCAAGAGGTGGCGCTAGGAGGGGGCGCCGACCGACGGATGTCTGCGTTGGCAGATGGCTCTTACCACAACTTCAACCACGAGGCGTACAATTCCCAGGTGCTGGGTGTTACGTTCAAGCCCCAGTACCAGCATAGCATAGGCAATAGTGCCTCTGGGGTCGACAGGAGGGCCTCTGTGGCAGGAACGAATTACCATGCTATTCCAACAACTTCTCACGCAGCCTACAGCACTCCTTTTGCTAGGGTGGGTAGATCCCCGCTGATAATACAGTACCAGCAGTACCAACAGGCACTACAGACACAGGGCACTACGAGAAGGAGGAAATCTGCTCCCAAGGCGACCAAAATATATAGCAAGCTTGATTTGAGGCCAAAGTTTCACCAGCAACCAAAGTACAGACGGTGCTCTGTCAACTCGATACACATTTCCCCGTTGAATGCGTTGTCGATATATGTCACCGAGTCATATGGCATATGTCAGCCCAAGAAATTTCAGTATCGAAAATCAAGTAATCCAAAGAGGGTGTTGACCAAACCTCTGGATCCTATGTATAATAATGGATATGATAACGAAGACAGTGACTATATTCTTTACGTTAACGATATTTTGGGAACGGAAGAAGGACGAAAATATATCGTGTTGGACTTGTTGGGGTCTGGAACATTTGGCCAGGTTGTGAAATGCCAGAACCTCAACAACCAGTCACTTTGTGCCGTCAAAGTTATCAAGTCGAAACCAGCATATATGAACCAATCTCTCACCGAGGTCAAATTGCTAGAGTATTTGAACACCAATAGTGACGGCAAGCATTTCATCAGGCTTTTGGATACCTTTATGCATAAAGAGCATCTCTGCCTTGTTTTCGAACTTCTTGCGTCGAATCTATACGAGTTAATCAAGCAGAACCAGTTCCAAGGTTTGAATATCAAATTAGTCAAGATTCTCACCAAACAGCTTCTAGAGTCAATGGCAGAGTTGAAAGGGTTCCAGATGATACACTGTGATTTGAAACCAGAAAACATATTGTTGTGTCAGCCTGATAAACCTTTGATTAAGGTGATTGACTTTGGCTCTGCCTGTTTCACGAGGCTGACACTTTACTCATACATACAATCTAGGTTCTACAGGTCTCCGGAGATTGTCTTGGGTTTACCTTATACCGAGTGTATTGATATGTGGTCTCTCGGATGCATAGTTGGAGAACTTTTTCTCGGTATACCGATGTTCCCCGGTACGTCAGAGTATAATCAAATATGGAAGATTGTGGACATGTTGGGCAACCCACCCAGGCATATGATCGAGGTGGGAAAGAACTCTCTCAATTTTTTCAACAAGATACCACCGGCATCTGAAAATGAAAAGCCGACATACGTTATAAAGACCTTCGAGGAGTACGTTGCCTCTGTAAGCAGAAAAGAGAATCACAAAAAAGAGCTGCCTAACAAAAACTACTTCAAACATCGTCTGTTGAAAGACATAATACTTAACTACAGACTCCCATCAAAAAAGATGACTAACTCTATGATAGAAAAAGAGTGTCAAGAGCGTCTCTTGTTGGTTGACTTTCTTTCCAAAGCATTGAATTTAAATCCATTGGAAAGGCTCACACCGCAAGAAGGCTTGAAACATCCTTTTGTGGCCGACGTAGGTGACGTCACCAATAGCAACTCTCATTAATCCTACCACCAGGTAGATTGCCTCTCTGGTCTTACAACTATCGACCATCAATCATCAATCGTCAACCATCTTCCATCATAGTCCAGCTCACCTCTTTGGTCGTGTGATAGTCATAATTACTTGATTTTCAATAAATTAATAAATGCACTTAATAGACAACAATATACACTGAAGGTCCACTAGATCCAGCTCTCGCGATAGAACACAGCGTAAGGGCCTATACTTTCTCGTGCTAGAGGTTTCTTTGTATCCAGTAACTTTGATTAGCTCGGCGCGACTGGGAAAAAGTACAAAAGAAGGAAAACAAGAGAATAGTATCAAGCATCATGAATGTCAGCACAAGTGCATTAGGAGTCAGAAGAAGAAAAGCGAACACTCAAAGCATCGATAGCGAAGAGAATGCTTCAATATTACAACTAGGACCCGAGTTCCAGCTTACTCAAATCACAAATACCGGAGATAAAGAACAGTTGATAGCATTAAATTTGTCGGAAGCCAGATTGCTTATTAGGGCAGCGCTCAAGGAAAGAAAAAACAAGTCCCAACCGGGCGCTAATTTCGGGGATGTTGAAGATGACGAGGAAAACGAAGATGAGATTGCTAACATTGATTTGGCTGGTTCAAACGCAAACGAAATAACGCACAAGACATTGAACTATTTGTCGAACTTTGCCAGATTCAAGAACTCGTCGTCCACCGAGGCAGTAGAGAAGCTTTTGAGTGACTTCAGTGCGTCAACAGCCCAGCCTTTACATCCGTTTGAGTTGGCTCAGCTTGGAACGTTGGAATGCGAAGAAGCTGAAGAAGCGAAATCTTTAATACCAAGTTTGGCAAACAAAGTTTCCGACGTCCAATTGCAAACACTCTTGACAGAGTTAAGAAAGTACCAAACCTTGTCATGATAACCATCAGTCTTGTACCAATTCAAAAGTAGACAGTGATTCAATTGCATTTAGTTTAGTAGTATTTATGTACAGGAAACCATATAGGCCATCAAAAAAGTTCATAATTCGAATAGTAGAACAGGTTTTCTGTTAGTGGAATCTAGTTAGGCCTCGAAAATGGATGACGAAGAGATATATGATGAATTTGGTAACCTTATTGGAGATCCTTTAGATTCAGACGCCGAAAATTCAGATGATCAAAGGTCTGTAAGCGATAAAAGTGAAGGAGAACGAGAAGTAGAACGAGAAGTTGAAAGAGATGGAAACTCTCTTAGAAAAGAAGGTCAGCTTGTTCAGGGCAGTAATACCGAGTTGGTAAGCTACAAAGGAAAGCAAGGTGATTTGACATTGAGCGGAGTGTACGGGCCTGAGGTGATTACAGACATCGCATCTTCTAAGAATGTGATGACCGATGAGCCTGTCATTAAGCCAAAGGTTGAAAAGAAGATGAAAATTGACTTTACTGGTAAAGTTGATCACAAAGACGAAGATGACAGTGACTACGAGAGTCTTCCAAAAGTGGTTTATTCGAGGAAATATATGATTAATTTGATGAAAACTTTGCCAGAAAGGGTTAGAAATGCTGCAGTTGTCGGGGACTTTCACTCAGGAAAGACTACCTTTATTGACATGCTTGTATTGCAGACGCATAGACCATCAATTGCATTGAGCACGAATCTCAAGACTTTCCAGCCACTTCGATTCATGGATAACCACAAATTAGAGATTGATAGAGGTATAAGTATCAAGTCCTCGCCAATAACGTTACTACTATCCGACAGAAGAGAAAGGTCTTATGTTTTCAATTTAATAGACACCCCAGGTCACTTCAACTTCTCGGACGAGTCCTTAGCATCCCTAGGTGCAGTAGACGGTGCAGTTATGGTTGTTGATATTGTCGAAGGCCTTACGGCAAGAGGTCGAGCAATCATTAAAGATGTTTTGAAGCTGAACCTCCCTTTTACTTTTGTTATCAACAAAATCGACCGGCTCATATTGGAGCTTAGTTTGCCCGTCTCTGATTTTTACAATAAAATTAAGTTTGTATTAGACGACATCAATGCATTTATTGAAAAATGTGAATATACTCCCCAATACGAGTACCATAAGAAAATAGATCCAAGGTTGGGAAACGTGATATTTGCTGCTTCAGGACTCGAATTATGCTTTGATCTATCAGATTTTTGTGGTTTTTACCTGAAAATGAATAGCAGTCTTGATATATCAAAGTTCAAAGATATGCTTTGGGGGAATGTCTTCTTTAACTCGCAAGACAACACATTTGTTCATGAAAATCCAAAAGGAAAATACGTAAGATCGTTTACTTCTTTTGTTGCAGAACCCTTGTATAAGTTGTTCACCTACACGTTGACTTCTGACAGCTCAAATAATAACTTAGCTGATCTATTGTGGAAGTACTTCTCTGTGTCTTTGGATAAGAAACTTTACAAATTAGATTCTCAAATTTTGTTGAAGTCTGTACTCAAAGAAGTGTTTCCGAGCTCTTGTGGCTTTGTCCACTCGGTAGTGGAAACCATTACACCGCCAGATATAAGATCCAAAAAAATAATGAGCAGTCAGTTAGGGCTCGAAAACCCCAGAGGTGACACTATCATCGGGAAAATAATCAAAAGCGTAGAAAAATCTGATGGAAGGGGATTTTACTCGTTGGTAAGAGTTTTCAACGGCACTATCAAATTAAACTCCACAATAAAGGTACTTGGTAATAATTTCGACGAAGATAATGAGGATTTCAAACTTGAAACAGTGGATGAGCTATATATTTCGGGTGGACGATACAGAGTACCAGTGAAAGAAGCACCCTCAGGCAGTATAGTCTTAATTGGAGGTATTGACTCAATCATAAACAAGGAAGGGACTATTCAAAGTCCATTAATAAATACCGATGAACTAAAGATGTTCAAATCTACTCAGTTTGAGCAACTGTCTTTTTTCAAAGTCTCCATCGAACCAGCAAACCCATCCGAATTACCAAAACTTATCGAAGGCTTTCGTAAACTCAATAAATCATATCTTGCGTGCATTATAAAGGTTGAGGAAAGTGGTGAACATGTGTTACTTGGCCCCGGAGAGCTATACATGGATTGTATGCTACATGATTTGAGGGTTTTCTTTACAGATGACCTAGAGATTAAAGTCAGTGACCCCTCTACTAGATTTAGCGAAACATGTATGGATTCTTCCGCCGTCAAAATATCTACTAAGTCTCAATCTAACAAAAATTCGATATCAATTATGGCAGAGCCATTGAATGAACCACAATTGAGCAAAGCTATTGAAAACGGTAGAATCAACTTATCACAGCCGATCAAGACAACTTCCAAAATATTACGAAGTCAATTCGGCTGGGATGCGTTAGCCGCAAGAAGTATATGGTGCTTTGGACCAAATGATCTTCTTATGCCCAGTATGCTTTTAGATGACACACTAGAAGAGGAAACTGACAAAAAGTTGCTCTACAGTGTGAAGGAATCGGTTAATCTAGGCTTCAAATGGAGTGTTAGTGAAGGCCCATTGTGTGACGAACCCATAAGAAATACGAAGTTCAAAATATTGGATGCCGTTTTAAGCGGTTCGTCAGTTCAAAGAAGTAGTACCCAAATCATTCCAATGACAAGAAAAGCATGCTATTCTGGTCTTCTTACTGCAACACCGAGATTAATGGAGCCCATCTATATCTCATACATTACTTGCACGTTAGTAGCGATTGCTGCTGTCAAGACGCTTTTACATAAGAGAAGAGGCTATATAATCAGGGAAGCTGCTATCCCAGGAACGAATCTTTTTGAATTAGAAGGCAATATCCCTGTGATAGACTCCGTGGGGTTTGAATCTGATATCCGACTTCATACACAAGGTCAGGCTATGTGTTATCTTGTATTCGAAAAATGGGATCTCGTTCCAGGAGATCCTCTTGATAAAGACTGTTTTTTGCCACCTTTGAAACCTGTCCCTACGGAGTCTCTTGCTAGAGACTTTATGATGAAAACGAGGAAAAGAAAAGGGCTTAGTGGTGAACCAACTATACAAAAGTACATTGATCCTGAATTATATCAGAAACTCGAGGAAAATGGTTTAATTTTATAGAACTTCCAAGTGTGGTATACACCTGGGTTGGCACTATTGGTATACTTTTCAATAATCATCATTTGTAGCGTGTATTAAATCGTTGTATTAGTATAAAACCTAAATACCAATCTATTTATTAACTATAAGTTTTCGCTCTTTTTGCTCGTATGGCTTCTTCTTCATGAGCGTCGAAATGTTCCTTTTTATTACGTTTTTCCAGAACAGCGTTAATAGCATCATCTACCCTTTCCTCCATCGACCTTTGAATAGCTTTAAACCCCTTCCCCTTTTTGATCTCACCAGATATTTTGTTGAAGGAAGTTATAAATCTTTCTTGAGTTCTGATCAAGAAAGTGATATATGGATAAGGAGATGAAACTCCGTGGTTAACTACATTTTGCCTCAAGCCTTCAAAAAGCTTCAAAAAATCTTCAACTATTATCTCCCGACTGTAAATATTATCCTCCGATATAGGGACCATTCCGAGCTCAGGTATAGAAAGCACTAGTTCTTCGCTCATGTCAAACATACAAATTTCGTTCAAGTCTTCATTAGACCTAACCATAGCAAAAATTTCCTCAATTGTCCATTGTAGGACTTTAGGATCATCATTCAATGCTACCAAATGCGAAAAATCAACTTCGTCATCGGTTGCAGGTTTAAATGGAAACAACAAAAATTTTGTATCTGCCACATTTAAAATAACTGGTATTTCAGGTATATATCCCTCTTCTTCGTTGAGCTGCCTTATATTGTCATTTGGTGCTTCGCTACTCAATGTCTTGCCGTCGCTGATCTGCAACCCTTCATCTCCAATCTCGGCCTCATAAATTTCAGAGAACTCATCGTCTTCATTATCATTATCATTAACATCACTGTTAACATCATCAGACAAAGCTTCATTATCCTTAGTTTCGTACGGATCTAGTGTGCTTCTGCTTTTCAAATCGACTACATCGATACCCTCCATTGTTCCCATGACTTCTTCGTGAGAGCTATCTTTCGTATGATGTAAGTTACTTGATTGAAATTTGGACGAGGTACCATTGACTTTATCAAGTTCACGCTGAGTTCTTCCCTCAATTCTAGTATATATCTCTGGTGTCTCTTTGAGGCTCAATCCAGTACTTGCAATATCATTGCGGATGTGATCTTTTGCATTTATGTCATTATCTTCTTCGTCGACTATTCCAGCAACTTTGCTCTTTTCTTCTGCTTCAATAGTGCCTTCCTCTACTTCTTCACCTATCTTTTCTTCTCCTTCTATATCTGTTTTACCCTTCTTCCCTTCATTTTCTTGATCCTCCTCTTCTAAATCTCCTAAATAAGGGCTTTCTTCCCTTACAACTTCTATTTCTGCCTCTTCCACATCTGAGAATACGTCCTCTCCTTCCTCGTCCAGCTCAACGTACACTTGCTTTCCTACTGAGTCATTATTAGTCGACGTTTCTTTGCTATTTTCTTCATCCCCCATAAATGATTTAGTTTCATTGTCGCTGTCTTCGCCTTCCAAGTTTTCTATTTCGTCTTCGCTATCTATCAAATTGCCATAAATACTGTTTTCACGTTGATTTTCTACTGTATTCATACCGCTGGTAACTATCATACTGTCTTCATCTGATATGTTTATTACTTCTGGACTGTCAACTTCAATATTTGTGGACAAGCTGTATTTAGTATCCTCCTCCTTCGTTTCTTTAGCCAACCTCATTTCCTCGTCAAACTCCTCTTCCCCTAATTCTTCTGCTAGCTCATTATCATTCGCTTGATCACCAACTTCATCAATATCAGAGTTATCATACATACCCATAGTGATTCTTTTATGTTTTGAAGTAGGAAAACCTTCATTTTTAGAGAAATTACTTATGTGCGATAAGATAATTTGAAACCAAGGATTAATACGTCTATACAAGTATACGAATTGAAAGCAGTTTACAATATAAATAAATTAGCTCTATGGTGCCCAAACCTTGAATGACTGTGGAGCGTCTAAAGATAATGGTTTTATGGAACCTTCATTCGAAGAAGGAGACTTGGCAGACTTGACATTGAGATCATCATTTTTGGCAGCGTCCGAGGTTTGCTCGTTTTCGTCCTTACGATTAGACGAATCTGGAGCAGTCGAAAGCAACGAGCTCTTGGTTGGCTTGTATAACAAGCTCTCTACTTCCTCCAAAAGCTCTGATGCCCTATTCAATGATTCGTTCTCTGCGTCACTTTGGATATTTTTCCTGACCAAAGAGATTGCATCACTCAATTTCCTGTTTATCTTGACTGTTGCCTTACTCAAGACTAGACGGTCAATGAAAACATCTTCTTGTTGTTTTGCCAAGTTTTTTCTTTCTTTATCGTACATAGTTTCCAATTCGTCTATTTTTTGTAATTTCACATTCACTTTCGACAATTGATTGTTTACAATGACATTAGTGAGTTTGTTGAGTTCACGTTCCTCATAACTGGCAAAAAGATGACTTCTAGCGCCCACCAAACCAAAGGTATTGGAGGCGGCATCTTTAAGAGCAGTCAAGGGATCTGAATCTTGTTCAAATTGCTTATGAAGGTCTATCTCTTTTTCCTTCTGGTCATCACCAATAGAGCCATTCACTCTACTGCCGTTATTTTGTTTGTGCTCTGACGGGACGGGCTTTTCTTCTTCAATATCTTTCTCGAAATCTTTTGCCTCCTTCTTGTCAACTTGCATTTCATTATCCTTTTCGCTCTCGCTTTCCTTTTCTTGCTTGTCGATATCTTCATTTGTATCTTCTTTCCCTTCTTTATCGGCATCCTTCTCAGTAGCCTTATCTTCTGAATCTTCTGTCTTATCTTCCGCTTTAGCATCGGATTTTTCAGAGTCATCAGCATTCTGCGATTCTGGCGAGTTGGCTGCTGTAACTTTATTATCTTTGTTTTCCAACTCAGATGTGGGCTCAGTCTTAGATTCTGTTCCTTTCTCTGTAGCAGTTTTTTCCTCACGCTTCGTTTCCCCGTAAATTTCTCTTATTTTCTCGAGCATTTTTACATCCATAATTTTGCAAGCCCTTTCACTTGCTGCTCGTGCAACATCTGAATCGACCAATTGGGTCATGAAAGCTAAGTTGGCCATTACGGGATTCTCTACGGAGCTGATGGGGAAACTTGATGCATACTTCAAGATACCAAGCTCCTTATTATCCACTTTATTAAAGTTGTCTTCAATTGGGAGCTGCAAGAACTTCAAGATGCATTCTTGTGGGGTCTTGTTTCCTACAGTTTTAGCAATCTTGTACCAATCATTAGGATAGTCTTTCACACCTAGAATTAAGCTTGCTAAATCTTTATTGGTCCATCTGTCATCTTTCTTTTGTTTTTTCAAGGGTGGTTCATGCTGTTCATTTTCATTTTGTACGCCATTAGAATTTTCCTTGTTTTCGAAGTCCTCAGTAACGGGTTTGTTTTTTGCTTCTGCTGCGTTGGGAGAAGGCTTATGCAAATTTTCTGTACCAATTAATTCTTTTAACTTATTGATATCTATGTTGTTTTGGCTAAGCTTATAGGTGTCAAATGGAAATAGCCCCCTAGGCGTATCATATGTTACGTGGAAATTGCCAGTATATGGGAGGCTGCTGTGGGAACCATTTGGAGGTCTTTCGAGAGCATATCCGGGTTTGAAGTTTGGGTTTACTTGGTAATTAATGAGCCCCCACTTATTTAAAAACCTGTGAACTCTCATCAAGGTCCCTACATCGCCCACCAAGTTCCTTCTGCAAGACGTCAACGTGAGGTACTCGTTAGGGTTCAACCTGTATGCATTTATCATAAAGTTACGGTAGTTCAAGTATATTTTGGGCGACTTCGAGGGATGATTTGTCTTGAAAAACTCAGGGAGAGACTCTCTTTCTATTCTGTGTATTTTTTTCATGTTGAACCATGCTGCGTATGAAGGAATGACAATAATGTGGGTCTGCTTGATTCCAGGTTTCTTCTGACTCTCAATCTGCGCCGACGCCTCACTCTCGCTGTCTCTGTCGTCCTTTCCCGTTTTTTCTTTGTCGTCGCCCTCGATGTTTTTATCGTCGCCTTCTTTGGCCTTGCTGGCCTCTCCCTCCTCGTCGTCTCCATCTTGGTCTTCTCCTTCTTCTTCCAGCGATCTTCCTCCTGCGTTGTCGTCTCCGTCGCTGGTTTTTCCTTCTTCGTCCAACGGCTTCTTTTCATCGTCACTCCTGCTGACGCCCGTTGTTTGTTCTGCCGCCTCCTTGAAGCCCTCGTCGTCGGCGCTCTTGCCCGTTTCACCCTCCTCTTCGTCAGAATCAACCTCCATCTTCACGTCCGCAGCCTCGACCTCTGCCTCCTCTGCTTCGCTCGCGCCCTGTGTCCCTACTTCTTGTGTCTTCTCGTCCCCTTCTGCTTCCCTCGTGTCCACTTCAGACACGGACTTTGTCTGTGTCCTATCGGGTTTGGTATCTTCCTCACTCATTCCTTTAAACACCACGTTCGCTGGTCCCGAAAGCTTGTTGTTCAATTGGTTGGTGTGCTTTTCAACTGTCTCGCTCTTGTGATCAGCGTATTTCCTCTGCTCTCGTATCTAACGCTTTTCAACTTGTATGTTTTGTGTTTTGACGCCAATAGCAATTAACTTCAGCGCGTCCTCTATTAACTATTGCCGATAAATTATTAAGCAATGGCAAGCCGATCTATCCCTAATCTGACTATGTACTATTTCCTGCGATTGATCACTTCCAGCAATAGTCCATATACCACTATTTAGACTATTGGTTTGATGTTTTGATACTGTATTTCCCTAATAAGCTGGCTTTTTAGTGAGTACGCTTTTTTCTTCCAATTCAAAGTGTCGTGCGCTGCCAATCTTTTGCCGGTGCGTGATTGCCCTGGTGTGCAACATCGACAACTTAGCACCCTGTAGAGACAGAGCTAGTGAAGCATTACGGTGTATCTGGGGGAAGGTGGGTGAGAGCCATAAAGAGATGTTGAAATCAATAGTGTTTTCTTTTTTTTTTTTTTACGACGTCAAATACCAGGTTGACAGCAAAAATAAAAAAGAAAACCCACCGATTCACATTGTATGTATAGACCACCTGAATCCAGTAATAGAACTGTACCTTTGGAAATATGGAGCAAGAAATTGCCTAAAGATATCGTCATTAATTTCGTAAGCCAATTGGCTATCTCGCATAATATTCCGATCTGAGCTTGCAATACAAGCTTGGCTAGCACCCGTACAACGTCGTAGTGTCTAGAATAGAAGACAGCAGGAAAGAGGGGCACTATGGACGAAACTGGTGTCGGAAAGGAAGGCACTACGAGTGAGGTAAACGACAGTCTGAAGTGAAGCCACTGCGAGACAGGCCAGTGTGGCCTGTCTCGCAGTGGCTGGTAGTTCCATGCTGAAGCGGAATGTAAAGAGCTTTTTTTCTGAAAATCTACAGCGTCGTAGAACCCACCGGCTGTCGAAGATAAGGGAGTGAGTGCAAGGCCGAGTCCAGCAAAAGCCTTGCTACATCGGCCGGTAGCTTGCCTGTACACTGTGCGTGTAGGAAGGACTAGTTGAGGCATGACTGGAAGGAAGCACAAGGTAGAGGAGAATGAGACAAACCAAGACCAGAGGGACGGAACCGTTAGGGCATAGCCCTGGTGACACGTGCGGGGTGTCTTAGTCACATGCTTTTCGCGTGAGCGTGTTCCGGTCGTTTTTGATGAAGATTTTCGCCTGCGCTCGCCAGAGCTCCAGCGCAGTGGCAGAAAAATTCAAAAAGTTTTTAGACCACTCAAGTCTTAATTCACCAAGTTTCAAACAGAGCAACATCAAAGAGAAAATGGTTCGTTACGGAGCTCATTCAGTTAACCCAGCTAAGTCTGCATCTGCTCGTGGATCTTACTTGAGAGTTTCATTCAAGAACACTCGTGAAACCGCACAAGCTATCAACGGATGGAACCTTGAAAAGGCCAAGACCTACTTGGACCAAGTTTTGGACCACCAAAGAGCTATCCCATTCCGTCGTTACAACTCCTCCATCGGACGTACTGCTCAAGGTAAAGAATTTGGTGTCACCAAGGCTAGATGGCCAGTCAAGTCCGTTAACTTCATCAAAGATTTGTTAAGAAACGCTCAATCCAATGCTGAAGCTAAGGGCTTAGATGTCTCAAAGTTGAAGATTTCCCACATCCAAGTCAACCAGGCTCCAAAGCAAAGAAGAAGAACTTACAGAGCTCACGGTAGAATTAACGCTTACCAATCCTCCCCAAGTCACATCGAATTGATCTTGACCGAAGAAAGCGAAGCTGTTGAAAAGTCAGCTGACTCCAAGAAGGTCAGATTGAACACTAGACAAAGAGGTAGATTGGCTGCTCAAAAACGTTTAACTGCTGCTTAGACTACTTTACCAAACAAATTAGCTAATGGGTTTCAGTGAAGTTTCTCTCGTCTTTTGTGTACATTTAATAAATAACTAAGAAGTTTCAGTGACCTCCTACAGTTCTGTAATTGTAGTTTTGTAGCTTTGGTCGGCCTTGCCCTTCTGCTGGCCCCCAGACAGCCTAGTCCATAGCACGGAGAAGGTGAAAAATTAATGAATAAGAAAAAAAATCGGACCGAAATTTACACTGTGTAATTAATCCACGCGTAAATTTGAGGATGAAAACTTCAGCCAATGAGTAAAGCTCGAAATCTACTTTCAAAGCTAAAACATATTCTACTAACTACTGAAAGCTTTAAGACTATACCGAAATCATGGGTGGAGTTGAGCCAAAGACTTATATGGGCTGGTGGGGTAACATCGGATCCCCCAAGCAGAAATACGTTACTACCTACACTATTTCTCCTTACGCTGGTAAGCCATTGAAGGGGTCATTGTACAACTTCTTTTTCAACACATTCAGAAGAACTAAGAACCAAGCCTTCTACGTTGTGGTTCCTGCTTTGGCCATTTACGCCATCTGGAATAAAGCTGAAAAGTACAACGAATACTTGTACACCAAGGCTGGTAGAGAAGAATTGGAGAGAGTTAATGCTGCTTAAACTTGATTTTGTAAATCAGCTTGAGCTGTTCTCGAATAAAATAGCTAGCATTTGATTTATTTTACACATTAATACATCTTTTTCATGATATGTTGTTTATTTAAGCTGTAAGAGGAATCAACTATCTATTTAGAACGCTTATAAACTTTCTCTAAGAAAGCTGTCAAGACATCCTTCTTCAACCCTCTAGACTCGTCTATCTGATCAATTTGTTTTCTTATGTTAGCAACTGTTTTCTCCTCATACTCAGAGTAAATATCTTCTATTCTCAACTCCTTGAACAAATCTCTGCATCTTTGTTCGCTTTCGTCGTCCTTCTTACCGTAGTTGTCGTCTAAAACCTTACGTTGCTTATCGTTGGCGTGGAGCAATGCTTGGTTAACG
This sequence comes from Millerozyma acaciae, assembly GCA_001600675.1. NCBI lineage: Eukaryota > Fungi > Ascomycota > Pichiomycetes > Serinales > Debaryomycetaceae > Millerozyma > Millerozyma acaciae. The sequence goes on along the minus strand of BCKO01000001.1, from coordinate 1,556,185 downwards.
ACCCAAGAACATTTATTGTCCTTAATGTCAGTGCCAATCTTGCCGATTTGTTCAGGGGTACCATAACAGTCCAAGAAATCGTCTTGAATTTGGAAGTATTCACCAAGAGGAATCAAAACGTCGTGAACTTGTTTCAAATCCTTCTCATCGTGGATCCCAGACATGTGCATTGCCAAAGCGACTGGTAAGTAGAATGAGTAGTAAGCTGTCTTGAAGATAACGATGAAGGAGTGTTTCGATAACGAGAATTTGCTCAAGTCGACGTGCTCTTCATCCGCTGTGACCAAATCAAGCAATTGACCTAACTCTGTTTGCAAAGTCACGTCGTGAAATAATTCTAACAAATCAATATAGTAGTTTTCTTTACGGAAATGCTTCTTGAGCAAAGCGTAGATTGCAGCCTCTAACATAAAAGAGTCGTTGATTGCGATATTTCCAACACCTTCGACTAAGTACCAGCATTTTTGACCTCTTCTAGTCTTGGATTGATCCATCATGTCATCTGCGACCAAAAAGTAAGCTTGTAACAACTCTACACACCATCCCAAAATAGCGACTTTCTTGTACTCGTCGTCACTCAACTCTAGAGGTGTGGAATTCTTCAAAATACAGTAAGTATCAACAACAGATAACCCTCTGTTCAATTTTCCGCCTGGCGTGTTGTACTTCAAGTTCTTGACATACCAGTCGATGGCTTCCTGTGGCATTTTGTAATGAACCAAAATCTCCTTCAATTCGTCAACCAAATCATCGAAAAGGTTGATGAATCTTTGCTTAACTTCACTTTGACTCATTGTTATTACTTTGACTTTATTACTTCTATTACGCTGACGAGTTTATTGAAAAAACTTAAAAATGTGTTGATTGACTTTTTTTGAGAACTCTAAATCTCGTTAAATATACGACTAATATACGACTAAGCATAATCCCTACAAGTACACAAAAATATTTATCATCTTCTGGAACGCTTGCTTTTCCCTGGTCTTGACTTTGACTTCATCTTCTTGGAAGAAAATCCAGTAATATCAGCGGAAGATTTGGCATCATTCTGTCTATTTCCTCTCTTTTTACCACCAAAACCGTACTTCGCATCTTTGGCTAATCTCTTCGAGTTTGGCTTCCTTCTTTTGTTGCTGCCGTCTCCCCTTTCTTCGCGGGTAGCTTCTTCTAATGCAATTTGAAATTCATCATCATTAGATATTTCATTGTTGCCTCTTTTCTTCTTCAAAGACTTGATTTTCTCCAAAGACTCCTTCTTTTGCTTTGCTCTATCTTGAAGGGTCTTTACTTGCACCTGCTTACCAAATTTCTTAAGCTGTCTTTGTCTCTTGGCGTCTTCAGATGCTTTCTTGTTTGCGGCTTCTGTCAACAACTTGTTTTTCAACTTATCCATATGTTCGTCACTTTTAACCATCTCGGCAAAATAATCCAATGGCCTTGAAAAAGGAACCTTGAGCTTTAGCAAGTTGATCTTCGCTTGTTTTGCTGCATCTAATGCTTGTTTATAGAATGCTAACTCTCTCTCTGTGTCATCGTATATGTCTTTGATTCCTTCTTCTGCTTTTGCGGAGCTGGAGACACTCTGATGTTCTTGAAAAGAATGCTTAGACCATGGCAACTGGATTCGGGCCAATGAATCTCTTAATGCAGCTGTGTTATTTATTGTCAACTTGGTATGTGGCACAATGTCGGCGTCAGAGTCGTACTCAACGTCAGACAAAGGAACATCCTCATTTTTTTCTTCTTCTTCCTCCTCTTCTTCGTCGTCCTTTTGCTCGCTGTCCTCTTCGTCATCGTCTTCCTCCTCTTCACTTGACTCAGATTCTTCATCCTCTTCTTCAGATTCGCTAGCACTTGCTGCTAATCTTTCCAAATCTAAATCTTCTTCGGCATCTTCATCCTCATCCTCATCCTCATCTTCGCTCTCTTTGTCACTAGCAGACTCCTGTTTCTGTATTTCTTTCTCTGCTTCCTTAGCTTGCAATTTCTTTAACTTTCTCTTCTCCTTTTTTGATAAAGTCTGTCCCTCGTAGTCATCTCTTGAGCTCAACTCAATTGTGCTGGTCTTGTTCAGTTTTTCTTCATTGGACCTTTGTTCTGAGGTTTTTGCGCTTGAGTGAGACTTGCTCTTCGACTCCTTCTTCACTCTTAATCCACTGGCGTTTCCTTTCAGTTTGACCTCTTTTCCCATCTTAACTTCTATTATCGATGTGTGCTTAATATGTTATACTCAGTAGTTGAAAAATTTAAACCAGCGATGGGATGATCTTCACGAATTTTAGACGCAAAAATACACGACCCAACCATAATTGAAAGATATTGAGTTGATATATACATCTCTATACTTTAATCGTATATAATAACACAATACTAGAGTGTTAATGATTGTAGAATGGTTCAATCTCATTCATGAATGTCTTTCCTGCGCCATATCTCCACCACCTGCTGAGACAACTATAAGGTTGTAAATCGACATGGACAGTCTTTTGACTTGGGGTACATATACATCGTTTAGCAGATGCAACGTCACGAGCTGATGGGCATGACATGTATGGCATGTGCAAGTAGCCCAAGTCCTCGAAATGGTGTATACTGTTCTTATCGGCTAATATGTTCAAACCGATTGAGTGAACTGGGGCGTCGCCCCATCTCTCGTAATAAAATCCACCAGACTTGTCTAAAAATTGAAAGTATCTCTCGTATGCTTCGCTTCTGAAGAAGTTTAGGTTGCCAATCTCAAAATTGGACCAGAAATGACATAGGTTGTAATTGGTTGATGTCTGTTGTACATGATATTCATTTGTCAAAGACGTTTCATTCGTCAGAACGAAGCCAAGTGAGTTATTTGGATGCACTAGATCGGGATTCTCCTTCATGAAACTCTCGACCGTTTGCCATAAAGTAGGAACTGTATTTTCGTACTCCAAAATGGCGATGATAAAACCGTATATCTTATTGTTTGTTCTTAGCAACGTGAAAGGGTCATACTGGAAATCGCATAAGTAATCCACGTTAGGCTCCACTCTGAAATACCACTCGTAATTGAGTAACCGTTCTTGCTTATAAAAATACCCAGAGTAAAAATGGCACATGTTGCGGTAGGACTTTGAGTTTCCGTATATCACACCGTTTTTCTCTGCTTCAACCAAACACTTTTCGAATTTCTCATCATCTATGAAAGAAGGCCGCTGCCAGTGTTCTGGAGGTATCAATTCGTAAAACGTCTCGCCGCTTGCCATGAGCGTCGTTTCTTCAATGAACTCATCAGTAAATGGAACATCGTTCATAAATACCCAAGGATATCTAAAATGTCTGTTGAACCTGTCCTCTAGCGACCTCATCGATTCCAATGCATAATCGAGCTCTTCGTTACGAACAAGCATCACTAATGTAGCATTTTCAACTCCAATCTGACTGCGGTCTTTCTTCGGGAGTGAATTTTTCAAATAAGAATTCGAGGCATACTTGTGTCTAAGTATTTCCTCTCCTCCCCACTTTATCGGCAGTCCACTTGTCTGCTTGAAAACTTTTTCTTTCAGAGATCGGAATACCTTGTTTTTTAGTTGTGTCCTCTGGAACTGGAACTTGTGGTTGTTAGTCAAATATTTGTACACATAGTAGTAATAAACAGCTAATAACGTGATGAAGATGATGATTTTAGGTCTCCTAAGTGCAAACATCGCTTATTGAGTCATTCTTGTGCCTATAGTTTAGCTTAGCAGTAGGGTATCTTATAAATTTGAATTTATCAATCTGCGAAACTTGCAATCCACCGTATTTCTCTTTTCAAGCACAAAGTTAGATATTCGATGGTTGAATTATGTTTAAGACCAAATCAAGCGTTTATTCACGCCCCGTTGTATTGATCCTTGTAGCCGTATCTGGCCTGAGTTATCTTCTACCTGGAGTACTTCCTAGATTCCTTAAAATGGTCCCATCTCTTTCTTTTCTGTACTATATTTCATATCAAGAAGTATGAAATCTGTGTCACTAGCGCTATAGGTCCCATCTTATGAATAGATTGAGACTTGGAAGAACTGACCCCATTTCCTATATGATTGTTAGAACAAGTTCTGTTGTTTAACTCAGCTCTCTCATACATCTTCTGTAAAGGGCTGGTGTAGTCAATTTTGGTGATATCTTGCAGACCACTAATTGACTGCCGCCGTCACTTTTACAATTCGAACCGCTAGTAATTCTACATCCAACATCTCGTAAGTTCTCTTTTAGCTTCACTTGAGCTTAATTTAAAAAAAGATTCAATAGTTCAGGAGCATTTTTGATCATTTTTTGAATTTTTGCAACAATATGTATTTAGCGTCTGGAGTATGTTTTTTCTTCTCTCCATAACAAATTAATATCTTGAAGAAAGAAAACAAACATGGAAGAACCTACTAAAGTAGAAGGCCTTGTGATAGAGAACTAATGGTTGATCATTTAGCGCTTGCCGTAGAGCATAGTCAAGAGTGAGTACTGATTTATTCCTGCTGTAGCTGCTATTTCGCCATTAACAAGAACTCGGCGTCAACACCTGCTAATGTATATTGTTTAATCAAAAGGAAGATATGAACATAAGACGAACTTTCTGATGGGGTATTGCTTAGCCAGATAGAGAAAAAGAAGGAATACGTTAACAAGAGCTTTGAAGAGTCGTATGCTTTAAACAACCGGAGACAGCCGTTAAGTCTAACCTTCACGGCTTCACTACACTCAGCAACATATGAGCGCCCGAAAGAGCTGGCTATCACGTCTCCTAACTGTCCGGGCGACACTCTGGACCTCTTTGAAAAGTGGTATTTCTTCACCAATTACTACGGGACGCTCGTCGTCGAAGGTTGAAGCACAAAAAACTCGGTAAAAGAATAGAGAGCAGCCGTAGGCTTTCCCTGAGCCCTTGGAGAGGATCCAGGCTGTCCATGAGCTCCTACAAAGCTTATAACCAACTGGTGTAGGAGTTTGAAGCAGTTGAAAACTGGAGGAGTCACGTGATACATATTTTACCCAATCGCGAGCTAGCAAAATGAATTACAAAACTATAACAGTAAAGACGAAAAAAAGAAGAAGTATACTTGATTGCAAGTTTTATTGAAAATTCCTTAAAGAAATCATGCTTTTAAGATTGAAGACACAAGCAGGGTCTTTGAAGCGAGGATTGGCAACTATTGCAGATGCCGCGGCAAATCCTAACAGAGTCCATGGAGGATTGAAGGACCAAGATCGTATTTTCCAAAATGTTTATAGCAAATATGGACACGATTTGAAGTCAGCCGAAAAGATGGGAGACTGGTACAAGACCAAGGAGATTATTCAGAAGGGGGACAAGTGGATAATCGACGAAATCAAGAACTCAGGATTGAGAGGAAGAGGTGGAGCAGGATTCCCTTCCGGACTTAAATTCTCTTTCATGAACCCACCAGGATGGGAGAAGAACGCCGGTCCAAGATACTTGGTTGTGAATGCCGATGAAGGTGAGCCCGGTACGTGTAAAGATAGAGAGATTATCAGAAAGGACCCACACAAGTTGGTTGAAGGCTGTTTATTGGTTGGCCGTGCCATGAACGCTACAGCGGCTTATATTTATATTAGAGGAGAGTTTTACAATGAGGCTGTCGTTTTGCAAACCGCCATCAACGAAGCCTACAAGGCTGGAAAGATTGGTAAAAATGCTTGCGGCTCCGGTTACGACTTTGACGTCTACATCCACCGTGGTATGGGTGCTTATATATGTGGTGAGGAAACCGCTTTGATCGAATCTCTTGAAGGTAAGGCTGGTAAGCCAAGATTAAAGCCACCATTCCCAGCAGGTGTTGGTTTGTTTGGTAGACCCTCTACTGTTACCAACGTCGAAACTGTTGCTGTCTGTCCTACTATTCTCAGAAGAGGATCCAGCTGGTTCGCTTCTTTTGGTCGTGAAAGAAACTCTGGTACCAAGTTGTTCTGCATTTCTGGCCACGTTAATGAACCATGTACGGTTGAGGAAGAAATGTCCATTCCTTTGAAGGAATTGTTAGAGAAGCACTGCGGTGGTGTCAAAGGTGGCTGGGACAACTTGTTGGGTGTTATCCCAGGTGGGTGCTCGGTTCCAATCATGCCCAAGCACGTTTGTGACAACGTCTTGATGGACTACGATGCTTTGAGAGACGTCGGCTCAGGTTTAGGTACTGCAGCTGTGATTGTCATGAACAAGCAAACCGACATCATCAGAGCTATCCAAAGATTCGCTGCCTTCTACAAGCACGAGTCTTGTGGCCAATGTACCCCTTGTCGTGAAGGTACCACCTGGTTGCAAAGAATGATGGACAGATTTGTCAAGGGTCAAGCCAAGGAAAAAGAAATCGACATGATTTTCGAGTTGACCAAAGAAATTGAAGGTCACACTATCTGTGCCTTGGGAGACGCTGCCGCTTGGCCAATCCAAGGTTTGATCAAGTCTTTCAGACCTGTCATGGTTGACAGAATCAAGCAATTTGAACAAGAGCACTCTTCTATTTCCTACGGTGGATGGGTTGAATCCGGCAAGATAAAAGAAGGAAAGGTTGTTGAAAACCCTATGCCATCTGCTCATCACTAATTTAAGATTTTCAATTGGAGTCTAATCGTCTATCGATATTACTCAACACCATACAATAAACTTCTTTGCATTTTTTTATACTCTTATATAACTTTTACATTACATGCTATTGTAAACGATCCTCCTTTGTATCTGTATTTGGTGTTTTTTTCCCATATCAAACGTCTTTTGATCTCATTTGTACCTGATGGGCGAATTTTTCGATAATACTCAGCTTCGGAGCATACAAAATTTTACCGAAGCTTACACCTCACTCTTATTTATTCAGTTGATAAACTATTCAGCTTTTTGTAACAATAAAAGTTGAGTAAGATGAAAGTGACGAGGTTGATTTTACTATGCTTGTTACTGATATGTGGAGCTGTTGGTTTAGTTCAGTCGTCGGGCCAAAAGAGGGTTCTCGACGCAGGTGAAGCGAAGATATATCAAAGTTCAGATGTTGGAACCAACGATTTGCTTCAAATTACTAAAAGCACAGACCTGAACCTTGGGATAGGAAATTCTGGAGTTAACAATGGCAATGGCGAAAACGAGCAAGCCATTGAAGATAATTCCTACGAATCTTTCTTGATGTCAGTTTCGATGATTATAGTGTCAGAGATAGGAGACAAGACGTTCTTGATAGCGGCATTAATGGCAATGAAACACTCGCGGTTCGTTGTATTCTCATCTGCGTTCTCGTCCTTGCTAGTTATGACGGTGTTATCAGGTTTAGTTGGACATGCATTGCCTACGTTGATTTCTCAAAGAGTTACTCAATTTTTGGCTTCGGTGTTGTTTGTTGTATTCGGAATAAAGCTTTTGAAAGAAGGACTCAGCATGTCAAAGGAGATTGGCGTCGAAGAAGAGTTGGCAGAAGTCGAGGAAGAAATAGCCTCTAGCGACTTGAATAACAAGATGGAGGACATAGAAGGAGGAGCTTCATCGTCTCAAGCTTCGCAAAAGAAGCAGCCTGCCACTTGGTATGCAGAGTTGGGAACTCAGTTTAAAGACTTGGCTTCTTTTATATTATCGCCTGTGTGGATTCAAGTTTTCGTAATGACATTCTTGGGTGAATGGGGCGACAGATCTCAGATAGCCACTATTGCTATGGCAGCAGGCTCAAACTACTGGCTTGTGATTCTCGGTGCAATCGTGGGCCATGCAATTTGTACCGCTGCCGCTTGTATTGGTGGAAAGTTGTTGGCTACTAGGATTTCAATGAGGAACGTCACTTTGGGTGGTGCTTTGGCCTTCCTTGTCTTCGCTGTGCTATATTTCTATGATTCCTACTACAACATCAAAGACTAGTTTGATCATCTTGTAACATATATGGACCTGCAAGCAGCTACATGCTTCACATGTACTCAGTCATTTATATATATTGAATAGTCGACATCGATGCATAGATAGATTAGGCAATATACCTTATCATAAGACTCCTTGACACATAAACTTCAACACTATATTTGGGTGTAAACCTTCTTTTCCCCCGTTGGTGATCTTGGATTCTATCGCATCCTTTTCTTCTTCTTTCTCTCTTTTTTCTGCTGCCTTCTGCTTCCCTTCCTCTGTTTCTGCAAACTTTGATTCTTCAATCGTATCAAAGCCATAGAATTGAAACTCTTCTTTCAACTCATCAATCTTGGCTGTACACCAGTGTGTGAACTCATCGTCCTTGGTTACGCTATTACATCCTTGAGAGACTCTATCTAGTGCCTCGGCAATCCACTCATCAACCTCGGGCAATGGTTTCTTTCTGAGTAAAGTGGTGACCAAACCCTCCTGTTGCGTTGTAGGAAATGGTGGTAAAGGATAGACATTGGTGTTTCTCAAAATATCTCCGCTATTCTCGAGATTACTGGTTATTGTGTGAAGCTGAGTCAATAGCACTCTGAATTGGTTTTGTATGTGTGTATAATTGGGAAGCTTGACTTTGTTTGGATATCTATTATGGTGTGCTATTTGGTCCGACAACTTTCGAAGTGATAGATGAACCTGATTTAGCCTATTTCTTATTGCCTCCAAGTAATCCACTGGTATCTGCTTGCTGTCCATCTCATTCCCAGCTAGACGGTTCATAGTTCTAGTGCTAGGTTTGGTCAATTCTTTGGTCTGGGTGGATTTTTTTAAGTGAAAAATCAAACATCCATATCAAATACGCACAGAATATATTCCCCAGTATATGATTATATAGAACAATGATCAGGGGTAACTATAGCTTAGCCAACGAACTCAAACAGAAGGAGAAGAAGCAACAAGGTAGGATACAACAGAGACAGAGGTATCAACACCAACTAGCCAAACTATCGGATGCAGATCCTGTGAAACTTTATTATCGAATCCAAAGATTACAAGACAATCAAAAAAGAAGTGAAAGGGACGACAAGCACCTCAAAGCACTCAAAGATGACTGGGCATTTATAATTAAGCATAAACTTCATAAGGAAAAGGTAGAACACTTTCTCAAAAAGATAGAAGAACAAAAGAAGGAAGAAGAGAAAGCTAAGAGTAAGTTATGGGCATCGAAGTCTATTTTCTTCAATCCTGAGTTGAATCCACTCGGCAAAGTGCCGATTGATCCCTCGAATATGAAGCTTAAACAGACATTGCCTAATGCAGTGAAGCCATTGAAGAAACACGAAAGAAAAGTGTACCCTCCAGATCCTTCTTTGGACGATCTTGGCATCGTGTTTCCTGAGTCAGACCCTCCTCGATTCTATAAGTTAGTTCAGAATACCGAACTTGCTTACAAGCCAAAGAATGACACTGCTCCAACTAAAAAAACTGAACATGACGATAAACAAGGTTCGGCTTCATGGAAAACTAATAGCTATGAAATGTCTATGAATGACAACAGTAGACTCGACGATGACAGTAGGGAGAATACTTCTGTAGAGAACACTTCCGAAGATGATGACGGGGAAGATTCACTTCAAGATGATGAGGTACGACACAAAAGACAAAGAGTATTCTAAGAAGTTTAATAAAAGACTAAACCTACTCATCTATAATCTATATACAACGTTGAAGCATATTTACAAGAGAAACTTTTTCCTCACACATATTCAAGAAAGCATCCTTACCACCACTTCCCAAGTGCCGAACATAATGATAGAATTAGGTACTGTTCTTAATAAATGAGGCGTAAGACCACCGTACATACTAGCCAACCCTTCTTCTTTTATAACGAGCTTGAAACACTGTATTAAGCCAGTATATTTGAGCTTCCCCGTTGTTTCCAAAGGTGCCTGTCTCAAACGTGTCCTCACAACTTCGTGAGGATACGTTATTAAAGACGCTATGAACTTAGCGGCACCGGCAGCACCCGATCTGGCAGCCCATTCTACGACATAGTCTTTTGTAGTCTTGGTCATCTCATTTTCTCCGTGCAACTCAATAGACTTTCTATTGATGAACAACTTCATTTGCTCGTATAAAACCCACTGTAACGTGGACTCTGCTCCTCCCAAATAGGATGCACTCAAACCTTTGTATAAGCTCCGGAAACCTTCATTCTTCACAACATGCTTGAAGCAGTCCCATGAACTTTTGTAATGTTTTCCTTTGCTCTTATCCAACTGCAACCTCGTTTTTATCAACCAGATAGGATTTGTAGCTGTAGATGTGACCACACCTGCATTTATTCCAGAAAGAAGATGGACCCAAGTGGCTTCATTGGAATCATTAAATGTGTTAGATATAAACTCCTTCGTTGCACCGTACGTGAAAAAATTTATAGACCTTGCCGGTATCACACCCACCAAATTTGGCCCCAAACCTCTGAACAAAGCTTTGCCTCCTTCGTTCACATATATACCCCGTATAACGGAGACAGTCTCTCGAAAGTGTTGATAACCTTTAATGAGCGGATTAGCAGATTTGGGCGTTTTGTTATAAACGGAATGATAGACGTCTGATTGCAATCTAGTCTTCACCACATCTAAGGGGCAGGTGATGACAGCTCCGGTCATACCACCTATTCCTCCGGCAACAAAATGAACCCAGTTTTTCGTCTGAGGCTTGCTATCACTTTTGATGCGATACTCAAGCTTCTCTGCACTTCTTAACGTAGATGACTTCTCATCAGAAGCTAGGTAATGGAACGATGATTCTGCATCATTTTCAAGTTTCTTCACACGCTCATCTTTAGAATCTGTCATTCTCTCGAAGTTAAGATGTTATCTTTATATGAATCTTCTCACTCTTGACCACCGCAATGGGTTTCTCTATCTCTGCACCCTGATATGGTATTAGATGCTTCAGTACCAAGTAACTTTTAACAAAAAATTTACACCGCARAAAAAAAAAAAAAAAAAAAAAAATTAGTAACAGCAGTAAAATCACTTAGCTAAATATTTTGATTGAACACTTTTAATGTAATAAATACTATGATACAAATACTTCTTCTTTCTACTTCAAAGTCTTGATAAAGTTGTCAAGGTTATATTCTTCTTCATATTGCGATTCATCCCACAAATCTGCTAATTCTCCAACAGCACCTGCAGCCTTACCAGTAAGACCTCCAGCAACCTCATTAGCCATATTCTTGTCTTTGAACTCGGATCTGTCGTCTTCGACTTCTGTTATCTTGGAGGCACTCTCGTCAACATTGAACAAGTCAAGTAATTGGTTTGTATCCATTGATGAGAGCCCAGAGTTTTGTTGATTTATGATCGTGGAAGCTATATTCATCTTGAACTTTTGCAAACCCATAATCTTCTCTTCCAACGTATGCTTGGTGATTAATCTGTAGACATTGACAACTTTTTTCTGCCCCAATCTGTGGGCTCTGTCCATGGCCTGGAGATCATTCATAGGGTTCCAATCATGTTCAACAAATATAACCGTATCTGCACCCGTAAGATTAAGACCTAAACCACCAACCTTGGTTGTTAACAACAAGACATCAATCGATGGGTCTTCATTGAACTTCCGTACTATGGCTTGTCTGTCACGAGCATCGGTGCTACCATCGAGTCTGGTGTATGTGACTGAAGGCATATGCTTTTTGAACAACTCATTCTCGATGATATCTAACATGTCCTTGAGTTGACAGAAAATCAAAGCTCTATGTTCAGATATCACACCTTCTGCAGAGATGAGTTGCAGCTTGTTCTTTTGTTTCGAAGACGATAAGTAATCACTGTCGTTGACCCCGATTCCGCACTCTAGCAAAAGAGTCTTCAAAGAAGTAAGCTTAGGTGAATGCTCAATGCTCTTTATGTCAGACTTGTGGCCATGAAGGTACTTTTCGATTTCACCGAATTTAGGATGATCGGGCAGGACAACTAACGCCGGATGGTTACAGAGTTTACGCATGTACTGTAATGCCTGGAAAACATGTGTTTTACTTTCTTTTCCTTCATCACCTGTCAAATTTTGTACCTCTTCGGTGACCACAGCTTTCTGTTTTTCAGCGAAATCCTTGTACAATTGCTTTTGCAAATCACTTAATTCGCAGTAATAATCCTGGATGATCTTAGGTGGTAAGTCAGATAAAACGTCTTCCTTAAGACGACGTAACATAAATGGAAGAACTTGCTTATGTAAAGACTCTAGCGCCAATGCACCAGCTTCTTGTTCTTTGGAAGACGTTTTACTACTTCTACTAGCTGCAATTGGTTTAGCAAATTTTTCTTGGAAAATCTTTTCGGTTCCTAAGAAACCTGGCATCAAAAAGTCAAATAAGGACCACAACTCCAACACATTGTTCTGGATTGGTGTTCCAGAAAGGATAAGCCTATGCTCCCCTTTTATCATCTTGACAGACTTTGTCAACTTTGAAGCTGCATTTTTGATTATATGACCCTCGTCTAAAACACAATAATTGAACGAACGATCGGAGAGGAACTCAACGTCGTTACGGCAAACATCATAGGAGGTGACTACAATGTCTGCCAGGTCTACTTGCGGCCTTAGCGATGAACGTATAGAGGGAGGTCCAGCATACACCACAACATTCAAGAAAGGAGCGTATTGGTTAAACTCTTGTTCCCAATGTCCTGTCAATGAAGGTGGACAAATAATCAAAGAAGGAATGGACCTAAACTCGGGCGATTGATCAACTTTGAACTTTTCGCTTCTGGCATAATGATCAGAGGCAATAATGCAAATCGTTTGTAAGGTTTTACCCAAACCCATATCATCACACAAGATTCCATGCAAATGATACTTATTCAAGAATGCGAGCCAATTAACACCTTCTTGTTGATATTTACGGAGAGTAGCCTTTATACTTACAGGTAACTCAAATGGCTGTGCCTTACTTGGATCCATCATTTGGTGTATGAAATCCCTTTCTCTATCTCTTCCCTCCAATAACTCTTGAGGCATTTCTGGAGGATCAGGTATACCAGCTTCTAAGGGAACTAACTTGATAATTGTCGCAAATGTTGTGGTTGCCAAAATTCTGACATCCTGATTTGCATCACTCATTCTACCAAGTATTGGAACTATCAAGAAAACGACATAAGGAAGTATATCGGATCCCATAGTAGCTGAAAGATGATAAATACACTCTATGGCTCCTTGTCTCTCCTCCAAACCTCCAGCGCTGTTCAACATAGGCAAAATATGTTTCACTAAAAATGTGAAAGCTTTAGTGGGACATACAGAGCAAATAGTTGCTAGACACTTTGCGGTTGAATAACGGAAGACAGAATAGGCGGACTTCAAACCGGGCTTGAACAAAGGCAACTTCTCTATTATTTCTGGGTGCAATGATGGGTCGATCATAGGTAAAAGGGCTCTCAAGACTCCCAAAGCATCTATAATACTTTGTCCCTTTAAATTATCATTCAAGATCTCTTCAGAAGAAGAAACTTCAAGCAAACCTATAGGCTCAATCATTATCTCCTTCAATTTGTTCACATTATCGAAGAGCGTCTCTTTGTATATGTTAACGAGATGTTTCAATGCTAAGATAGCGCCATGACGCTTAGTCCTTGCCTCATTCACAGCCAATTCATGTGCGGCAATATCTGCTGGATCTGCCTTTGCTTCATCTTTTCTCAAAGACAAGATGTTCGATTTGAACTTTATGTTATGGTGAAATTCAGGCACTTCTGAGGTATCGACACATAGGAAAGCACATAAGTTCTTCACTATCTTATTTGCTGCTCCAGTTTTTTCAACATCATTTAGCTCACGTATCAAGTTGGCAATAGAAGCAGCAGACATATCTTGAAGAACTGCTGTCTGTTCCAGTTTAACGCTATCCATGAGAGATCTTATGATTGGGTTCAACTTCTTTGGAATGCCTGTTAGAGCCAAAACGGCTGATGCATAAGCCGAAAGAATACTCGTGGTTCTTTCAGTGACAGCTGCCCTTGTTTCTGAGATTGCAACACTGACACGATGCTTTGCATCCTCCAAGGCTTGGTTTGCGGTCATTCTATAAGTTGGAGTTAGAGTTTTCATCAACTTATTGTATGTCTCGCCTATTATTTTCTCGGCGTATTCAATTCCAAAAGCTCCTGGTCCAGCTTCTGCTTCACCTTGAACAACGACAGGAAGCTGCGGAATTTTTGTGGGCGAAACTTTTGCAGACGTTATGAAAACATCTAAAAGCTGTAAACACGAAGTTCTCACAGACTTCAATGTTGGCACCAACTCACGGTAAAATAAAATTCTACTTGGGTCCAATAATGTATCCATAAGCGGAGTCAAAAGCATATCTTTCATGATGGAAGGAGCTTCTATGCCTCTTGATTTCAAGCTTGTAGCGTACTCCAGGATGACAATAGCAGCTATAAGTCTAGGTGTGCTGTGAGGAGAGTTGAGATAATTTAATGTAGCTTCACACACTTTCTTGATGATGTCTTCGTTCTTCACTAATGACAAAGACTTACCATATGCTGATGCGGCCTTATTTCTGGTGCTTATAAAAACGTCATAGCCTACTAAAGTAACATCACCTTTATACATAGGTGCGTCTATGTTGACCTTTAAATCATTATTGATAGGTATGCTTGGTTGAGGAGTGGCATCTGTCGCACGTTTACGTTTACGACCGCGTTTGTCAGAACCGTTCGAAGAAGGTTCCGTGGTATCTGAGGATTCACCGTCATATGGGGGTGGTGAAACGCTTGCATCCTTCCCACTCAAAGGCCCGAGTGTATGACCAGATGGACGCATTATGAGATTAGTATTCATATGATAGTTATGTCTTGCTATTCCGATAGGTGTCATAAGCAATGTAAGTGTTGGCTGATAATTGGTCTCGAAAATGAAGTCGATATCTTCAACCAAGTCATTCGTTACGATTTCTGAAAGAAGCTTATCATATAGTAAGGCTGAAAGGTTCAACACATCTTCATTTTGCTCCACCAAAATATTTTGAAAGACCAAACGTAAAACCTTGGCGTTTATCCATTTTTTGGTCTCCTTGCTGTCTATAGATAAAAACTCAAGTATAGTACGTAAAACGGATTTACGTACATTCGTTATGGAGTGTCTGAAGAAAGGAAAAAGTCTCGGCACTAACAACTCAAAAGCACTTGTGTTTCCTTCGGATGCATCTTTCAACATGATATCAATAACTTCCTTATGCGTACAAAGTTTAGAAAGTAAATCCATGACTGACCCGATTGATGCAGATAAATCGTCTCGCAAGTTCGTGAGACTATCCCAAATGACTTTCAAAAGGGTATGAATGAGTTCCTTTTTAGTTCTGACGAATTCTGATGCAATAGGGGCCAAAGTAAGGGCAGCTACTGATTGAACGTCATCATCACTTTCTTTCAAACCATGCAAAACCATGCTCACAACTTTGTCAAGAGTATCTTGTTCTGACAATAGAACATCTGTTCTCACACTCACAAAGTATCTTAAGCCTAACATACCTCCATGCTTTGCTTCCCAGCTTTTGAGCATGGTTCCTGTTTGCACTCCTTCTTGCATGACGAGTTTGCTTAAACAATCAAATGTTTTCAAAACACATTGATGGTCCAAATGTATTAGCAATGCAGCTAGAGTTTGTGCTGCAGATTCCCTTACAGGTGCTACAACAGTGTCCGAAACATAATCTCCAAACCTGTCCAATGCAAACAAGGTACACAATCTGACAGCAAGATCTTCAAGAGTAGCAGAGTTATTTCGGTCATTTTCCTCCTTGGATTTATTCATTACTCTTCCTGCACCCTTACCATGCTTCTTTATCAATTCTCTCAAGCCCAATGCTGCACCATGTCTGATTTCCCATTTTTCATCAAATAAATCGTTGACCAAGAGTTCATATACACCTTGAAACTGCCAAATAAGGCCAGCAACTTTTGCATGCTGAGCTAAGAGAGGCGACAATTCCGCTGCTTTATTTTCAACGACTAACTTTTCTCCTCCTTGTTGAGTAGTAACATCGAAGTGTGTCTTCTCATCCTTGATTTCTGTAGATGCACCCTCTCCGCTTTCTACCATTTTTCTTGATATTGAACTCTGTGACAAATCCACAGGTTGAACTCTATTGGCACTAGATTTTGCGTTCACTTTTGCTCTTCTCTTTTGCATGGCCTTGAGTCTGGCATTGGAGGTCGCTTTCGTGGTCGAGCTTGGTGGTGTCGCGGGAGACTTGACTTCAGGTTCCATCATCACAATTTGTTCAGTTTGTTCCCTCTTCACTTCTGGTTCTTGCTTCACAATGTTTCCACCGTTGGTGACCAAACTGTTTTTCTGTTTTTTCAACTTGCTCATAAAAGCTTGGTCCTCCAGGCCATCGTCGATCCCATTTGAAGGCTCAAACTCATCGGTGCCGCATGCTAGAAGTTTTTTGCTGCTTTTCAAGACTTCATTAATATCCCAGGAATCAAAACTCACCAAATTCAGTAAACTGTCGTCTATCTTCTTGAGTTCTTCATCTTGCTCCAACTTCAACTTCGAGCCCTCGTCCGAGTCTTCAGATTTGACAACGGGCTGATCGAGCGCTTCCAATTCCTGCTCTCTCTTGATTGCATCTTCAGAATTCGGGTTCCACAATTCCGAATGATTCACTATGCCTCCCAATGCTCTAGCTGCCGCTATTCTTGTTTCCCATCTTTTCGACTTCAAAAACGGGTATACTCGTCCTAGAAGATTGATTGCTTCCTCTGGATGCCCTTTTGCCAAGTCTGACAATTGGTCGGCGGCTGTATTTCTAATGAAATTTGTCGACCCTGTATCTAACAACACAACGAGTCTATCCAAACGAGACATCTTAGTCTATTATCTGTTTTCAAACTTTCGCTGCTGTGTTTATATTACGATTTCCAACCTCATAGAATATAGTTTAGCAATTGATATCAAAAACTCTAATAAAAATGAAATAGACAAAGGTCTACTAGTTTCTGCTATCTCTATAGTATATAATTAACGTTTCTATTTGGAAAAAGTCCTTAACTAAGAACCTATTTTTTCAAATGTTATTATCAAAACAACAACTCTGAATTTCTAAACGCTGGAGCGATTTGTCTGTATTTATATTCTTGCAGCTCACCATCGATTTTTTTTTTATCGCCCCCGATTTTGTGTCACATTCTCTTCTCTACGTACAACTCCTATAGTTGGCAGAGAACCAGGTGCTATTTTGTATTCTTCATACAACCACAACCGACGATTGCGGAAAAGCAGACTAAGGAGGTTGATAGAGCCTCCAGAGTAGAGTTTACGGTGATTCATTCTCTCTCTTTCTCCCTTTCTCTCTCTCTCTCTTTCTCCCTCTCTTTTTTTTTTTTTTTTTTTTTTTTTTTTTTATCCTCTTAAGTTCCTGCCTTCTCTTGTTTTCGGGACGTCTTACTAACTACAACCATTGCTGTAATCCGTGCAGCTGCTATTGTAGCTCGAGGAACTTTTGGTATAAATGAAACCTTAAAAATTGATTATGTAGTGGCTACACATGTATGGAAATAAAGGTGCACCCAAGGATCAAGAAATTAGTAAGAGCTTCATTTGTAGTACAAAACTTCCACAGAGAAAGATGGAGTCGCAGAGACATGGTTCAAGTGTACTTCTTTTCTCTCTTTTCTCTGACTTCTTTCTTGAGGTTACTAATCTCATCCCTTGAGGCGTTATAGTGAATATTCGTATCTTGGTTCATTGGGTTCTCGGGCGACTTTTGGAACTCCTTGTGGATCAAGTTCTTAATTTGCTGCAACCTCAACCCTGGCTGTTCCTTTTTGAGTTCTGGTATCCTCTTTTCTTCAAACGCAGCGTAGGCAGCTTTGACACGTCTCTCGGGGTGTCTGTCTATGTCTTTGGAATTGACACCACCATCTTTTCCTGTCAAGGCCAACGCTTCCAACGCTGAATCGAGACCGGAGGCACTCAACTCTGGCTTTTCGGAGTTGAAGTCCAAAAAGTCATCGATCTTGCCTGTTCTTCTAGAAGCCACTTTAGCTGCTCCTCTCTGTTTGGCAGACAAAGGTTTGGAAGGCAAAGATGCTTCTTCTGCTTTCAACAAAGCTTCTCTTTCGGCTTTTTTCCTGGCTGCTTCCTCTTTCTTGAATTGTGCCTCTTCCTTCTTTGAATTCTTCTTGGAGCCTTTATCCCATTCTGCGGACTCTTCTTTTTCTAACGCTTCCATTTCAGCTTGCTTCTTTTTGTTTGCATTCTCTGCCTTTTTGGCATTTCCAGCCGCTTTCTTGCTGTT
Organism: Millerozyma acaciae; assembly: GCA_001600675.1. Classification (NCBI taxonomy): domain Eukaryota; kingdom Fungi; phylum Ascomycota; class Pichiomycetes; order Serinales; family Debaryomycetaceae; genus Millerozyma; species Millerozyma acaciae. Next base: position 1,538,015 of record BCKO01000001.1, on the reverse strand, counting down.
CTCTCCTCCTTTCTTAGCCATTCTGCTCAATCTGTTCTTGGTGCAGAAGAAATAGGTCGGTGAAGACGTTTATTCAAGTTGTCCAAGAGGGAACCCGATCAACGGTCAATATATCACGTGATACACAAGAATGAATAATTCTACATGGTGAAGGTTCCAGGTCGAAGGATTGCAGTTGAAGGACGAGCTTTAGGTCCTCCAGTGATCGTAAGTCCATTATGGGGATCCGATCGGGTGCAGAATGTTCATTTATTTGCATATATCGAGTAACGATGTACAGATTCTCATTTATACTAAGAGATGGGTTCAGTAGCGTAATATTCGTAAAAACGGTATGATACAAGGGCTGGTGTAGGCCGCATCACAACTTGGCGGGAGTAAAGACCACTCTTCCCTTGATACCGCCTTTTGCGAGTACATCAAGGTAGTTTGGAAGCTCCGACATATCGGCGACTTTATAGATGGGCTTTATTTTACCCTGAGAGATCCACTCCATGATTTTCAACTGTTCGCTGGAAGTACCATTCATTGAAAATACAAGCTCGATTTCTCTCCTGGCCAAGTGAAAGTTTGGAACTTTCAAATTGGCTCTCCCCAACCCGACCATCATTATCCTGCCTTGGCTCTTGGTGTATTTTTGGCAGATATCAAATGTTTCCTGGAAGCCGCAGAAATCAAAAGTGACGTCGAAGGACTCAATTCTGTGGACGGATTGTTTCAAGTCGGTGTAAAACTCATTGGCGCCCAACTCCAAAGCCGTTCTGCCCACTTCTTCCTTAATATCGACCGCAACAATGTGACAGCCGTGGTGTTTCAATATCTGAACCGCATTCAAGCCAAGCCCACCGAGCCCCATGACCAAAACTTTACTGGACGGATTGATCTTGTCACTGGCCCTCGCAATAGCGTGGAATGGAGTGAGAACAGCGTCGGTGGCCACCGCTGCCTCACCAAACGTAACGTTGTCCGGAATGGGAATAAGCGTCCTCAAATTTTTCACCAACAACAACTGCTGGAATCCTCCGTCTTCGTTGATGCCGTAGGCAAGCATCTTCATGGGAAACTGCTTGCAACTGTTATCCTGGCCCCTGCGACAGTACAAGCATATTCCACAAGAGTCATTTGTAGCTATAGCAAATCTCTTTCCAGCCGCAAACCTCTGGTCTTTTTTCAAGTTGGGTCCCGCTTCATAGATCGATCCGGCAATTTCATGCCCCATGATAAATTGATCCGGAAGGTATTTTTCAGGTTTGTAAAGAATATGGACATCACTAAGGCAAAGTCCAGCTGCTTCCACTTTCAAGAGCACCTCATTATCACCTGGTGCTTTGACGGGTATGTTATCGAACTTTACAATATCTTTAGAACCTCTCTTGAAGCCATATCCAACTTGAGTCTGTGGTCTAGTCATGTTTCGACCACTTTCTATCGTTTGACAACTTGTACCTACTTTACTTGAAGAAAGTAGGACTGGAAGAAGTCTCACCACAATATTTATATGGTACTGTTTTTCGCGGGGAAAGCTGAATTTTTCACCTTGAGTTCACACTCTTCTTATCTACATCGTTTTGTTAAATAAGGGTGTAGTATAATAATGATAAAAGTCCTACATCGTTCTGGATGAGGAATATATATGATATAAGAACTAAACAGTGTCATTGATTCAGACAAAACTTTTTTTAAGCAAACGACAAACTCATACGATACAATAAATATATATATAAAAAAAGAACATGAACCCATGATACTTTTACACTTCCTCTTCCTCTTAATGTTCTTCTTATGATTTGGATAACATGCAATTCTCAATCTAAACGATAGGAACAACGAATTTAATCTGATTTTTGCTTTTTTTGGACAGGTTCTTCAGGAACGTCGTCGGAGACTTCCTGAGCTTTCAAAGATGGAGTTGGCAAATCAGCATGGAAGTCCTTGATGATGGAGTCGACATCGTCAATGTTCAACTGTCTGACATCACCCAACAACTTGATCTTGGCCGTGACTTCCTTACACTGCTCGTCGGTCAAGTGCAAGTTCAATTGGTCAACTCTGGACTTGATGGCGTTCCAACCGGTCAACCTGTTGGCGAAATGGATGTATCTCGTCAAACCGAAATCGGAGGGGTCCAAGATCTCATAGGTGGATGGGTTGGCCAAAATGGCTTTGGCGTGGATACCGGCCTTGTGAGTGAAGGCACAGAAACCTGTGATGGGGTTGTTGAAAGGAATGTTGACTTGTACTGCGTCGGCGACCAAGTTTTCCAACTCTCTCAACTTATGCAATTTGTATTTGGACTTGACATAGTCCTTGTCAGCGGTGATCATTCTGGCCATCAAAGCTCCCAAGGGAGTGATACCGTTTCTCTCACCTATACCCAACACAGACACGTCAATGAGCTTGGCTCCGGCCTCCAATGCTGTGTAGGCGTTGGCAACGGCACAGCCGGTATCGTTGTGAAAGTGACACTCGATATCACAGGACACAACAGACTTCAAAGTCTTGACTAGCTCGTACACCTGTCTTGGGTTGGCGCATCCGACGGTGTCGGCAATACCGACTCTGTTGACGCCGATCTTGTCGACGGTTCTATAGATGTTGAGCAAGTCCACTATGTCTGATCTGAACGAGTCCTCCGAAGAAAATCGGATCTCGATGCCCTTTGACTTGACAAACTCAATCACCTCGACCGCCGACTTGGCTATGTAGTTCATATCCTTCCCGTGGGAAAACTTTCTCAAAAACTGCGATGTTCCAATAACAACATCGACTCCGTCAACACCGGTCTCCACTGCAACACGAGCGTCGTCCATGTGGCATCTGATATGGGTCAATATCTTGGCTTTCAATCCTAATTTACAGATGGCCTCACAATCTTTTCTACTTTGTTCCGAGGCCATGGGCGACGTCAACTCTATGTAGTCGACTCCGAAGTCGTCCAAAGCTTTGGCGATTTCTATTTTCTTCTCGGTGGTGAAAAATGCATTGGCGAATTGCTCTCCCTCTCTCAACGTGGACTCAATCACCTCGAACTTGGTGACATTAGACAAAAAGTCTGATGGGTGGGGCCCATATGGATTAACTTGAACTGACATTTTGCTTCAATCTGCTTGAATTTGTTTGCTGGATACTTGTATGAACCTGGCCGTCTAGACTATTCCAAACTACTCTCTTAGCTGAGAATTTTTCAAATTTAAATAGTCTATACTGTAGTGAAAAATTTTTTGGTGACTAATGAGAGAGCTTATCGGAATGAGTCAGACTGAATTTCTTTAAGAAGGCACAGATTGAAGAACAAAGTTATATGCACACCAGCACTATAAATCTGGAGAAGTTGTTAGACAGCAGCACCGACGACGGCACCAGCAACGGCACCACAAACAACACCATGATAGTGCTAGTCAGAGGGGACGACGGCAGAACCGGCTAATCTTGTTTACAGAAAACGGTTTCGCGACGGAGCCAGTGTCAACGGTGCACGGTTAGCTAAACACATTAATAAATCCATTGCAAAACTATATCCCACTAAATATACATACTATAACGAAAAATAAACTAATTAGAACAGACCCACACCACACCAACACAGCGCAACGCAGTACAACACAGCGCAGCACGATTGACGGGACTAAGCTGTTTTGGTGACCATTCTCACGAAGCGGAAGATCTCCAGTCTCAACTTGACGAGCTCGATGTTCTTGATGGTGAGCTTGCCGTTCATTCTGGAGACAATGGTCTTCACAATCAGATTGAGCTCACCGGCGGGGATGCCGGTGATGGCAGGCCAGTCCTTGTTGAGGTTTTCGCGGGACAAGGCGAGTTTGTAGCAACCCACAATCAACTGGCGGAGGCCAAAGCCCATGTCGGTGTAGTTCGCGTAGTTGTTGGACTGATTCAAGTACCTCAACAAGTAGATGATGTCCATGTACCTGAACAAGTAGATGATGCCCTTCATGAACATGGGCAACGACAACGAGAGCCTGCTGGTCAAGATGAGAAGAAACTTATCCAACGGAAGCTCCGACAGGGGCCCCTGGGCCCCTCTGGGAGTTTCAGGCGGAAAAGAGTTGGTGATCTTGGTGGCGATGTACTTGACCACTATGGCCATCACCTGGTTCCGCTCTCGTTGAAACTGCTCGGGAGTGAGATCCTGACCTCCGGGAGCCTGCTCAACACCGACGCCATCTACACTTTCTTTCTTTACCCGCTGCTGCTGTTGTTTTTGCCCTGCGGAACCTTGGCGTTTTCGCTGCTGCTGCTGTTGTTGCTGTTGCTGTTGTTGTCGCTGTTGCAGGAGCGGCTGCTGCTGCTCGCCGCCGGCTCCGCTCAGCGACAGGCAGCTCGACTCCTCGCTCTCAGACATCTCGCCGCTGTCAGACATGAGCAACGGCATGTCCTCAGACCCGCCCTCGCTCACCGACACTCGAGGCCCGCTGCTGTTCTGAAGGCTGAACCGCGCGCTGTCTATCCCGTCCGCCTCCATCGCCGGCTTGCCCCCCATTTTCGAATCCTCCATCGTTCTCGATGGATGCATATCACTGATAATCACCATGTTCTCTGTCTCCGTGAATTTAGATTGCTCAGGCTAACCGTAGAATTTCTGTTTCCAATATGCTAACCGAGTCTTATGCTAACCGAGTCCTATGCCTTTTTCAGTCCAAACCGTATATCCGTATCCTATGTCGAATTCCTATCTGTTATACCAACCTAGAAATCCTCACCTTGACAAATAGGCTGATTTGTTTTAAAAAATCATTTTGTCTTCTATCCAACTTTCAATTACAAACAAATACTAATAACTATAATTCCACTAAATTACCTCTAGTGCCGTTTTTTTTTTTCTCCTTCTTTCAAAAACTATACCTTCTTTCAATCGTCTTTTATCGCTTTAGACACCAAATTGTGCTATTTTCGCTTTTCAATGCTGTTATGGAACGGTTTGACGGATAACAGCTATATATTATTTTAGTGAGAAACAGGGTGGTTTTTTACAGAAATTGTTTTCCGATGAGGATTGAGGTTGACTCATATTTTTTCCGCATTTTGCCGTCTAGAGGCGAATTGGTGTCAAAAGAGACGTTTTTGCCAGAATTTCTCTGCTTGTAGCTCTACAGCATACCCTTTGATACCTACTACCAAACAGCAGACTTTCTCTGCAACGCCAGCCCTCCTGTAGTGGTTTATTGGCCTCACCGTGATGGCCCCCATACATTAGAGAGACTCCGAGGTGGAAGTCCTGTATATAACGAGGAGAATAATTCTCACTATATACTGGCAGAACAAAAAAACATAGTAAAAATGTTTAGATTAGATCTAGCGCTAGACCCTTTTTGTAGAGATTCAGGTTTTTTTAGGTGACAAGACGGTAGCAAAGGCATATAGATTGTTGAGTTGAGCGGAAAGCGTTAGTTCTGTGAAGTTGATTTTTTAAGCGCCGTTACGCATGGGTCAGGGAGACATATTACAGCCAGACACATCACAAGCGGCGGGAACAGAGCAGCAAATGAGGACGGTGAGTCGAGGCGCTAGAACTTACAAGGATGCGATCAATGCATTGAACAGCCTTCAGTCGAATTTTGCCTCAATTGAAGCCAGAAAGGCGGTGGGCAATGACCAGGCAAAGAACGAGCAGTCGATCAAAGGGGTGTACGAGTTTAACCGCCGGATGGGATACCAGGCGCTGGAGTACAACCGGATGAACATCATCCACGTCACGGGGACCAAGGGCAAAGGGTCGACGTGTGCATTCACGGAGTCGATTCTTCGCCAGTACCTGGTTGCGAAGGGGGGCAGCATTCGCAAGATTGGGCTCTTTACTTCACCGCACCTCAAGACGGTACGGGAAAGGATCAGGATTGACGGGAAGCCGATCAACGAGTTGAAGTTCACCAAGTACTTCTTCGAGGTGTGGGACAGGCTCTCGGCGACGCAGTCGTCGCCGAGCGAGTTCCCCGAGTTGCAGCCTTCAAACCTTGTCAAGCCGATGTACTTCAAGTACTTGACGCTCTTGTCGTTTCACGTTTTCATGTCTGAGGGAGTGGACACCGCCATATACGAGGTAGGGGTAGGCGGTGCGTACGACTCCACCAATATCATCGAGAAGCCCACTGTTACAGGCATCACCAGCTTGGGGATCGACCACACGTTCATGTTGGGCAACACTATCGAGTCCATCACCTGGAACAAGACCGGGATCTTCAAGAAGGGCTGTCCTGCGGCTGCGAGCGAGCAAAAGGAGCACCCAGAGTCGTTAGCGATTATCAAAGAGCGGGCAACAGAAATCGGAGTTTCTCGCTTAGACTTTGTTGACTCGGACTTCTTGCTCCCCACGGTGCAGCTTGGGCTCGCGGGCCTGTTCCAGAGGCAGAACGCTGCTTTGGCGGTAAAGTTGGCTGCCACTCACCTTTCAGCATTGGGGGTGCCCGATTCTGAATTGCCGAGTTTCGACAACGTCAACTCGATCCCTGACAAGTTTTTAGCCGGATTAGCTGAGGCATCCTGGGATGGTCGCTGTCAAATTATCAGAGACAAGCCAAATTACGAGAGAATTACTTGGTATGTCGACGGCGCTCATACATTGGAGTCTATAAACGTCTCTTGTCAGTGGCTTAAAACCACCCTTGTTGAGAGAACAAAGAATATCAAGAGGAAAAGAGTTCTTTTGTTCAATCAGCAAAATCGTGAAAATGCAAAGGCTCTTCTTGTAAGCTTGTACGAGAACTTGGTCTCTCCAGAATTCAAATTTGACCACGTTATATTCACAACAAATGTGACTTGGTCTGATGGGAATTACAGTGATGATTTAGTGTCCATGAATAGCTCAAAAGAGGCAGTTGACAAATTAGTGGTTCAACAACGTCTTGCTGAAACGTGGAATGAGTTGGACCACAAGAACAACTTGAGCTCGAGAAAACACGTCTTCCATGATATTGAGACAGGCATGAATTTTATCAAAAGTTTAACCGATGGAGACGTTGGCATTGACGTTTTCGTCTGTGGCTCTTTGCATTTGGTTGGGGGGTTCCTTGTTGTGCTTGATGGCAAAACAGACTAGACATTCCTGCTTATAGACTTCAACTAGTATAGTGGTTCATTCATAAACATATTAATTGCAATTTTTCATCATTTGGTCCAGACATGTACCCAGATATGGTCAGGTCAGGTCAGGTTAGATTAAACTATGATATTCGAATGTAAAGAAATATATTAGTATAAACTGTATGTATATTCAGTACGAATAGTAAGTTACTAAAGTCGTTCAGTCACATTGCATGTCTAGTTGCTGTTGTTGTTGACAATGTTTTCTCTCGAGGCCTTAACAATGTCATCTATGTTAGCTAAAGAGTGTTTCCAATCGATCAAAACTCTCTTAACTTCTGCCCAATTTTTGGCAATTCCTTCGTTGTCACCGGCCAAGATGAATCTATTGACCCTGGTAAGGTAAAAAGTTTCGTCCACTTGATTCAATTTACCTTCGATAACACCGGCCTTTATTGCGTTGATTAGCAACAATTCGAACTCTTGAGGACCCGAGGCCAAAGCTGATGGTATATCACTGTATTTGTAAGCACCACTGGATTCATTCTCAGCCAAATATCTTGCCAAGGCTAATATCCTCGACTTCTCGATAATGTTATGTTTTGCATGAGATAAAGAAGAAGGAACCTCCTTTATCAACTCACCCCTGGTAAAGTTGTTGAATGTTGCGACTAATTTATCATTTGCATTCTGCTTCATAGCATTGGCGACATTATGATTGATCAAGAATGACACATCAACTGTTTCCGATAAAAATGCAAATGTAATTAACTGGTGTAACTCATCTAAGGAAAGGGAGTACAGGGAAGTGAACGATTTTATCAACTGTAAAGACTCATAAGTCTTTTTGGTATCCAAGCTTATCAATTTCCAGAAAAGAGCCTTCAGTTCCTCCTCGGTGGCATTGGACTTCTTCAACCAAGAAGCCAAGTTCTCTCCAATAGGCTTTTGGATGAGACTGAATGGCACATTACCCTTTTGTACTACCTCGAGAATGGTTTGTAAAACAATTACTCTTCTATTAGATGTTTCTGGTAAAAAGTTGAAAATGGAGTTCAACACTGATAATATGGTCGTAGGCTTGATTGACTTTCTGTCTCTCAACGAAGGCTCTTTGACAGGTGTACATTCAACCAAAGTCTTGATCAACTTGGAGTCTGCATCGATTATTGTCTCTAATGATCCTTGAAGTTTGCTCAAAATGTAGATTATTAAGTTGAAAGCTGGTTCGAACTCCTTGTCAGATAACTTTGACAAATTCTCCGATGTAGATGTTGCGTATATTTGTTGTTGTAAGCCTGCAGAATCAACTAACTCATCCGACCCTTCTTTGAAAAATTTTTGAAAATTGGACGATTCATTAGAACCTTTGACAGAATCGATTATTTGTGCATATTCCTTGACTGAGTCGCTTAAAGCGTTATCAACAACAATGACTGAAGCCATATTAATGAGTCTTACTATTTCTTAATACTGTTACTAAGGTTCGTTGATAGATTCTACGATAAAAAAAATTTTCGATTTTTCAACTACAATTTTGAAAGTCCTTAATTACACAAAACCTTTACTATCAATATATTCCATAGGGATAACCTAAACGTATATGATAGTACACGGTAAAATCCGTCATTCACCTTCTTCCTCATTTATAATGAACTTAGGTTGAGACATTGTAGGTCCCGGGAATGCATACTTATTGTGTTGATGCTGCTTATTCCCATAAAAGTTTTCATCATTATGCGGTTGGATAGATGTAGTACGAGGAGCGTCTATCCGAGAGCCGTTCACTCTTCCTGGGAACTTTGTTCTGAACTTGAATTTCTGGTTTGCTTTGAAACGATTGAATTTGTCAGGTAAAGGAGGCGAATATGGCCTGTTGAAAAGGTCACCATTCTCGGATTCTACTACCATTGAATCGTTTCGTTTATCATGCCGTGCGTATGACCCCGTATTATTAGATGAATGATTTATGTTATCTATCAGTGTCATTTTGTTACTGAAAATGCCATCATTTGTGGGCAGCAATCTCATAGTGGGAGATAAATCTCTCTTTATATCATTCCTGTTACTTGTATTAGCTAGGTCCGTATACTGACCATTATAATTTGAGTGAGTCAAAGAGCTCTCATCTGACGAGGTAACCGAGAGCTGTGATAAAGACCTTCTTTGTGCGTGCGTCTTGCTTGTATTCGAAGGAGCGATGTTTGAAGTTGAGCTAGAGAGAACAGAAATATCAGACGTATTCCTCCTATTAATGGGTCGAGACTTTGCGCTATTGCTCTTCTGCATTTGTGTCAGGCTTTGGGAGTTGATTGAAAAGCTGGTGGTATGGCTATTACTCTTTCTATTTGTAGAATCATTAACAGAGTTGTCCATAGACGTACCATCATCATAGTCAAACTCTTCCTCGTCCATCGTATCCGTCTCACCCAACATGTCTGATTCTGACATCATAGTTGACATTTGGCTCAAATGGCTTATTTGACTTACTTGAGAAACGATAGAAGAAGGTCTAGCTCTACTTTTCTTGGAAGAATTGCTCTCTGTAACACCGTTTTGTAAAGTAGGAGACTCCGTTGTGGTCTGTTTGAACAAAGTATCTGTCTCGATTCTTTTATCACCGTCCAATACAGCATTTTCACCCTTAGTTGATTCCGTCAAATTTGGGTCAAGGTTATTCTCGTGGTGAGACTTTTCATTCGGGACATTTACGTCTTCGTTTGAGTAAGATTTCAATTTCAATTTCGACTTGGATTTTGCAGAACTACCAGAAACAGACACCTGAGATTCGTTGTGATGTGAAGACTTTTTCTCAAGCGAAGAGGAGCCACTCTTTAAGTTATCCATTTTACAAGATTCGTCATAATCCAGTTTCGACTTTTTCCAAAATTGGAGTTTGCCTAAGAGCTTAGTGTTTTTATTCTTCTTCCTTTGGCTGTCGATTGTATTAACTGAATTTAAGCACGATGATGTTGAGAGTCTTCTCTGGTTTTCATCTGGAGGAAACGTCACGTATCTTTGATTTTGATTTTCCTCTATTGGAACACTCGATGCATGAGAGTCTTGAGGCGAAATCAATGGAAGTTTAGTACCATGCCCTATAAACGATAATCTTCCCGATTCGGAGCCTCTCGACCTTTTATTTTCGTTCATTTCCGTTGATCTTTTAGTGCTCAATCTAGAAAGATTGGTTTTACTTCCTTTATTTGAGCCCAAACTTAAGCTCGATATGATACGTTCTAAAGGCTGAGTGTTCCCATTTTGCTCATTTATAGACAAAACACTTTTGACTTTCTTCTTAGAGTTTCGTAACGATCGTCTTGCTTCGTAATATTTACGTTTTTTCTCTTTGTAGTAACGTTTCTTCTTCTTTGAAAATTCTAGGGTCAAAGAAAGCTCATAAAAAGCTGTAAGGGAATTTTTTTCACCGTTGAGTATATCCTTTTCTAAGCTGGTAACATTGAAATTCAACTTTGCTAGTCTTTTAAGCAAATGTCTTTCTATCTTGGAAGTAAATGGAGCTATATTAGAATTGTAGTGGTCATTAATTGATATTATCGATTCAGCGTCATTTTGCGGTGCTCTGTAGTGTTTGTCACAGTACTTTTTATGTATTTCGATTAGAAATGGAGAGTGTAGAATCTCATTGATGGTTGGTCGCTGGCGAGGGTCCTTGGACAACATTTTTTTGAGAAGATCAATGCAGTCTTCAGGAATCAGTTCCTTTATCATGGGCTCATCGTTTATAATTTTGTATTTGGTCCTCAAATCATCGTCCTCATCAAATGGCATCATTCCGTGAAGCATGGTGTAAAGTATAACGCCTAATGACCAAATATCAACAGCAAATCCAGAATAGTTACTTTTTTTCAACAATTCAGGTGCCATGTAAACCGTTGTACCGCACACTGTGGATAAAAACTGTCTTCGTCTAGGATCAAACTCTCTCACAAACCCAAAGTCAGTCAACTTCACGATGGTCCTCTCTTTATTTTTTAGTAGAATATTCTCCAACTTCAAATCTCTGTGTGCCAAGTTGAGCGAGTGGACATACTTTATGCCCATAGCAATCTGATAGAATAATTTTTGGCACTCACGATACCTCAAGTGTTTCTTCTCGTATATGTAGTAATATAGTTCGTTTCCTTGACAGTACTCTAACACCATCCACAAGTGTTTCTCTGTTTTGATGACCTCGTAAAGCTGTACTATGTTTCTATGCTTGAGTTGCTTGTGATAGTATATCTCTCGTATTATATTAGGATCTTCGAGAAGGCCACATTTTAATACCACTTGAACGTTTAATAACACATGTTTAGCCAAATACACTTTTCCGAACGAGCCTTCCCCTATCTCCCTTATGATATGATAATTCCCAATATTCGTGGTGTCAGAATTTGTTACTTGCAAATAGAATTGATTGAAATTTGCTGCAAGTGCAGCCTTTGAATTCAAACTACTGGCTTTGGAATTATTCATCGGCACCAACTTACCAGCCTGGTCGTAACTTATCAATCACTACTATGTTAGCTTGTCCTGCAATGAACTATTGTCTCATTAACACCAAAACACTATGCTATCAATCCTTGGTCTAATGAAGCGTGTTTAACTTGCTCTTTCCTTTCCGGTGCTTGAAAGTTCGAAAATTTTCAGACTGCTTTACAAATGCTTCCGTCCAGACTTGGTTCTCCAGTGTCTTTGTCACCTGGCAATATTTTATCTGTCCTTATTAAGATATTATAGAGTAAAAACTCAGCATTTAAACTGAACTATGTCGATAAAGTCACGCTAAAATCACATTATAAAATTATAAGTATTTACTCGATGCCCAAATCTTCAACTACTTTAAATCTAAGAGTTTGAATGGTGAAATGAGACTTTCTCCAGGGTATAGTAGGTTTTTTAGGCTTGCTTATCAGTCACGAAGCTTTAGTGCACGAAGTTTGGTGCAATACCAGGTATCACGGAAGCATCAAGATGATTACAATCCTCACCATTTACAGCAGTTTAACGAAGATCTTGTAAAAAGTATATACAAATGTCAAATACCAGAGGAGATTTTGCATCAGGGGTCAACGGAAGTAGAGAAGCTTAAAGTGGTGGCTGTTCGTCCGCTTTGGTGCATCTTCAGGAAGATAGTGGGAAAGAAATTTGACGGACCGTTTCAGAGTTTGAATCAACTAGGTGAAGCTGAAGCTGAAGAATATATAAAGTTGTTTTTAAAAGAGCTAGAAGGCCTGTTTGCCTCATTTTTAAGTAGCTCTGGAGATATACAGTCATTAGAAGACATAGACACCATCGACTTCATCAACCCTCGACTTTGCAACATGGCTCAAATCATATATCTGATACAACAAGACAAAGTCCCTTTTGAGCTCGCCAAATTTTACGGCTTAGGGAAGAAGGTTGAGCTCTTGGAACAAATACTAACCAAAGTTTTCTACAAATTTTTTGTGGAACGGTCGCTAGTGTCTAGAAAACAGCAGGACTCTATTGTAGATCTTTCCAACCCAGCTGAGTGGTTTCCGGAAGCCCGCAAAATGAAGAGGAAGCTCATTATGCATGTTGGCCCTACCAATAGTGGCAAAACCTACAACTCGTTAAAAAAGCTAGCAGCTGCAAAATCTGGATACTACGCCGGTCCTTTGCGTTTGCTTGCTCGAGAAATTTACGAAAGATTTAATGAACAAGGCATCAGCTGTAATTTGATCACTGGGGAGGAGGTCATACCATCTATTGATGCTTTTGGGAAAGTCAGCGATGTCTCGTCAGGTACCATCGAAATGATACCCACTCACAAAAAGATGGACATATGTATTATCGATGAAATACAGATGATTGCAGATCCAAGAAGAGGAGAGGCTTGGACTAATGCCGTACTTGGTGTCCAAGCCAGAGAGGTCCATATGTGTGGAGAAGAGAGTGCAGTTCCTTTAATTAAAAAGCTTGCTAAAATCACTGGTGACGATATTGAGGTAAACAGATATAGCAGGTTGGGTAAGTTATCGATTCTTGATAAGCCAATATTTAACTTGAGGAACTTAAAAAAAGGTGACTGTGTTATAGCTTTTTCAAAGCGGAAAATTTTGGAGCTCAAATGTGAAATTGAGAGTATTTCAAATCTTAAAGTTGGTGTCATTTATGGAGCTTTGCCCCCTGAAATCCGCTCTAAAGAAGCTAACAACTTCAACGTCGGCAACTACGATGTCTTAGTCGCTTCTGATGCTGTTGGGATGGGTATTAACTTACGCATTAAGAGAATTGTTTTCTATGCCACTAAAAAGTTCAATGGATCGGAGACTATACCTTTGACAGTTTCCGAAACGAAGCAGATTGCTGGGAGAGCAGGAAGATACAGTAATGATCAAGGCGAGCTGGAAGGATTTGTTACCGCTATTTACAGCAAAGACTTGAAGTTCTTGAAAAAAGTTATGAACCAGCCTGTGCTGGACCTAAAGAAAGCATGCATTTGGCCTACAAACAAAATTTGGACTTATTACATGGGTAAGTTCCCCAAGCATACCTCCTTCTTTGATGTTTTATCCGCTTTTGAGAAAGAAACAAGCAGTTTGGTCATGGACAATTTTTTCCTCACTTCTTTGGATGCCAGGTATGACATCTTGAAATTGTTCTTGAAAGGCAAATTGTTCAAGAGGACTACAGTGGAGGACCAGCTAAAGCTTAGTTTGGCGCCTGTTAACATCAATATGGCTTCGCCTTTAGTAATCGATACCACTTTCAAATACTTTGAGAATATCACTGAGTGCCAGACAAAGAACATTTTCGACTTCGGGTTTCTTCATACTCACGTATTGCAATCCAGACCAAGGTTCAACGCAACGGCTGACGAAACTGTTCAAAATTTACAGTATTTGGAGGAAAATCACAAGCTTGTGCTTTTGTTTTTGTGGCTAAGTCAAAGATGGCCTACTTTGTTCGTTGATAAGGAAAGTGCAGTTGAAATAAAAACCTTGATTGAAAAAAGAATTAGTGAAGAATTACTTAATTTGAGAAGACTCACCAAGAATAATAGGAAAACTGGCGATTACTCCAGAAAATGAACGTGTGAATAGAATGGAGTTGGTTCCGTAATGGAAGATGGTGGTTTTTGCATTTTGTATATTTTTGTATATAGATTATTTCGGTTCTCCACGCCGAAAAATTTTTGGTACCACCCCAAGTTTATAACGTTCGAAAGGACTTAAATAGAGAACAAACCAATATAGATAGCAAGTTCAGAATGACCCGAGTCCCCACGGTGTATGTCATTGGTGGTCCAGCCGGAACTGGGAAAACTACTATAGCAGAGATGTTATCAGAGAAGATCGGATGTCCATTCGTGGAGGGAGATAGTTACCATCCCAAGGCTAACGTGGACAAAATGTCTCGAGGAATACCACTCACAGATGAAGACAGATGGGGCTGGTTGAAAGAGGTGAGTGAAATCTCGTCCAAAAAAAGTTTAGAAGTGTCTAATACTCTTCGAGCTTCAATAGTGTCCTGTTCGATGTTGAAAAAATCATACAGAGACTTCATCAAAAAGTGTGCTCAGGCCATTGATCCAGAGATAAGGTTCAAGTTCATATTCCTTTATACCAGCTTCGAAGATTTGATGAAAAGAGTGGGTCAAAGAAAGGGCCATTTTATGAAGACTGACATGGTGAAGTCACAGTACGATACCATGGAAATCCCCCGAGGTGATGAACTTTTGGAGAATGGAGGAGAAAGTATACCTATAAACACTGTAGAAAAACTGCCAGAGCAGGTCTTTGATTGTGTTTTGAGTCAATTGGGACAAATCCCATGAAAAGATACCTACTTGATTCAATTTATACTTTAGCGGACTGTAATAAATGTGTACCTGCTGGTCGATACTACGGCCCTCCGCCACGGTATCCTCCTAGCATTTCATCGTAATAAAGGTGTTAGAGTCATTTATAAACTTGAAAGAACTACTGTAATAAAGTCGATATTACGATATCGCAGAATTTATACTGAATTGTGAAATCTGATTTTCTACCGGGATAGTTTAGAGTGAAGCTAGATGACCATATTTAACCCTGACAGACTTCCATATATCAACCCAGTGGTTGAGAGACGGGTTGCTTTGGTCACTGGAGGAAATAGTGGTATTGGTTGGTATACCGTGTTACAACTATATCTTCATGGATATGTTGTCTATGTTGCAGGGAGAAGTAAGGCGAGGGTTCACAAGTCGATTTTTGAGTTGAAAGAGAAAGCAACACAGATAAGGTCATCGTACACTTCTCAGCAGTCTAGTGAACGATTTTTAGGATCATTACATTACCTTGAAATTGACTTGCTAAGTCTCAACTCAGTGCTACGGGCAGTGGAAAATTTTCAGAGCAGGGAAAACTACTTGAATATACTAGTGAACAATGCTGGTATCATGGCTGTACCGCTTTCTGTCACTCCGGATGGTTTTGAAATACAGATGCAAACAAATTATGTTTCTCCATTTCTACTTACAACAAAATTGATTCCTGACTTGGAGAAGTCGAGAGAGTACTCCAAAGGGACATTCCCTAGAATAGTGTACTTGAGCTCTATCGGCCATCACTTTGCATTTAAATCTTTCAGCCTTGATTCTACATTCAACTACACCCCTAATATTCTTTTCACTTGGTTGAGGTATGGTTTAGCCAAGACTTGCGGTATTCATTTTATGAAAATGCTAGGTTTGAGACACCCTAACATCCTTTGTATGTCTGTGCACCCTGGCTTTGTCATGAACACAAATCTATTTGCATATTGGACAAGACTACCATTTTTTGGGATAATATTTTGGTGCTTCTTTCAAATTTTCGGGTACTTCTTTGGCACATCAATTGAAATGGGTTCTCATACCTCAGTCAAGTGTTGTCTTGACCCTTCATTGACACCAGAAAAAGACAATGGAAAATACTATGGCTCAGACGGTAGGGAATGTGAGCCTTCTCGATTTGCAAAAAACATGGACTACGCTGGTCAAACATGGGTTTGGACAGTCAGGAAGTTGAAAGAGCGCAACATAGAGATACCAGATCGTTAACGTTCTTTTTCTTATATTCTTTCTACTACTTCCTTCAGCCAACTATGCCAATCGATGTTATGAACAATGAATTGTTACGCTTTTTCTTTGATTTGAGTTTATATATTATGTCGTACTATACTACTATCATTAATTGTGTTTATGTCATCAATCATTACGGATTTGTCTATTGAAACCTCATTTGTGTTTCCGTTGAATGCCTTGTTTGAAAAGAACAGACCCAGGGCCGGACTCCAGCTCGAAACTTTTGAGTAAGTTTGTGATTGAGTCCCCATTACTGCTACCTTCAAGTTTTTCGAGAAATGATCGTATGTATTCTTCCTCCTCTTCCAGGTCGCCGTCTTCGCCTCCTTCTTTGTTGATGATGTATTCTGTAGACGTGTCTGAGTTGTAATCCGAATCGTCATTATAATCTTTGAGTTGACTAACTGTCCTCTTTCTCGGAACCTTATCATGAGATGTGTTTCTGTAATTGTCGAGCTCATCATCATTGATTTTCAAAGCGTTTTTCAAGAAAAATTCGAAAAAGTCGTCTTCATCTATAGTTACATCCTTGTCTTTCATGAACTCCTCGTTGTTGGTAGCCTTTCTTTCACGATTATCGATACCATCCAATCCAGCCTCTGTATCATTGAAAAATTGATCTATCTCCTCAATCAACAAGTCCTCGTTAGCAATATCAGCTTCATCATGAGTATCAAGGTCGTAATTCAACAAGGGGTTTGGGGCCGTTACGCCCTCTTTCAAAAACCCTTTTTCAATCAAAACATGTTGAAGTTCCTTTTTTACTAATGATGTGGAGGGTACTTTGGTTTCAAAATGAATTTCGTTTTTTTTATGCAAAGATACTGTACCTCTGCTGATAGCATGGGATATTACTGCCTTAGTTTCGGAGTCACTATGGGTTTTGGAGCTTAAATCTGAATGCTGTGCTTGTAGTGACTTGAAAGTAAGTATAGGCAAACAAACATCGACGTTCTCTATTTCATCTGTTGTGATTTCATTAGTCGAGCTAGCCACTGAAGGCCCCTTTCTTTCCTCCAAATACTCTAAAATAGACCTTGAAGCAATTGAAGGGTTGTTCACAATGATGAATGCTATCGTCTTTGGAAGGGAAATATTAAAGTCAATGGTCAAGTCAAGAAAGAATGTTTCTGCAATTTTCTCAAACTTTTGCTTGTAAAACTTGGTCAAGTTGACATCTCTGCGGTAAGCTCCATCTTGCAAAGCATACACTGTGTCTTTGAGTGACGTTTTGTCCACATCTGGCTTATGGTCTACCACTAAAATCATAGTCTCGTTGATCCAAATTCTATTCAGCGCATTATCTGGTTCCAATGACTCCGGAAGAATATCAGAGGCCTCTACGAGAAGAAATTCTTCATCTTGTGAGTCCCACACACTGATGTATATGTCTGGATGTGATTTCAGGAATAACCAGAGCAAAGTGGTTAAAAGCCATTCGTCATTAATGTTATGCAGATACACTAACTCTCCATAAATATAGTCAAACTCATCGTCCTCTTGAAATATTCCTACTAAAGGCTTGGAATAGTACCAAGGATAAAGCCGAACAAATGGTCCCAAGTGTGATTGAAGACCTTCAAATATATCAGGTATATCATTCTTGAGACTGAAAATTTTGAATACCAAGGTTTCTTCTTCAAAAACCACCCGATTGTAGAACTCACTGGAATCCGGAACATCCCAGATATGACTAGGATCCAATTCATGCATTTGCCATTGATTTATACAAACTGGTGATATAAGCTAGATTGAGATGAGTTAGGAATTATTTAATCCTACGCGATCATGTTTAGCAATGAGAAGCCTAATCTATTCTAAAAAGAATTACAATTTAGAGTTGTGGTCGATTCTCTCGATGACTATAGCGGATGCACCACCTCCACCGTTACAAATAGCGGCAACACCGATTTTACCTCCTTCTTGGGACAAAACTGACAACAAAGTAACGACGACTCTAGCACCAGAACAACCCAAAGGATGGCCCAAGGCGACGGCACCACCGTATACATTGAGTTTCTCGGCGGGAATGTTGCATAAGTTTGCGTTAGCAATTCCGACAGTGGAGAAGGCCTCATTCAACTCGAAGAAGTCGATGTCGCTCATGGAGACCTTAGCGTGTTTCAATGCCTTGGGGATAGCTAAAGAAGGAGCAATTGTGAAGTCGAGTGGCGCTCTAGCGGCATCACCCCAGCCAGAGACCTTGGCCAAAGGTGTCAAATTAAGTTCCTTCAACTTTTGTTCAGAAACCAAGATAACGGCTGCACCACCGTCGTTCAACTTGGAGGCGTTGGCACCGGTGACAGTTCCGTCTTTTTGGAAAACAGTTCTGGCAGATTTCAATCTGGCTTCGTCGAGGTTCTTTGCTTCCTCGTCCTGAGACACCACCACGTCGGGCTTGCCTCTCTTGCCTGGAATGGTAATTGCAGCAATTTCGTTGTCGAACTTGCCCGATGACTGGGCGTTTTGCGCCTTTTTGTACGAGGCAATAGCAAACTGGTCTTGGTCTTCTCTGGTGATGTTTTGCTCTTTGGCCAATTTTTCGGCCGCCAAGCCCATAAGCTCCTGACTGTAAACATCAAGCAAACCATCTTTCTGGATTCCATCCACCATCTTAGCCTCTCCGAATCTGGCTCCCGATCTGGCTGAGGGCACATAGTATGGAGTGTTGGACATCGATTCGGCTCCTCCGGCGATCACGATGTCGGCGGTACCTGTCATAATGGTTTGAGCGCCCAATATGATAGCTTTCATACCTGATGCACAAACCTTGTTGATGGTGGTTGCCACAATTGATTCGGGCAACCCAGCCTTCAAAGCAACTTGTCTAGCTGGTGCTTGACCAACGTTGGCCTGTAACACGCCACCGAAAAAAATTTCCTCCACGTCTTCTGCCTTTATTTGTGGGACCTTAGCTAAAGCTGCCTTCACGGCGTGAGACCCTAAATCTGAGTAGGTTAATGGCGACAACTGGCCTTGAAAAGACCCGATTGGTGTACGAGCAGTCGAAACGATATAAACTGACATACTATCTACTTATGTTAACTTTACTGTGTCAAATTATTTACGTAGAAAGCTTCCTTAAAAAAAAGTGGTTTGGACCATGGTTAAATATCGACAACTGCATCGTAAACGGTGGGTACGAGAGTTTAGGTAAATTTTTGCAGGTTACGCGTCCCAGCAAGGTTTTACAGGTTAGACAAGTTCAAAATCTCCAGTCAGAAACCTTATAAACGGTGTTATCAAGACGGTTTAAACATTAGATTGCTTGCCAGTTGAACAGTATGATTGGGTTGACGAGATCCATAAACCAGGGTCTCTCGTTTAGGGTGGTATTGAACCGAAGCAGTTTTATTGCCTCTCGAGGGATACATGCAACATCAGCAGTGCAGTTGTTTCGAAGAAAAGAGCAGCCACCTCAGTTGAAAATGGATGGTAAAGACCACCCCATATTGAGAAGAATTCCCAGGTTTCTTTGGCCATATACAAAAAATTTTGTAGAAGCGCCGGTTTCGCATGTTACTTCATTTATAATTCTTCACGAACTATCGGCAGTGGTTCCCTTGATAGGCATCTGGTACGCCTTGCACAAGTACAATATAAGCATACCTTTGGATCTCCCTACATGGGCATTGGAAAAGGGTACTAGTGTGATAGACAAGTCTTTCAAAGCCTTCGATTTCAGTGATTTTTCCTTACAAGAAAAGGCTAAATTCATCATGGAAGGCGCCTACTCCTACGCTATAGTCAAGACCCTCTTTCCGTTCAGAATAGCATTCAGTTTGTTCTTCATGCCATATTTTGCCAAGTACTTTGTGAAGCCGATAGTAAATATATTCAGCTTTAAGAAGAGGAAAGGTCCTGCCGGCGCCGTCAAGACAAAAGAAGAGACAGAGGCGCTTAAGCCAGATACTACTAAGAAGGTGACAAAGCCTAGACTCTGAGGTGGTTCGTACCAAGGGATCAAAGCGAGAAGGACAATCCACTTATACTGCTATTGCTACTAATACTACTATTACATTTGCAAGTCTACGGTGAGTGGTACGTAAATTCATCTATCAAATATAGTACATAGAGTGGTTTAATCTTTTTATTCTTTCGATAGTAACACGGCGTAGCATGAAAAGAGCCTGTTCAAAATGTGTTAATTTAGGCACCTCTCTCAGCACACAGAATGAGACATGTTGAAAACTAGTGTCAACACTTCAGTCGATGGCACAAGCGTCTTCCAGGAAAGGGCAAAAAAATTCCCACCAAGAAACCAAACAACCCGATTCTTTTTCTGTTTCATTTCTTCGTTATTGGCTCTTCTGTTATCCTTACCCTTCAATAAATTGAAAGCACCCGCCACGTAATAGCTTTTTGAATGATGGAACCATAACTTATATTGCTCGATCCACTAAACACAGTGTTTATTCCAATGTAACCTTAAGCTCTTCTCTTGTGAGAGGAGCGAAATTCTCAAAAGATCCTGGGGGGAGGTTCAAGCGAGACACTGCAAACTCAGGAATCAAATGCTTGTTTAACAGCGGCTCGATTGAAAGTTCACGGGCATCGAAATCAAACAATTCTGGTAACTCGCGTACGTCAGGTTGGTTGCTGTATAATTGATAGTTTGCATTATTCTGGTGATTAGGACTGCCGGCATTCTGATGGTACTGCTTTGAAAACAATTTCCTGTAATTTGGTAACTTTGTGCTCTCAGAGCGAAGTTCGTCAAAGTATGGATCAGCCAATGCCTCAATGCAAGAAATACGGTCAACAGGAGAATATTGCAATACTCTCCCCAAGAATTGAATACAATCGTTGGACATCTTCTTGAAGATTTTTTGCAATGGGATTGGTTTAATCTGAGGGAACTTGTGCTCCATGTAGTTAGGGTTCATGCATTTTATCTGGTCCTTGGAAGGAGTTCCTAATATTTTGATAATCTCCACCAATTGATCAATTCCCAGTTCTCCAGGGAAGAGCGGCTGTCCCAAGATGAGCTCCGCCATAACGCACCCTGCAGACCAAACATCGATTTTGGTGGTGTAGTTTGTGGCGCCAAATATTAACTCGGGTGCCCGGTAGTATCTAGAACAAATATACGAGACATTGGGTTCCTCTGGATTCAAAATCTTAGCGGAACCAAAATCACACAACTTCAATTCACCGGTTTCGGGGTTGATTAACAAGTTCTGGGGTTTGATATCACGATGACAAATTCCCTGCGAGTGTATGTAATTCAACGCACGTAACATTTGATAGGTGTATAACTTAACCTCCAACAGAGGCATCGACAATCTTTTCGAGACATAGTAGTGACAAGCCTTGTAAAGTGTTTCAGGCACAAATTCAAGAATGAGATTGAGGTACAACTCGCTCTTCTCATTGTTGGTGTAAAAGTAGTACTTCAAGTCAACAATGTTACGATGATGCACCAACTTCATAATCTGGAGTTCTCTGTTCTTGAATCGCTTATCCTGTAACACCCGTTTGATCGCCGCGATCTCGTTAGAAGGCAAAAGCTGTGTCTGGAACACAACACCAAACGACCCGTGTCCAACCACTTGCGACTGAGTGTACTGTATCGTCTCCACCTCCCCGGTGTGTCCGTTGTTGACGTTATCAGTGATAATTTCTATTTTCGACATGTTAGTATATTTTCCATGTATACGACTGGAATCCCACTTCTTATCGTGATTGAGCTAAACCTAACAATCTTGTCTCTTATCCACACAAATTGTCTAGGCAATTCTCCGTCTACCACCAACAAAACAAAACAATATATCGGAAGGCTTGTGAAAAGAGAAGAAGGAAAAAACAATTATGACAACAAGATCAAAAGAAAACGATAATTGACAATGTTCTCTCTTCAAATGCAATACTTCGACTGCTTCTATGAGTATTGAAAGGAGTGTGACGAGCGTCTGAAACTATAGCGATGTTTCCAAACTGTACTCGTTGCTATTGTTTATTGTTGCTGCCGCCGCCGATTTCTAGTCCTCTACGGCTGCTTCCGTCGTGTTCTCTCTCTGCAAGAAAAAGCTTCGCTGACACTGACCTTTGGACTTTGAGTTTCTAAAACGAGCAGAACCGGGACCAAATGACGTGTTTGCAATCTCAGCTAAACTCGTTTGTATTTACCCGAACAAACTTGGTTTCGCTATCTCCTCTGGATATAGCGTTCAATGCTCTCTTTGAACTCTTTGGTAAAACACCTTCTGACAATGTCTACTCCGGTTTCTGGCTACTTCTTCCAAGACGAACGTTGACAATTCTCAATTGCGCTTTCAAAATGACTATTATTGTTTTTTTGAATTAAGCGCCCAAATGACTGAATATGTAATTAGGTCCTTGTCGTTCAACCTTTGATGTGTTGTGATGTATTGAATTGGATTGTGTAAATGAGTTCTCTAGTTCACAAAGTGCCAAAACTCTGTTCGAATTAAATAAATCGCTACTAATTGGATTGTGATTGATTCAAGATTTGCTGGTGTTTTATTATAGTGATCCAACCCAAAGAGGTCACGCATCCACTGAAATAGTGTGCTCAAAAATTTGAGGAGTACAATTGCCTCCAAGACACGACCAGCAAAATTTTCCACCACCACCACTACCACGACTGTCACCACAAAACTGGCAATTTTTTTTTTCCTGTCGCTATCGCGGGGGGAGACTTGCCCCCCAGCCCAGGCACAAATACCCTCTCCCCGACCGGTATCTAGTGCAGACACGCTGAAGAAACGCTAAATTCGCACTGCGAATTTAGCGACGGAATGCGGGAGGGGAATGCAAAAATGACCTAGGATGGTTGCAATAGTGCTGCTTCTGCTATTCTTTGCGGGACGGACTTCGCTGGTGGAAAATTCACTGCACAGGGCAAAAAAACCATGTTCCCTGGCTGTAAAACACCACACGCTGAAACAGCCACTGAAACTAAACTAATACATTGCTGTTTTGCTCGGTCTTGTACGGTTCTGTTGTCGTTTGTAATGGTTTGTTATCTTTTGCTATTTTCTTTTGCTTTTGCTTTTTCCTTTGTCTTGCTGGATTCTGCTTTGTTCGATTCTGCTTTGTTCATTTCTGTCTATTCGGTTCTATCTTCTTCGGTTCTATTCTGTGTTTGTTCGCAGACTGGCTGCAATCCGGGTGTTCAGCGCTAATCCTGACTCTTTGCTCAACGGCGGCTAGTGCTACTTTTAGCCTCCGACCAATAAACAGCAGCAACGTCTCGGTGCTAGCCTGAGATCAGAGATAACACGCCAGGCATCAAGTCTTCTGGTTCTACTGGATATGTTGTAGAGAAACAGACACGTTTCAAGCAAACAAACATCAGCAATAGAATGAACGCTCCTGAAACTTTTTTTTCGCCCTGTGTCTCCCCTCCGCGCAACCAAATACAACTCTTTGGTGTTGCTTCGAGTCGTCACTAACGTTCAGTGAGGGCATACGAGAAGTTGCCAAACGTGTAGCTGATTGTGCTGTCGTTGCTGCTATTGCTGCTGCCGTTTCCTTCCCTTGCTGTAGTTGCGCCCTGTCTATAAACAAAAAGGTCGTTTTTCATTTGTTTCCTCAGGCCAAACGAAAAAAAAAAAAGATAAAAGAGTGAGCCTAAGGCCGTTAACTCCACACATCAACGCTCCTGTTGTGGGGCTCGAGATTGAGGTTAGTTCGCAACCTCTCGCTTGCCGACAGCTGGTGGCCTGGTGGCCACCAGCTAGTCGCCAATACAACTGCCGTGGACAAACCTCTCGTATTTGATTTAGTGGCCGTCAGGTACCACTTAAAAGTGCGTAGCGCAGTGCGGTGAAGGCCTCTTCTCTCCTTTTTTTTTTTAGTTTTTTTTTTTTTTTTTTTTTTTTTTTTTTTTTTTTTTTTTTTTTTTTTTTTTTTTTCAACGTCTCGCAATCTTGGGAAAAACCTTTTCTAACGGAAACGGCTCTAGTAAATGTCTCTTTTCTTTTTTCCCTGAACTAGCTGAAGCGAACTCTCAGCAAGAGCACTATATAGCAATTTCTCCGACTAAGTGTGCTCAAACTATCAACGGAAATGAGAACTTGGACAAAGACAT